>BFEA01000020.1:3428000-3448519 GCA_003427395.1 Chara braunii | reverse complement strand
AGTCGGTGAAACTCCGACGAAACAGTTTGTCACAGCCCCTCGTTTGTTGTCCTCTTCTCTCTCTCTGCGTACGGTTTACCAGGCAGTTCTATTTGTGACGATATATATATATATATACCTATCAAGTAGACGACGGGTTCGTGTCCCCGTCGTTGTCGTTACCAGCGGCAGACCCGGCATAGTGGCGGGCGAGAACCCCAACGAGCATCTCGAGGACAGAGTTCCCTCCCCGAATCGCCTCCGCCACATCACCGATCCTCGCCGCCATTGTAGTCCTGACATCCGATGCCGCCTTCGCTAATGTACAAGCGGCCTTGTCAAGACCATCGTAGTAGGATCGTGTCGACTCCTCCAGTGCCCTTGCCAAAGTCGAACCGCCGGTCCCTACGTCGTCCATCCTAGTTTTTCCTGACGAGGTTCTTCGCATCTTCGCTGCGCCCTCCCAGCTGTTTGTTCCTCTCGCCTCATATCCACTTTTTTCGGATCCGCGTCTCCCCGAAGGCGGTTTTCCTCCTCCCGGTTCGGCCAGGTCCTCAGAGCCCAATGTCTTGTCGCACGTCATGGATGGTCTGTTCAGTTGTCATTGCATGGCATCCCACAATGGTTTCTCGAAGGCAAGTGGCACCTGCAGCTCCTTCCGCTTCTCCAAGTCCGTGTCCCAGTACAATTGCAGGCCCGACGCATTCTCTTTTGTCATGGATGAGCTTCGCCTTCCACAACATGGACGTCCACTTCTTACGGCATTCCTCGGCGGTTCTCTGATGAAAACCGTTGGATGCCATGCAGTCGGCCACCCACGTGTACCGCTCCTTCCTTTTCATGAACTGATGTTGTCCGTTGGCGTTCGCCATGAGCGCGTCGTCCTCCCCCATCATCTTCGCCAACCATATCCTATCCTCCAACGTCCACGCCAGGTTTTGTTTTTTGTTTTTCGGTGGCCCGTCGTTTCGACCTTTTTTCTGCCCACGTCTGCTATCGTCTCTCCCATTTGAGTTACCGCCTTTGTCCGGTTCTGAAACACCGCCTCCATCGCCGTTATCGTCGTCCACATCATCTCCATTTCCATTAACGGTGTCATCTTCCATATCGTCGCATGCTTGACCGTTGCAGCCGTTTGCGACATCGCTGTTGAACCTGGACGGGGCAGAAGTCCCGCAATGTGGCGTCCATGCATTGTCCCTGACGTGTCCTTCTACGTCCGCCATGGAATGCCCGGGATTGGAAGGTGATCGCCTGCTGGGCAAAGTGGAGGTGCAGGAGGACATGTCGTGCGACAGCTGCGGAGTCTGCCCGCATTGCGAGGACCAAGGCAGATCATGACACATTGCGCTCCCCCTATCAAATGTCTGCTGCGTGGGGAACATGTGGGCGACAAAGCACAACCCACTCCTCGCCGGCAACGTCTGTGCACCGCCCACGCCATACCCGCCACCGGCTTGGGTGGCGTAAGGTGTGTGTCCCATGTGACCGCCTCCAACAGGCATAGTAACCGCAGGTGCCCGAACATGGGACTGGGGACGTTGCCCCACTGCATTTGCATGCGACTGCGAAGAGGGGAGGGGGATTGCTAGGACATGAATTGGTGCACCCCCCCCCCCCCCCCGTCGGACAGCTGTCCGGTGAAGGACTGTAGCCTTGGCGACGACAGACATGAGTACGGACTGCCTGGCTGCGGACGTCCGTCCGGCGTCGGGACCCCCCCCTCAATGCCTCCCTGGTTGTCCTCCCTCCACCGACTCGGATCCATCCTCTCCCCCCCCCCCTTCCTGCAAATGCCATGAGCTTCGATGCTGAGCACCGCAAGCAGATCGGCTGCGTGCACCACTACGGTCCCAACATCGGCCACTACAAGAGGAAGAAGAGAACGACGCACAACATGAAAATGGACAACAACACGGCGGTGAAGATGACGACGATGACAACAAAACAGCAGCCTATCAAAGCCCACAATTGCTGCGTTCGTCTGCCAACACTGCTTGCTTCGTGGATGACAACAACGGCAGGGGGCAGCAACGATGATGGCACGATGGACAGGCATGGCAGCGACAGGAAGAAAGTGCAACGGTCGCGTGGACAATATGCGGATGTGGAGATTGGAGTACGCAATCGCGTGCAGCCCACTCTAGAGGACGGCGGCGAAGATCGGTATCAGTTGTTCGGCCACACGCAATCTGATGAGGATGACGAAGAGCTGATGAAGACAATGCCGGTATACGTGGAACCACAACTCCCGTCACAGCCCATACAGGCTGAAGCAGCAATCAATGCAGTATGTTCGCACCATGAGTGATTGGCGAAGCACCTTCCCGTGAACGCTTCCCTGCCCGGACAACCGTCGCTGCGCCAGCCGCCCCTTCCACATGCAACCATCGCCCGCACCCTGCCCGAGGACGCTGCCAGAACCGATGACCCCGGCCACAGGCCCCACTTCCAGCGCCTATGATGCTCGTCAGCGATGGCATTGCACTTCGAACACACCTTCGGATCCCAGTACCCGGCACGAGGACAATGCTCAGGGATAACGGGATTTGCACGTGCGTCCATATGGTGCCCGCTCGTGGCTGGATCACCCTTGCATGGCTGGCCATCGTCCACGGCCCACCCGATCTCGAATTTGAAAACCTTTGCTGTTCAGAAACCAGGGCCCGTGCAGGCCAGCCACACAACGGCCCACATCAGAACCGTGTGACAGGGCAGTGCATGCTCGAGGGCGCTTGCCCGCCCATGAAACGGTCCGCCGTGACGTCAGCTGGACCACACCCGCGCAGCCTCTTCTTTCCATGGGAGAATATGCCCTCCCCCCCCTCCTAGTTGGTTGGAAGGCCTTTTTGGAAAGGTCGTGGAATGACCTTTCCGCCCGTTTCCAGGCCACAACCATGTAGAAACGCTTCTGACACCTTTCCCGCGTCGTCCTTCCAAGGTCGATGGGGTCTGAAAAACCTTTCCACTGTGGGTTTCCATCCGGTTTTCCAGATGAGTGGAGTCCGAAACACACCAACCTGGAAAGGAATTTCCAGGCTGTCGAACAGTGGGGTCCACCCCTCAGACACAACCATCGAACAGTGCATCGATTGGCCTAGATCTGTCTGCAGGGCGATCAATGTGTCGATAGCTTTGGCCTTCACTTGGAATGGAGAACGTAAAGTTATTACTTCAGCGCGAGTAAGAGCGGCTAACACTACTTCAGCGCGAGTAAGAGCGGCTAACACTCCTACTGGCCCGAGGTGTTTTCCTGCGAAATGCTCGCAACACCACCACCACAGTTTGAAGATCCGACCGTCACTATTGACGACGCGACCTTCATGGCAAACCGCTTACTCTTGCACTTAGCCATGGTGTGACCATACTGGCCATAGTTCAGGCAAGCGCCTCTGAAACACAGTCTCACCACACCTCGTACTCTAGACCTAGCTTCACCCTTATGGGTGTTCCTTAGTCATATTGACCCTTAGGGCGGCCTACCTTCTGTTTCCCGTTCCCCTTAGTCTTTTCTGTAATGGGCATGGTTACTCCACCATCTGAAGTTTTTCCACCCCCATCCAACTCTGTCTCAATCCCAGAGAAATCGTCAATCTCAGTCCTTTGACCATCGTGGTCAACGACCATGAGATTGCCTTTCTCCTTCCAGTCTTGGGGGTGCTTCTTCTTTCTCCCATCTACCGGCCCCTGCTGGCCCGTGCTGGGCACTCCCAAGCTTAGCCTCTTTGTCCAAGGCCTTCTTGCTAAAAGTAGCAAGTTATGCTGTTTGAGTTGGCCTCATCAACCAACTTATTTTTTACATCTGTAGGAAGGCATCTTAAATAAGTTGTGAGTACCTGGGGTTCATTCCTCACACCAGGCACGACGATCAGTCGCTGTACGTCGTTTGTAACTTTGCGGACTGTCCGGTATCTCTTTGACCCCAGATGTTACATGCTGCGCCTGCAACAGGCTGCACGGGCCATTTCCAGGCCCGTGTCGTTTTCAGCCTGAAAGCCTGAAAACAAGGGCCTACAGGCCCCATGTCGTTTTCAGCCCTGAAAGCCTCAAAACAAGGGCCTACAGGCCCTGTGTCGTTTTCAGTCTGAAAGCCTGAAAGCAAGGGCCTACAGGCCCTGTGTCGTTTCAGCCTGAAAGCCTGAAAACAAGGGCCTACAGGCCCTGTGTCGTTTCAGCCTAAAACAGGGCCTTTCCGGTCCTGAGTCCTTTCAGCCTGAAACTGAGGGCCATTTTCAGGCCCTCATAAGATCGGCCTGCCCTGAAACTCAGGCACCAGACCAGGGTTTTAGCTCAGGCCAACCTTTGTTTGAGCTTCAACCCCAGGGTCTGGCACGTTTTGGCATTGGCAAGAGCAGCCTCCTGGACGGGCCAGCACTATATAAGACTGGCCCGCAGTGCAGGCTGCAGGTAGTTCCTAGGTACTTCCCAGGCACTTCACGGGCAGTTTAGGAGGCAGGAGGTAGTCTTCAGGACTCGGCAGCAGCACACTGGAGGAGCGCTGCAGGAGTAGTAGTAGCGCTAGCAGTAGTCTTCAGCGCTGGGCGCTAGTAGCGTTAGCAGTAGTCTTCAGCGCTGGGCGGTAGTAGGAGCTAGAGTAGTACTGGAGAGAGAGAGATTGGGCGGAGGCCACGGAGACTTACCTGCAGCGCCATAGCTACAGCTTCGTCTTCGAGGTACCTGCAGCACAGCGCCAATTTCACAGGTTAGTACCAGTGAATTGGTGGCCTTCTCAGCCCCTTGGGGATCATGCCACCTGCTGTAGACCATCTGTGCGATTTCTTCTGATGTTCGAGCCTGTGCCCAACCATCAAAGGCCTGACCATAGCCCTGCTGTTGTACTACACCATTCAGCCATCTAGCTGCTGATCCTTCTACAAAGGATGCAGCCACAATAACTTCCTCTTCTGTCCTTGTGAGCTTGTGCCTCACTTAAGTAGGCACAGTCCTCACCCAGGTGTCCAGGTCCTCTTCCTTCTTCTTGTTGCCAGAGAACGGCTTAGGACTCAGCAAGGTTATCTTGGGCGCCCATTGCATAGGCTGTACAACACCCTGTGCCTTTTGCAACAGTTGCGGAACCGGTGGAACGGGTTGCCACTGCAGCGCTTGCTGCTGCGGACCCTGTTGCAAAGGCTGTTATACTTGTGGCTGCCCTGTAGCGGTAACCACAGCTTCGGGAAATGAAGAAGACTGTACAGGAATCTGCCCACTACTACCTACTACTAATCTGCCTGATAAGTGAATACCAAACTGAGGAATAAAGGGTTGTCCTGTCGAAGGCAGCGTCATGGTAGGATCTGCAATCGGAGGGGGAGCTACAACAAACTGTTGCTGCCTGACCGGAGGTCGTGGCGCCCGCATTGCGGTCAGAATCTGATTCTGACCAGCTATCAGCGCAGCTGACATCTCTTGCTGCACAGCTTGTACCTCGGCTACACTCAGTAGGGACCTCCGAAGGGACTGTGTTACAGGATCGAGAGCTGACTCAGCTATAGCTTCTAACTTGCCTAATCTTCTCCCCTTGCCTCTAGTCTAGCTTTTCTAGACCTCATAATCTCCGTCTGACATGGGTTGCTGCTGGCTGAACTGAAGGCCAACAGACGGACTAACGGACGTCTGAAGAACACCCTGACGGACACCTGAGGAAGATGCCTGAGAGGAGGAAACTTGTGTAGAGGAGGAAGCCATGACTGCCTCAGCTCCGGCTCTAGACTCTGCTGCTACTGCTAGTGGCCTTGCAGCGTTGGCTGCTGCTTCCCTAGCCATCTGCAGTATTCCTCTCCCTCTGGCTTCTCTCCGCAGCCTCCTTTCCTCTCCTTGATCGGTCGACTGAGTGCCCGCCTTCTAGTGATCGGTCGACTGAGTGCCCGCCTTCTAGTGATCCTCCTATCGTCTTCTTCAAGCCTATCGGCCCCACTGTCATCTCCACTCATGGGCTACACGTGGTCTACGATGTACACTAGTGTCCTCTTTGGGACCTACTGCAGCATGCTATCCAACCAATTAAAATAAATAAATACCTGGTCCAGTTTTGTAAGGAAGTAGTCAAGCGGTAATAGCACATAATCTCAGATTCTTACAAACAACTCTATTTCTATTTCTGACTAGTCTGAGACAGATTGCAATGCAGCAAGGAATATATACTACCTATCTGCAGCTGTTTGTCAGTTGTTAGCAGTGTCAGTCACAACTAGCTAATCAAAAATAAAAATAAAATCATTTGCTAGATGTGGGCATGCAGAATGGAAATTTCAATAATAAATAATTGAACTGTTCACTGGTATCCTCCCTCCCCCTTTTATCCCTCTCGAGTAGTCACTTTATGTCGACGTCCTAGACCTCTGGTGTAGCGGCGTGTCTGAAGGTGTGCAACGGCCCACCCCTGTGCACAGGAACTCGCTTATGACCAGTCCTGCCCGTTCTTTACCCTTGCGTGCAACGAGCCTTGCATCCGATTGATCTGGCTGATCAAGAGGCAGTTTAAGGACAGCCCCCAAGGTCCTCAGGAATTATTTAACGTCGCAGACAGGACGCCGATCACAGCCCGGATTCAACTCGAATCCACCAGAAATATTTATAGATGGTCTGGTATCCGTCTCATGTAGGACTGGTAAGTCCACGTTCCCTCTATAGCGCAGCCAGCAGTACCAAGGACAAGCAGCGTAGCATCCGTGTACTAATCCCAGCGGGTTGGCATGGTGACCGTGACCCGAGTGCTTCGTCCAGGGCCCTTCAGAGGCAACACCCGTCTCCAACCAGCTTGCTTCCAGGAAGAATGTGGACTCTCAAGGTTGAGAGCTCGCGACACCTCACAATGAGAGGACTCTCAAGACAGCACTCACTTCCTCACGGTAAGAAGTAACGAGGAGGGTAGATAAAGTAAGAAGCAACGTACCTCATAATGCTGCCCCCAACCACAGATTTCTCACCAGTAACCTGACGTGCATTTATGATAACCGGTCGATGCCTCGGCACAACCCACAATCAATGCAGTTCCACCTCGGCTTAAATTGCCACGTCAGCAAGCTCTCATCATCCAACCCGCATCCCAATATTGCTACGTAGCCTTCCCGCCGCACCCACATGACACTGGGCCGCCACTTACCAACGCACAAGCGTTATCACTGCCCCACCATTTACCAGCGAAGCACCAAACAGCTATTGTGAAGGCCGCCAGCAGAGCGGTTCGAACCAGCTCCGATACCAAATTGCAAGAAAAAAATGAGCAATAGCGAAATGACAGATTCCAGATTGCAAAATCACATTAAAAGCCAGGAAGTCCAACACTGTCCGGAAAGCAGAATTGCACCGATGCTACACCAATGGAGACCCACAACACTGAGTCCGTGTGTACGCTCTCGCCATCACCAACATCAGTATCCAGAGCCCTTACTGCTATCTGGCGCTCGGCGCCCAGACTGCGATTACATAGTTACTACCCGCCTACGAATTGACAATGCAACTCTTGATGTCAGCAGCCGAACCGAAGTACATGAAGATGTCGACCCTCGTAGACAATCGCCAAGACCAGGTACGTCCCCTCGTATGATCATCCTCATCTCTCTCTCTTTCTCTCCGTCGTCTTCTCTACCCACGTCTCCTTCCCATACACGAAGACCGCCACCACCTCTGCTGACCTTATCCAAGCCCACCACGGCTATGGCTGGCTACGCCTCTGCCCACAGCAGCGCCCTGCTTCTGCATGACCGCACGCGCGCACGCACACTCACCATACTCTAGCGCAGCAGTGTGCGAGCGCTAGCTCCAGCAGCAGTGCTGCTGCATCAGCATGTAAGTGCCCGAATCCCCATCTGGCGCCCAGCCCTCTCCCATATGGAAAGTGGCGGGGCTTTGCCTTGCCACACTCCATCAGACCCAGTTTCCCAGTAGCTTCAGTCTCAGCCAAAGTATCTGTTCCCAGGCCCGTTACGACAGTGGCCTGGGACCGAATTGGTTAGGCATGACCAACCGACCACCCAGGCACAAGCGGGCGATACTCCCTGCTTCGACCACGTTGCTGGAAGAGCCTGGAAGGCTCACGAATATTGTGGATACTCACGAGCAAGGCGGATGTAACCAACCGGAGTGTGGCAACTGTCTGGCGCCGACCAAGATTTGCAAGAATTGACGAGTTCAGATGCCTGCCTTCACTTGGGTTATGCCGAGGGATCAAACCCTCGCACATGCGTACTGACAAGGACTTTTCTAGATTGCAGTCTCTGTCTGCAAGTATTGCCTCACGTGGATGCATCAGACTGCAATTACACCCAGAAGTCAGTTGAAAAAGTCAATAGTGCAACCATGCCGTCATTTCTTATCCCTGATTGGAAGTTGGTGGATCTGTGAATGATCAGCAAAGGGAACGGTTCATGAAATCATCAGCAGAGTTGTAGAGCCCTGAAGTTGGGGGCTGTGCACTGTATCATGTACTTGAATCTGGCGTGGAAAAGGTTCATAAGATTTTGGGGCGGGGGGGGGGGGGGGGGGGGGGGGGGGGGGGGGGGGGGCTGTGGGTGAGGGAGAATGTGGATCCTTAAAAGTTAAAATCCATCTGTCATTCTTGATGTTGCTTGGGAAGCAAAATAAGGCTGCACATTTTCATGGCCACAAAGTGCAGGCCAAGGGAAAACGCGGATGCATTTTATTTATTATTCTTTAATGGTGTGGTCTTGTTTGCTGTCATGCCTGGTGCAGTGATTTTTCGCCAGTTGCAGGAGTTTGAGACCCTTATGTTTGGGAAGGAGGTACCATCGCTGATTCCCAATGTTTTGTCCCCAGGAGGCACTTCGAGAGTGAGTGATGCTTCCGCAGGTCCTTTAAATGCTCAGGTCAACCCCAACACTGCACCAAATCCACCTCCTGTGTTTCTATTCAACTCCCCTGTGCCATCTCCAATGCCTGTCACAGCCCCAACATTCGGGTTTCTTGCATCCAGTTCTCCCGCATCCTGTGATTTGTCACAGCAGGCACCTTTCACCTTCTCTTTTGGAAACAGCCTCCGGAACCCTGTGCAGTTGGACCCAAATTTTGTGTTTGGTTCAATGTCCGCTCCTGCGCAACCGGCGGCAACTTCCGCAGCAGTGGGGATTCCCTCCAATGGCAGTCTCACAGGTTGGCCGACAATGGATCACAGCATGGATGGAACATGACCACCTCTTTCTGGCCCCGCCAAGTCTACGGTCGTTGGTCGGTCGCGTATATGCCTTGGCGATTGCCCAAAGGGCTCATAAACAATCTCTGCCTGGCAAATGCATAAACATGGTTGATTACTGTTATGTACAAGATACGAGCGCTTGGTCCCGTCGCATGTTAGTGGCCAGGAGGGCATTCACACTGCCAAGCATGCATGCCAGACTGCATCTCAGGTGTCTGGCATAACTGGTTGTATCTCTGCTGCTGCTGCTGGTGATTGCTGGCCGTTGATTCTGGTATCTGGGATGTACGGGTGTGAATAAGCAATGCTAGCAGAATTGGCAACGTGTGAGTCGAATCTCCTGTCAGGCCCGGAAGCAGTTAAAGAGGGTCTGACTGTATGTTGAGAAGAGACTGCGGTGGATGCGGTGAGGGGATTAAAACAACTGCGAACTCCATTATTGGAGTAAGATACTTTTGACGGAACGGAAGGAGCTTGACAGTGGGGAGGGAATGGGGGGGGGGGCTACATCACATTTGCATCGCCCCCGGTGCCGGATTTAGATCGGCGACTTTGATGGGGTGGTATAGTGGTCTGCAGGTAAGCAGCAATATGCCCCTCGTTGATTTCCTTTGAGAAAGTTGTAGCACAGCACGTGACAGCAGACATCACAAGCATGTGACGTATCGAACAGTCACCTGCACTGGGCTATAGATGGGATCAATTGGAGACAAATGGAAGAGTGTTTTGAAGAAGAAGAGTATTTAAGTTGAGAAAAAAAGGGTGGGTGGATTGATGGCTCGACCAAGCAACGCCGGCAGGTCTGGGTGTTGCAACCATCTTCTCTGCCATGCAGCAGAGGTGTGGGGATAGGTGTGTACGAGTGCAGCAGTAGGATGTGCAGGTAGTGCGTGTGTGTGTGTGTGTGTGAGAAAGCGGGAGGGAGCGGGAGGGAAGGGAGGGGAGGGGGAAGGAGCGGGGGGGGGGTAGGGGGTAGGGAAGTGTTGATGGAGAAGAGAGTCCTGCAGGGGAAAGGCGGGGACTGGAGTCTGACTTCTCTGGCAAGTCAGTCTCCATCGTGCCGTTGTGTATTCTTTTAAGTGTAGATAAGAAGGGGAGGGGATATCTCATGGAAAGCAATTTGCTGTGGCCAATGTATTGCAGCAAGGTTGGTTTGCCTTTCTGTTTATGGAACGTTGCTAATGGTCACCATCTCTCTATAGCAGGAGTTTGAGCACGACCTGCCGTCCAGTCCTTGTTGTGCCTGAGTGAGTAGTCATGTGGTTTCATGACTCTAGAGCTGTATCTCTGTCGATCTAATCGCATTACTGTTCCTTGCCTTGTGTTGGCGTTCCTGTTTATACGCACGAATATTCCTTGTGGAATAGGAGAAGGTAGGTAGGTTGCTTACATTGCTTGCTTGCAGATATGACCACCCTTCTATCGAAGGACGAGCAGCTTACCTCGCTCTGGGTGCTATTACTTCTCTGTATTGTTGTGGGCTGAAAGGGATCTGGAATGTCCACGTTCAATGCATCTCTTCTGTGAGTGTCTCTAAGGAGTCACAGTCTGGATTGTCAATCTGGTTGGCCTTTCTTCTGGACGACACAGTCTGAGTTGCCGAGCATTGGCCCCTTTCTTCTCCCCATAGCCCACTGCTACGACTGGCTGTCTCAGCAGGGAAGGGAGTCCTCGGTGGGTGGTCCTGTTGCGCCCCCCGCTGCCACCCCCAGTGACACCCTCAAGCTTTCTGTGTGGGGTGACAATAGCGTGACCCCCTCTTTTCCCCCTCATCATTTCTGATCGTATTTCCCCCTCCCCGGGCTGGCCCCGCTCATCTTTTCTGACAGTCGTGGGCGGCCGCCATCTGATGGCGGCTTGCCAGGGTTATTGTGGCCAAGAGTTTGCAAAGGAGTGGGGGAGTTACAGAAAGATAATGATAATCTGGCTGGATGTGTCTTAAGAAACTTCGTCGAATCTCAGGTCAGTTTTCAGTCAGTTTTTCTTTTAATGAATACCCATTTGAGGAGGTCATTGCAATTTTCTCACTTTTCTTGCTGCTGCAATCTCATGAGACGGCTGTGAGTTGACGAAACAAGAAGAGCATCTGGATCTGGTGTAGAGAGGCGAAGCAAAGCTGCATGCGGGCAGACAATGCAGTGTGTACAAGTTATTGGTGTACGCTTGTGTGAGACATTGGTTTCATAGGTACGTAGAAAAGGTGTTTTGAGGGGTTGTCGAGACAGTTATTTTTTCCTTGCCGTGTCTGATGCCAGTGACCTTCTGGTATTCTTGCATGTTGGTTGGTTCTCGCTTGTGACGATTTGTATGTCTTTTTTTGTATTATGTCAGTGAGGCCTCAGACCGCAATAAGTTGCTGGCCCTGAGGCAGGCAATCCTTTGTGGTTTCCCCCCTGGTTTTGCCGTGTCCATGGTTCTGTGCCCCCCAGTTCTCGTGCCTTATGCTAATGACGAAGACGGTTGCCGCCGCCGTTCTCCCCCTCTTTCTTCGTCGGAGGGGAGGGGACATGGTCTGTCCCTCGTTCTTCGGAGGAGGGGAGGGGGCATGACTGCTACTGCATGTGAGCTTTTCCAGGTAGTCCGCTCTCTTAGCTTCATGTCTGTCCTTGTCCCGTTGCATGTAGCCAAGAGTCTGCAACAGACAGTGGACACAACAAGGTAGGGGACTGGGGGGAGAGTTTGTGTTGGGAGTGGGGACATACTGAAAACTGTCTGATCATGCACAGGACCCTATTCAGTCAGGAAATCCTAGCTTTTGATTGCCAGAACTCGTGTGTCGTTGAGCTGAAGCACATGGGATCGACGTGTTGGTATGGATAGCCGATCGAAGTTTGTGTGGGGTGTGTGCATGGCTTTCGCATGGGATTAACGAGTTTGGGGGGGGAGGGGGGGGAGGGGGGGGAGGGGGTTGAAGGTTGGGTAGGGTGTGTGCATGCCTTTCTGTTTCTGTTGTGGCAGTGAAATTATGTACATGTGAAGGTGGGTTTTGCTTCCCACTCCTGTTAGAAGGCCTGTGAGAATGAGCCTTCGCCACTTTCTGCCTCTGAACATAATAATGCACCCTCGTTGGTGACTGTATCAGACCAGGAAGATCGCTTTTGTACACTAATCATCAGGGTGTGTTGTATTTGGGGGAAGAAGACGTCCAGATGTGCTGCATTGAACTGTGTGGGCGCATTGCTGCGCCACATGCTACTATATGCTGTCGTTGATATTTTTTATTTTTATTTGGTTTTCGTGAAAAATTTCTCCAATAAAGCTGTTCTGCTGTCAAACAAGCTTTATGATAGGTTCTTACTGTTTAGCATGCATGCAGTCTGATCTACTCGATGTCTGTGTGCAGCAGAGAGCATTTTTTTTTTTTTATTATTTTTTTTTTTGAAAACAAATGGTCCAGTCTATTCGTGGGGAGCAACATATGCTGGGAACCGGGCCCAGCGTCCCATATCGAATTGTATGGATCATTGAGAACATTTGAGATCATTTGATCTAGTGAGAAAAAAAAGATGATGGATGATGCAAAAGCCCGTGAAAGAAAGGGTAGAGGAGTCGGAAGACCCGAATGGTTGTTGTGACAATCGTAACACATTGATGTTAGTGACAAGATGAGGCGTATGCTCATAATAAAGGGGAGAGGAGTCGAAGGACTCAAATGGTTGTTGGGATGGCGGCTAAATTGCCACTCTTCCTCTTGATCTCAAGCGCAATTTGCATGTTTGTTCCTCTGATTGAGCCCTCCTGAGGGCCAGCCACTAGTCCGTGCGGTATTGTTTTTTCAGCTTTTCATGCTAACCGCAGCTAACGTTCATTATCACGATTGTGACATGGCTCGTGTTTTCCAACCATGGACATAGAATTAAAATGGTCGGTAGATATGCCTATCTCCACATCTTAAGCATGGACATAGAATTAGAATGGTCAGTCAGTAGATGACCATCTCCACGGTTTAGGTGCGGGGCAAAGCATCGTCTGTGGCAAAATGCTTAAGGTCAAATACGACTTTGAGCCTCTCTCCAAGCGTCTCACGTTTCCAACGTGCTTCGTTGCCTGACCCCCAGAAAAAGAGAATGGATACGAAGCGTGAAATTGCCAGGTGCCCCCAGCCTTTTCTGTCCTGTCCGATGGGCCTTTCTGCGATTCTCCGCCGGGTTAATCGCTGTGTGTCGGAAGACTCGGAACGCGATGAGCTGGTAAACTGACCAGTGGTTGCAACTTCTCGGTGGGGAGGGGACGCAGAACTACGCTCTTCTGCTCACTGACGAATCCCGTTGCTGTTCAAACGCTTCTGACCTTTCGGACCTTCAATGGTTGCAAGGAGGTTGTGTATACGGGACTCGGGAGCCATGTGTACCTGTGTGTGAGCATATCTGTATTCTTGATGTATTCTTGCTGTATGCTTTGCCGTTCGTGTGCATACTGCTGTTCGTCTGTATGCTTCAGGTTGCAACCTTGTTGCACCGATGGTAGTTCTTCTTTGTTTTGTTTTTTTTTGAGAAAGAAAAGGGGCGACGGTCTTGAACTACCATCTTTGAACTCACAGGCCCTAGGTAAATTAAGGAGTTACTTTCGCTCATCCTGATTGCAGCGCAATTCAAACTCAGTTCTCTGTCTCTACAGTTCGTATGTGTACCAACTGAGCTCGGTCAGTTGATACATCCATGGTAATTCTGTTTGCACTACTGCCCATTTAACGAGACTGAGCAAACAAGAGAGTAATATGCCATCTGTAGCCATGCTTCATTGCTAGTGCGGGTCCACCGGCCTCACCGTAGTTGTATTATTGTTGAGGAAATGAGCGCTCAGCCACCGGCAGATAGTGTTGACGGGTTAGTTCCTTGCCGTGGTATGGTGTCTGAGGAAATTGGTGATCGTCCAGGTGCTGTGTCGTGCGAGCAATCAGAGACGATATGCCGTCTGCGCCCGAATAGAATGCTCGGTCTTGCGAGCAATCAGAGACGATCTGCTGTCTTCGCCCGAATGGAATGCTCGGCAGTGCTAAAAACCCGGTAGGACCGGGGGGTCCTCCCCCAACTGGAACCGGACCGGTCCTACCGGCCGGTCGACCGGGCCTGTTCCCCCTCGGTTGGCTGTATCGCATCTTTTTTTTTTTTTTTTAGCCCATGGTGTTGTTGAGGCTAAGGACTAGACCCACAGTGATTGCTGGCAGCGGGAGCCGGTAGTTGTCCTGACAGGATAGGCCACCTTCCCTACCCTTCCCCACGTTAATGCTCCCAGCGCACCCCCTATCCCTACTATCCTACCTCAGTGTCAGGACCATCGCCCTACCAGTATCAAGGGCAGTCACCAGACAGCAGTGACAAGCATCCCCTAACACTATAACCCCCACCCTTGTTTTCAAAGTTTTTGGGTGGGAAGCACCGTCCCTACCCTGCCACTAACACCCCAGTGTGACCAGCACTCAGGACCATCACCCTACCAGTATCGAGGGCAACTTCGACGAAGCACCCCCTCACACTACAACCCCTACCTCCCTTTTCAAAGTTTTTGGGTGGGAAGTACCGTCCTTACCCTGCCACTAACACCCCCACCCCCCTCTTCAAAGTTTTTGGGCAGAACGTCAACGTTTGCAGAAAGCCAGGTACGTTGTTGTCAATGTCTGCGGAAGCCCGTGCTGAAACTCCACCACTAACACCCTCACCATAAACCCCCCAACGCCCAACCCTCAACCCCTGAAATACCCCCGCCCCAAGCCCCCAACCCCCCAAACGAAACTTCTCTGTTCAAAGTTTTCTTTGCGGATTTGGGGAGATCTCGGTGAGCGCAGTCCAACCATGTTTTCAAAAAAAATAAAATAAGAAAAAATTGACCCACTTTTGGACCCAACCGGAATTCCGGTTGGACCACGGGGGGTCCAACCGGCCCGGTTGGATCCGGGCCGGTCCAACCGGCCGGTTGCCGGCACAGCCATGATGCTCGGTCATTATAGCTGTATTCGGCACAGTTCCCAGTCCAGATGCAACGGTAATGATGGGGCGTTCTATTCGGGTGAAGACGGTAGGGGTGTTTGGTTCAATCCAGATCTGAGACCGCTTGGCCACCTGCAGATAGTAATGACGGGATGGTTTCTCACTGTGGTACAGTTCCTGAGGAAATTGACGCTCGTCCAGCTGCTGTGTCGGGCGAGCAATCAGAAAAGATCGTTGCGTAGGGGTTTTTGATTGATCCAGATTTAAGGCCTTGATAGAAAGTGATACAAATCTGTAAGAGATGGACAAGTACGGATTAATAATAAATAGTTGTTTCATGCGTCTTCGGAGGAACGGGAATGGGTGGACAGAAGGTTAACCGACCACCCAATTTTCACCCCCATTCATAAGAAAACCAAAGGGGCATTTTAACCATACTTAACACCAATCTGTAAAGTGCACTTCTTTACTAACTTTTTTTTTTTTTTTTTTTTTTTGAATGGCGTACTATTCTTTCCCCTTTCACTTCTTTACTAACTTATTGTAAAAAGAAAACCGAAAAAAAAATAATTRAAAACATATAAAACAGCAAGCCAAGTGGGGGTGGGTAGCTGTTAACCATTTGTGGAATGGGTGCACAACAAAGTGTGCGATCTTCCTCCCCGATCAAAACTTGGTCGGAATAGGGTTTGATAAAAGCGTCTTTTAGAACTTGTGCGATCTTCCTCCCTGCATGGAACTTTAACGATCGGGTCGATGACAAAGATTGCAGAGGCAAACACAGCAGATCTCCGTTTTGATTGCAAATGATTCTTCATGGATTTCTGCTTGCTTTTCTATCAAAAAAAAAAAAAAAAAAAAAAAAAAAAAAGAGGGTCTGCAAGTTTTTTCAACCACTGTCCTCCTGCTCACTCGTTGGCAGAATAAGGGGGGTACAGATCAAACGCCTTGTCGTACGCTGATTCCGGTGGGGCCTTCTGCCCGTCTTGTTTACCACCGATTGTGTTTTCTGTCTTTTTTTTTTTTTTTTTTTTTTTTAATAATTTTTTTCAGTAATTTTGACTGACTCGTCACCCGCTTGCGGCGCATTAGTCGGTCAGGGTGCCGCATTTAAATGTTTGTTGAAGATCCGTGGACCATGCTCGGTATTGATTTGATTGGGGGTTCTCCTGTTGCTGCACAGGTCTTTTCAGAAACTTCTCGGGTATTGAGAAGCTTAGGGGGGTAGACTTCTGAGAGTGCTGGACACCACTGTCTTCCCCCAAACATAATGCACCCTGAACATGACTGTATACAAAATAACTCTACACCAGTCTGTTACGGTCATAATAATGAGGGCCCATTGTGTTTGGGGGAAGACGGCAGTTAGAAAAGCGAAGGGGGGCTGCTGGGTGGTTGAGCATCCCCATGCTCTGGGTGCAGGGAGGGGTCTTTATCACTCTGCTGTCTATACATCTGTGTAAGAAAATAGGAGCCAGCTCCGGAGGCTGGCAGACGTCTTCCAGGATTGCAAGGGCTCAACTGCGGTTCCGATAGGTTTCATTGTGTACCGTTGAACTCCCTTGTATACGAGAGGGTAATCGATTCCCCTCATGGAAACCCAGCCACCTCCTTGCCACAATTCTCCCTAGCATACCCCCAGTCTCTCGGTCCCACCTCAGTGTCAGCCCTCCCCACCCACACATGGTTTACCAGGGGTGTTATTTTCGACGAATCAATTGCCAACGAAAACGGCGAATATTTGGGCCCCCGTTAACCGTCTCTCGTTGCACTGGCGGGTCGGCGCAAAACGGTGTACAGCCCGTTTTCAGGTTTGGCATCGATAGCTGGGTCAAGTACTGGTGGTTTAATTGACTAATCCCTTTCTAGAGTAGAACCCTACCTCCCTCGATTTTATTCTCTCCCACGAGAATCGCCATATGCCCCAAAGGCTGGGCTGCAACAGAGCTCTGGCTCCTATCTAGTGTTTAAAACATACTTGCGGCGCATCCCGTGCGTGCCACTCGCGCAGATGCGGCGCACTGCGCATTGCGCACGTGGCGCGTGCACCCGGTGCGCCGCATGGGCAGCCAAAAAAAAAAAAAGTTGGGGAGGGGGTGAATTGAAGTTCCCACGCCCAGCCAAAATTAGGACATTGCCCGTGCAATTTTTTTTCAGGGCCGCGCGGCCCCAAAACCTGTGTGTTGTCATGTTTGCTGTACACAACTCGATGCTATCTTCAGTGTAGCTGAGCCCTTTCAGAGGTCCAATACGGTCATGATGAGGACGCGTCTGTGGAACCGTTGCTTTCAGCTCATTACTTCCAGGAGTAGAAAGCGACAGAACTGACCGTTCTGTTTCATTGGTGCTTTTGCTAAAAAAAAAAAAAAAAAAAGCGAAAGAGAACGTCCGTGACAAGTTGAAAACCAACAACGTGGAAACAGGCAGTAGCTATACACATGCCCAAACAAAGAAAAATACGGCGATGTATCTTTCCATGTTCTAGTGAAAGATTCATTTTAATTTTGCACAAATTGGAGAGTAGTCGAGTGAGGCCCTATTACTAACTCTTACCTGCTGCCAGGGGCACGGTCCCACTAGCACCAGGACTAGTCTTAGCTGTATCCGGGGCACATGTGCTTTCCATATTAAAGAGACTTCAAGAAATAGTTAGCAATAGAAAAAAGAAAAAAGAAATCAGGGACTTCCTTTTTTTTTTTTTCTGTCGTGGGACTTTAGACAGCAAAATATAGGACTGCACAGGCACGACGTTTGGACTGCACAGGTTTCTTGGCGGCAGGGGTGCAGAGACACTCGCACAACCTGAATTATGGCCGGACCTGTATGCATATGACCGCAATCATGTCCCGAGTGAGGGGGGACTGGAATATGGGTTCAGCTGAGCAGTACAGTGGGCGGGAGGGAGGGGGAGGGAAGTGGGAGGGAGGGGCGCGCTCACACCGGTGCCTTCCTGAATGCATCGGACCTAAATTACGGCCCGACTTGGATGCATCTGACAGCAATCACACGGCGAGCTCACCGATTTGGTGGAGCTAAGCAGTTAGGTGGGCGGGAAGAGGGGAGGAGGAGAGTTTCACGTTCATCCGTCGTTGCTCCCGGTGCTGTGCTTCCACTGCTCGACGTGCCAACACCCCCATGCTGTTATACGTCTGCTGCTCGACTTGCCGACATCTTCCCTTTTTCGACGTGCGCTCTTCCCATGCTGCTCGACGTGTCGGCATCCGCTCTTCCAATGCTCTACATCCGCTGCTCGATGTGAGTGCCGTCACCAGAGAGAGAGAGAGAGGGAGAGAGAGATCTTCACGTCTGCTTCTGTGCGTCCACTGCTCGAAGTGCCAACACCACGTCTGCTTCTGTACGTCCGCTGCTCGAATTGCCAACACCCCGCTACTTCTGTACGTCCACTTCCACTGCTTTCGGCCTGCACGTCCGCCGTGGCAGATTCCGCTTGCACTGCTCTCTGCCTGCACATCCGCCTTGGCAGATTAGAGTGTGCGCGCGCGCGCACGAGAGAGAGAGAGAGAGAGAGAGAGAGAGAGAGAGAGAGAGAGAGAGAGAGAGAGAGAGAGATCTTCATGTCACCTTCTGTCCAGGCCCTGTCCGACAGTATGCAGGGCACTTCGGGGTTGGGAATAGAAGCGCCATTTTGCGGTCAAGGTGGTGCAGGTGCCACAACTAGCCCAGGCCCTGTCCGACCCTCTTTCATGGCAAGTGCGTCCACGCCCGTTGATGAGATGCGGGGGTACCTTAGGCTCCGGGCAATGCAGCAGGCTGGTTTTCCCGACTCTTCCATAGAGATTGTTCCAGACGATTCAGTGGCTTCTGCAAGTGCTGGTGCGGGCGTCCGTAGCTTTACACCTCTGTCACGGGTTGACATGGACATCAGTAGCTCTGAGGGTGAATGGATTTCGCAGCATGTTCCCTTTGGTGCTGCAACTGGGAGCGCCTGTGCAGCTTCCCAGAGTTTTCCTTTTGGTGTTGCGCCTCCTAGGAGTGGCTATGCAGCTCATGGGTTTGGTCCAACGGGTACACTTCTGCTGCCTGCGATTCTGCTGTGGGCGACGGCAGTGTGCACTATGGAGGTGATGGGCCTCATGTGCAGGCTACACAAACGACATCCCTCGAGAGTATTGGGGATGGGATTGATTCTCAACCAGGTGCAGCATCTGAAGAGGAGGTGGATGTGGATGGTGGCGGAGGTGGTGAGCAGGGGGATGTGGATGTTGGCGGAGGTGGTGAGCAGGAGGATGTGGATGTTGGTGGAGGTGGTGACCAGCCAGCCGAGGGAGGCGATGTGACGAAAAAAAACGGGCGTTGGGGTGACAAAGAGACCCTTGCGTTCATCCGCTGTAATGGTGACTACAGAGCAGCTCGAGGTTTCAACTCTGAAAAATATGGCAATGCGAAGTCCAAAAAACAAAAGTGGGTCAACATATCAGCTGCGGTGAAAGCTATGGGTTTTACGAGAGAGTGGGAAGATTGTGCGACAAGGTGGAAGAATCTGTGGCGATGGTACCGGGATGTTGTCCGTCATGATGGACAGAGTGGCGCGCAAAGCTACTGGGACACTGGAGTAGAAGAACCCGTGCGTTTGACCTGATGGATTCATACAACAAGAAGAACCCGTGCGTTTATCCAGACAATATCTGTGACACTGGAGTAGAAGAGGAGGCGCGAGAGGAAGCTGTTGCTGGTAACCGAACGAACACATCTCCGATCAGCGACAGGTGTGGCAGTGGTGTCACCGTCGACCCAGCTGCCTCAGAGTCAGGTTCGTCATCCAAGCGGCGGCGCACAGTTGCAAAAGCACGTGAGAAAGCGCTGAAGGACATAGGGATGCTGATGAAAGAGCAGACAGATGCCTGAGGGAGCATACTGAGAAATCCGTCGAGAGTGCCCGACAGTGTGCACGGCTCATGGTGGCTGCAATGCGTGAGGAATCACAAGTGCATCGCCAGATGGGAAAGCTCGCTGCGAAGGTTGCTCGCGAGGGACAAAAGTGAGGAGGGAGATGGGCCTTCTCATGGCAGAGAAGCTAGAGAGTGGCTGGAACGTCTTCGCCCAGGCCTTGCGGGAATCGCGAGCTTCAGTCGGAAGATGATAGCTCAGCTGATTTGCATTCATCAACATGTGACTGTAGATGTATATTTGTATATCTATATGTATGTATAGATGTACATGGGCCGATGTTGGCCCCTTTTTCCATAGTCAGATAGCACAATCGTCGACTTTTACTTAGTCATTACATACGTGTTGCCACTTGGCAGGAGGCACGTGGGTTTTTATGTCAAATTATGTGCACTCAGTAGCAGAGTTTGGTCGGCTGTAACTTTTTTTTTTTTTTTTTCTTCAGTTGTTCGCTTTGGCATTTGTTTCTGGTCGTTTTGGTATTACTTCACAGATGCATTACTCGGTAGCAACTATCAAGGTTGCCGCTCTGATGTTCCCTCTTTTTACAAGTT
>BFEA01000020.1:3397042-3407204 GCA_003427395.1 Chara braunii | reverse complement strand
ATAGGCAAGTGGCTAGGCACCTGAATCGTGAAGGAGGGTCCTTCGGGTGCGTCCCCAGCGGGCTCTATGATCGGCCAAGGCCCCATCCATTTCGGGAGGAGCTTGCGAGAGACGTCTTGTTCAAGGCTGAATTCCGCTGCTGAAACCCAGACGAGGTCCCCGACGCGGAATGGACAAGGAAGACGCTGACGATTTGCCTGTTGGCTCATGCGCTGCTGCGTCTTAGCCATCTAGTCGCGTGCCTTGACAAGAAGCTCTTGCATCCGACGCAAGAAAAGAAGATGGTCGTCGCTCTCGGCCGTGCGTGGAGTAATCGTGTCYAACGGTGACGTGAYCGGCGAGCCGTGCTCGAACTCGAAGGGCGATATCCCAACAGCCGGGTGGATGGAAGAGTTGTAGGCCAACTCAACGTCCGGCAGTCGCTCAACCCAGTCTTTCTGGTCGGGGCGGATGAGAGTGCGAAGGAGAACCTGTGCGGTCTGATGCGCCCTCTCCGTCTGGCCATCGGTCTGAGGGTGGCGAGCTGAACTGGGCTTGAAAAATGAGCCCCATCGCTTGATGAGCGCCAACCAAAAATCGGACATGAACCGTGTCGCGGTTGCAGACGATCTCCTTGGGGTAACCCTTGGTGTGAATCCAACTGGCGTACAAAACCTCGGCCAACTCCGGTGCCTTGGCATGATAGCGACAAGGCAGAAACATGGCGAAGAAGGTCCTTCCCCCGCGTGTGAACAAGCAAGTACCCCTCTTGGATCCGGTAGTGAGAAGGAGCCGGATTAGGAGAGGAGCAATTCGCGTACTTGTCGCAAAACTCGGGGTCGGCTTGGTAGCCGCGGATGAAGCTGTTCCGCAGGTCGTCGTCAATCTCGAAGGTCGAGTAGACCGCGGTACAATGATCCGGACGCCGTGGGAGAGCATCCGCAAAACGGTTCGACTTCCTGGGAATGTGATCGGGAAAGAAGTCGAACTGGTCGATGAAACTCATCCATCGAGCGATGGTGCTGTTGACGGTGTCTTGGGACTTGTAGAAGACCAACGGATTGTTGTTCGTTACCCATCGAAATTGGCTTCGACCAAGGAGGAAGTGCCGCCACCGTTTGAGCGTGTGGACGAAGGCGAGGAGCTCCTTCTTGCGTGCATCGTCAATGGAATGCACGAGGGGCACTTTCTTGCTGAAGTACTCGACCGGGTGCCAGTCCACACCGTCATGTTGCTCGAGGACTGCACCAATGCCATAGCCTGACGCATCCGTAGTGACACGCGTAGGCGTGAGCGGGTCGTAGATTCGCAAGACCTCCGCAGACAATAGCGCGGCTTTGAGAGCGAAGAATGATCCTCGCGCCTCCTCTCCGAAGTCAAACGACCGATCCTCGCACTGAAGCTGTTCAAGTGGGCCGCGATCTTGGAGTAGCCTTTGATGAAGCGCTGATAGTAGTCGGTAAGACCGAGGAACGGGCGGACTTCCGTGACATTCCGAGGCTCCGGCCACTCTTGGACGGCCTGAATCTTGTCCGATAGCGGACTGATGCCCTCTGGTGTGACAAAATGACCCAAGTATTCCAGCTCTTGTCGGACAAATTCGCACTTGTCGTGGTTGGCCTTGTACTTGGCACGGCGGAGCGTCTCCAACACTCGTCGAAGATGTCCGAAATGATCCTCCAATGTCCGGCTATAGACGAGAATATCGTCTAAGTAGACCAGCACGAACCGGTCCAACATTGCACGGAACTCATTGGTCATCGCCGCTTGGAATGTCGTCGCGGCAGTGGTGAGGCCAAAATGCATGACCACCCACTCAAAATGCCCGTATCGCGTCTTGAACGCGGTCTTGTAGCGATCGTTCGGTTGGATCGAGATTTGATGATATCCCGATTTCAAATCCAACTTGAAAAAATACTTCGTGCCGCCCAGCCGCTCGAGAAGATCGTCGATGTGAGGAAGAGGTCCCGCATTCTTGACGGTTTGCGCGTTGAGCTTGCGGTAGTCGATACATAATCGTAGATCCTTGTTCTTCTTTCTGACGAAGAGAACTGGTGCTCCATATGGGGAGCTACTCGGGCGGATCCAGCCCTTGACCAACAAATCATCGAGTTGTGCGCGGAGTACCTCAAGCTCCTCCTCGCTCATCCGATAGATGCAACCTTTCGGCGGCACGGCACCGGCCTCAAGAATGATCTCATGAGAGATCGGCCAACCCGGCACCACACCGGTAGGTGACTCGAAGATGTCGGCGAACTCGTCCAGCAACCGTACCACACGGCAATCCGAAGACAAGTCCGTGGGTGAAGAGTCGGCTACCGCGACGGTCCGTTGGAAACATAGGCCGATCTCCTCGGGCTGCTCGTAAGCGCAAGTCGCCCGGAATGATTTGGCCGTCACCACTTGGCACCGGATTGAAGAGTGCGGTAGAGGAATGGTACATGCCACTTCCGCGCCGAAGGCGTCGCGAATGCTAAGAGTCCGCCGATGGAAGTTGACCGTGATATCCGCACTCGCGAGCCAAGGCATTCCCAGAATGATGTCGAAGTCCGTGTCGAGAATATCGAATGTGACCGGTTCGCATGCATGAGGTGCAAAGTAGACCGGTACGGCCTCCATGTAACAGTCGAGAAGTTGTTGCGTCTTACCATCCGCCAACTTGATCGCCGTCGGGTTTGCCTTCCTCCGAACTTGTGCGCCAAAGCCAGTTCTTTGCATAAAAGACTGACTCATGAAGTTGCGAGACGCGCCGCTATCTTGCAAAGCGCTGCAGGACGCTTGCCCAACCTGGATGCGGACATACATGAGCGGTGCATTGTTGTTATCGTACCGCTGCGTGCGAAACTCGCGGGCCACCTTGGTAGTATATGCCAGGATGTCCCCCACCGCGACTTCGTCATTCGTCGACGAAGTTGGTGGTGCATAGAAGGAAAGGTAAGTGTGGAGATGAGCGCTAAGTGTTGTGCATTGTCGTCCCGGCAAACAGCCTATGGTCGGGAGAGGAAGCCATGCAAAGTCCTCAGACGTGAGCGGGTCCAATGCCTCTACATTGAACTCGCAGGCCGAATCCCGTGACGAACCACTTCAAGTCGATATGTCGTTGTTGCCGGACGGAGAAGAAACCGCACACACTCCTTGTCCTTGAGCTTGAGTACCCAGCGTTGGAACGAGCCGGGCAGCACAGTCCTCAAAAGAAAGTAGAAGTGGAGGACTGTCGACTTCCACGTGCGCCTCGGAATGAAGGTTGGTCATTCGTGAAGAAACCAGTTCCGAAGGCGTCGAGAGTGTCGTCACGTCACTCTCGGCAGTGCTCAGTTTCCCTGTCTGCCCTTGCCTTTTAATTGGCAAACATGCATCTGATGAAGATCGCTGTTGCACCAAAGACAATAGTGGAATCTCTCGCGCGCCTTGTATGCGGACTCGAGGATGCCATACGGGGTCCATGGGCCTGTCTGAGCTGCTGCACCGTGGTCGGGGCTAGAAACGGTGTGTGTCTTCGGCTTGCCGCGGCCTCGGCCTTTGCCGGCGCGGCCACCTTCCCGGGCGGCTGCGAATCTGTCTCCTTCACTGGCAGACACAGCCTCGCTGGTTTGGTCTAACGGCGCTGCCGCTGCGACCACGGCCACTCTTGGYCGATGCTGGTCCCTGCTCGGGCTTGACGCAGATGAACGGAGGTTCTTGGCCTCCTTGTTCGTGACGATGATTTGCGCAGCCTTGTCAAATAATTATGCCGTTGTCGTCAAGGTGTCCTCGACGTGCGTCAGGGCATTGCTCAATGCCGGACATGACCTTGAGACGAAGTAGTGGCGGATGGCCTTGAAGCCCATCTGGATGTCTGGGACTGACGTCAAGCGTTGGTACTCGCCGATCCAGTCCGTACTCGGCAGCGTGCCTTGCTCGAAGACCATGAGCTTGTCCATGGCTTTGATCTCTGGCGGCTCCACCTGGAACCGCTTGTGCCACGCCACCTTCAGATCATCCCAGGTGATCTTGGTGTGCAAGTCGTTAGCTACCACTCCGTACTTGGACAACAGGTTGTCCAACCAAGCCTGATACGCGCCCCCTGAGCGAGAGTACAAGTAGGCGTGATGCTTGTGTTCCTTGACGTTGTGGAGCTGCAGCGTGAGCTCGAACTTGCGAAACCATGGAATTGGATCTGTCTTGATTGAGTCGTGGAAGATCTCCTGCCCATCGAACTTAGGAGCTGTCTCGCGCGGCTCCGGACTCGAGGTGGTGGCGTTAGTGCAGACCCGCTGCTGCAACTGTTGTGTCGCGGTCTGCTGTAACTGTGCGCCATCCAATGCGGTGAGGCGGTCGGCAGTATTGGAAGAGCCTGTGTCGGCGGCGGCGACTGGTCGCTGCTCCAACCGTTGAAAACGGTCTTGGAGGTGAGCTGGCGATCTGTCGAGACCAAGGATCTCTGCCTGCTGTGTAATGCAGGTTGCCAGGAGATCCGTGAGATGCGAGAGGAGAATCGCTATCTTGTTTGCGCTATCCTCCAACTGGTTATTCTCGGCCTAAGTTCGCCATTTTGTCGCCAAATGACAAGTATTCAGATTTATTCCGATGGGAATATTCGCAGTTTGGAAATAATACGCAGGAGGTATTTCCCGTACCGTTTTCAGAAAAACGAATTAAAAAAAAAAAGATATTCCGAAGTTCTAAGTAACGGGAAATGCAACAAAAAATCGAAAACTTTCAAAAAAGAAATATATTCCGGATTTTTTAACAACAAAATTTCGAATTTTCAGAAAGAAAAACGAAAATAGAAATTTTAGTTGTTGCGATATAGCGATTTTCCACAGCAGAATAGCGAGAAAATAAAATCCGAGAATTTTTTTTTTCGATTTTTTTTTTTTATAGTAAGGTCAAGATCGTGATTTGGGGTTCTAACTAGTATGTCCTTATCAAACAGAAAAGATTAACTAGCTTTTTAGTCCCCGCACACGTGTTAGATCAGGTTGTCCTGATTCATGTGCAAAAGCTCCGATAGCAACTGTTACATGCACAGATATGCCATGTACGTAATAAACTGAGAATCTGCAATGTGATGAAAAGGACTGAATAGACAATGCGGTACGAGTAGAATCTCGACAAGCAATGTACATTCTCATTCATACATAAAGATGCTGAAGAGCGCAGGGAAGACTTTGATACAAAGACTGACCTGACAGGACTGACCTCATTCACATAATTCGGAGTAATGAAGCAGAATGCTAGAGTGCCACTAACTAGCCCAATCAATGTTGAACTCAGACTAAACATGCATTGTATCCATCACCGAGTGTGAAGGAGCCTGGCGCTGCACACAGGAAGAAAGCGCCAGGTCCAGACATACACAGACGAAGAGATAAGGATCAGACGAAAGGAGGGAGGAAGATGGGAATGTCGTTAACACCAAGTCTTGGTCACCAATCCCAAATAGTCCCTCGTTGCCATGTTTGAACCCCCGAAAGTCGAGTCTGGACCAAATGTCACCAAGCTCTGTATCTCTTCTCTCATAGTCTGCAGATGCAGTGAAGTCAGAAGTGAGAGGGAGAGAAGAGATGGTGGACTTAGAAGAAGAAGAAGAAGAACTCTCTCTCTCTCTCTGTTACGAACCAGGTACTAACCTGGGATGTTGGCGCTGTGTTGCAGGTCCCTGAAGACGAAGCTGGAGCAACGGCGCTGCAGGTAGGTACCTCTGGCCTCTGCCCAAGCTCTCTCTCTCTCTCTAGTACTACCTAGCTATGGCGCCCAGCGCTGGAGACTACAGCTACCTACTGCGCCCAGCGCTGAAGACGACAAGCTAACGCTACTACTACTACACTGCAGCGCTCCCTCCAGAGTGCTGCTCCCGAATCCTGAAGACTACAACTGACCGACTGCCTACCTCGGAAGTGCCTGGGAAGTCCTAAGTACTACCTCGGCCTGCCTCCTGACTACTGGAGGCCAGTCAGGCCGAGGACGCAGCTCTTGCCAATGCCGAAGTGTGCCAGGGGCTGGCGTGCAGCAGCTTGCTTGAGGCTGGCGTGGGAAACAGACTAATAATAGTCTGTTTCCGAAACCCTGGTTCGGTGCCTGAGTTTCGGGGCCGGTCGTTCTGATGAACGACCGAAAATGGCCCTTCGTTTCAGGCTAAAAAGGTTGTTGCCATTTTGAGTCTGAAACGATCAGGGATAGGCCCTGGACTTCAGGCTTTCGACCTGAGCCGACAGGGGGCCTGTAAGCCCTGGATTTCAGGCTTTCGGCCTGAAGTTTAGGCTTTTGGCCTGAACACCGTCGGGCTTGCAAAATGGTCGTCGGGCCTGCAAAATGGCCGGTGTGTGCACGCGCTGCATGTAACTCATAGGGTCCATTCACATGCGGCACAGGAGTGTCGTTGTGCTCTACCCTCGTTCGAAGACAACACTGAGGTGCTACTGAACACTGCCCCCGTTCATACGCGGTGTAGGGGTGTTTTTGCACAGCCCCCCTATTTATATACAACACCGAGAGTAAGAAAAAGCAGTCCCCGTTCGTATACAACACACTAGGCAGTTGAACACGATTCCGGTTTGTATACAGCACGGGGAGGCAGCTGATCGTGGCCCCTGGTCGTGTCCAACACAGGGTAAGCTTTCAATGATGTTGCCTATATATATATATATATATATATATATATATATATATATGTATATATATATATATATATATAGCACGGGGAGGCAGCTGATTGTGCCCCCTGCCCCGAGGGCATCAGATTTTACTTTCTCTTTTTCTTGTATTCTTCCTTCTATTCTTTTTCTTATTTCTCTTTCATTTTTGCCTGCAATCTCTTCCGGATGTGGAATAGCATCTGTATATTGCGGGCCCTCTGTTGTGGTTTTGTTTCTTTTACTCTTGATTATATTTGGATGTTGTGTTCGTTTCATTGCCCTCTTTTTTGTTATCGCTTGTTAGGGCGTGATCTGGCAAGGAACATGGTGCTGTGACATTCTTCTCCTTCTCTTTGGTGTCCAGGATTGTTGTGATGGTGGTCACCACAAGGACATGGGTTGTCCCCTCTTCCCATGTAGTGCGTATAGTTACGGCCAGCCTAAGGTCTGTCAAACCCGGGTTGCTGCCCTTATGCCCACTCACCTTTCTGTGGATGCAGAAAGAACGATGGCAGGTTTCCCGGCCTGAGCCATTGGGCCTAAAGTCCTGCTTTCCTGAGCACTCGTTGTACCATGCAAAATCTAAATAAAAGAAATAAATAATTAAAAACTCTATAAAAAAATAAAAAAAACTTTCATAATCCTTCTTGACAAAAACATGTCGTTATGTCCTTCGGGACATCCGTTAAAATTGGAACGATACAGAGAGAGGGAAGATTAGCTTGGCCCCTGCGCTTTCAAGGATGACACATTAATCGAGAAATGGTCAAAAAAAAAAAAAAAACATGTCGTTATCGCTACAGATAAATCAGGGGGTTGATTCATTGGGAATTCTTCATGTTGGTGGCGTTGTTGGGACAGAAACCTTGACAAGGGTATCTGCCATGTATTTTCAATGTCAGACGATGTCCG
The DNA here is from genome assembly GCA_003427395.1 of Chara braunii. Taxonomy (NCBI): domain Eukaryota; kingdom Viridiplantae; phylum Streptophyta; class Charophyceae; order Charales; family Characeae; genus Chara; species Chara braunii. The sequence goes on along the minus strand of BFEA01000020.1, from coordinate 3,399,696 downwards.
ATTTCTGAAGGAAGTTTCGTTTTGAAAAGGTTTGGTCTCTCTGCCGGCAGGCATAACGACAAGAGTGAATGATGAGAATCTGACACCCTTACATTGAATAAGGCCGGATAGACAGACGACGATGAAAATGCAAAAATAAAATAGGAACTTGCGGTTGTTAAGCCTCGGTATTCAGGCTAGAATAGTCGAAAGAGTAGCCGCACCTGGGTGCGGCGACGGATAGGAGGGCTAACACGGCAAGAGTGTCGTGTCTCTTTCAAAATGGACGGACCGTTAGGGGTCCGAGGGCCAATCCATGGTCAAAAGGGATGGATTGTCGGGCCTACTGGATCAAGCCCAGCTGGCCGGGTGGCAGGGCGGCCTGCCTTTGGAGGGGATAGGTAGACTGCACCTGCCTAAGCCAAGGGGTGGGCGGTCTGTTGAGCAGTAACCTTTTAAATAGAAGGGCGACGGGGATAGCTCCCATGATAGTAGCTAAGCCCAGTGGGTACTGCATTGAACTTTCACCCAACAGATGTTGGGATCGAGCCTGACGATATGCTGCCTGGGCTAACTCCTTTTTGGAGCAGCCCATCGTGAAAGCATGAAGCGCGGTCATTTTTGACCGCGAGATCGACAGATCTCACGGGTGAAAGCGGGCGCGTAGCTACAGCATGGCCCCCACGCAAGGATGGCACGCATAAACTGAGAAATAGTCCAAACTTTTCTTCGATCCCCATGAGGATCGAACTCAGGTCCCCATATTGGAAGCAAGTGAGGAAAAACGCCAACAAGGCGTGGAGTTGAAAACCGTGGTCGTTGGCTATGCAAACAACTTCATTATTAAACCACTAGTACCTCCAAGCCTGTTTTTGTCGACCTTGAATTTCACTGCGCTTCGAGTTTGCCGAGCCTGGGTACCACTACGTTTTCTTTCTGGTACTCTCAAGGAAARAAMAAAAAAAAAAAAAAAAAAAAAAAAGTTGAGGCCGTGAACGAATGTCCTCAATGAGGGCATCTCTGCCTCGTGGCCAGGTTGTCAGATTCCAAAAAGAGAATAAAAGGGGGGGAAAACGGGCAAATGGATCCGGCCATGAAAATGGCTGGATACATTTTCCTAAGTGTCAGTGTGATGAGTCGTACAATCCTCTGACAAAACACAACTCGAGCAGATCACAGACATCTTTAGCAATTCACGGACAGGGGACTCGTAAGAAACACACGACGAAGAAAAAAAAAAAACAGTAACATTCAGAATGTGACCGCCTTACCTGTAAGGTGCATTTTGTGGAGGAAGATTGTGAGCACGACCTCCTGGACTACCTTGTCTGACATCATTGCAGTAGAGAAAGCATTTCTTTTTCCCTTTTTCCTTTCACTCGCGGCACTATAAAATTCAGATTTATGGGACATTGTTGACCCTGTGTCCCACCCCCGATTTCTTCGGGAACTTGCAAAACCTCATAATTTCCCAAGACTGCCGGAAGTACTAGTGGTTAAAAAAAAAAAAAAAAAAAAAAAAAAAAAAAGCAGATAGTGCCATATGGCGCCCAAAGAAGAGACAAGGGACTTAGTATCCCCAGAGAATGCAGCAGGCGCCCGTTGAAAACGGGCTGCTGTTTCACAGTTAAGTCGGTTTTCTTATTTCTTGTTAGATTCTCTTTTAGATTCTTTAATTAGATTTTTAGATTTTTATTCTTATTTTCATGTTCCTACGAGTTGGAAAACGCCTGTTCGTCGAAAACGAAAGGGCAAAGTTTCAAGACGCAAACTGGTCTCCATTGATGGATGAGCAAAATCGAATGAATCTACCCCTATAACGTGGAGGGATGACTGCCTCGACACACAAAGAGAAAGAGGGAGAGAGAGAGAGAGAGGAAATGAGAGGAAACGTCAACTCACATGCAGCTGGCCACATGCCACTTCCCAAGATGGGATGAGCAAACTCGGATGTATCTACCCCTAAACATGGGGGTGTGCAGACGCCGGTTTTCCAGGGCGTTGGTACGTCATTCCAGGTAAGTTTTTTTTCAGTTTTTTTTTTTTTTGAGTCCTTTTGGTTTTCTCCCTCCCCGTTCGTAGCCGTTGAGGCACGACCAAGTAAGGTAAAACGGGAGGGTTGAAAAAAAAAAATATAAAAAAAAAAAAAAAAAAAAAAAAACAATGAGAGGTATCAGGCGGACTATCACCGCTGGTTGGCACTAAGTCCACTGCAGGCACCCCTAGCATTCACTTGGGTTGTTATAAAAAAAAAAAAAAAAAAAAAAAAAAGAGGTTGTTGCTTCGTGGTTGGAAAGAACAGCCTTTTCGGCTGTATGGGAGCATAATGGTTTCCCACTCCATTCAGGGCGAATATTTGAGGCCGCGAGATTTTGGATCTCGCAGCTCACATCGCACGCGCGAAAATCAAGAAGAGGTTGGAAAGCGAGAGGGGGAACGTGAGGATTGGGAGGGGGAGGGCCTACTCCTCCCAACCTGACAACTGCCCTCCCCGTTTTTAGGGGAGAGCAGAGAAAAGGACGGAGGGTTGTTTCATGCAACTGCATGAGCCTGGCTGAGAGAATGGTCAGGCGCGTGCAGTTAAGCTTAGTTTTAATTTTTTATCTTCTTTTATTTGTTTCTTTGTGCATTCTAGTGAGGACACTTGTGCTCACGAGGTGCTACCTCTGGCAGAA
>BFEA01000020.1:3335178-3357297 GCA_003427395.1 Chara braunii | reverse complement strand
AAATTTTCATGGCATTTGTCAAAAAAAAAAAAAAAAAAAATTGTCAAAGATGGTGGTGTCAAAAACGTGCTCGCCCAGTCAATAATTTCGTTCTCATTTTTTTATTTTTTATTTTATTATTATTATTTATTTATTTATTTTTGAATTTTATTTCCAATTTGGTAAGAACTTGAATGTAACGTTAATGCAAATGTTTTTCAATTTATTCTTCTGCATAACATTTTTATTGTTATTATTTTCGGTCGAATGCCCGAACGCTTGGAGAGGGGGTCCTGAACATTCGGGAGTTCGGTCCATCCCGAATGCCGGCAAACCTGGTTGTGGTTACATTTCTGGTGTTAGATTTATATCGTAGTGTTATGGTTTTATTGGGGAAATAAATTATGTATTGTCTGTTTTTTTTTATTTTTGTTGTGTGATGTTGCGTTAGTAGGTATGTATGTGCGTGTGTGTGTGCTTATTTTATTAGTATGTATGTGTGTGTATGTTTATTTAATGTTATTATTATTATTTTTTTCCCTATATATATGTGTGTGTGTGTATGTATGTATGTTTGTGTGTTGTGCCAGAATGTTTTTTATAGGTTATGGCGACAACGTTTTTTTCGTCTCTTTGTTTTAGCTATGGCAGAGTCTTTTTCATTGGGATCCGATTTATTTTTGGACTTGTGTTGATGTCAATAGGTACTGCGTTGCGCATTGCGCGTGCCATCTGTCATTTCGTCGTTTCATATTCTTCTGTTTTCTTTATTCTTAATTTTTCAGTTTCGTGCCTTGAGTATTTTTTTTTCTGTTTTTATTATTATTATTATTATGTTCTTAGTAAGGTTTTGTGTTGAGATTCAGAGACCCGAATGAGAGGATTTGCCAATCGGTAGGTTTTTAGTTTGTGGTCCTTGCTGAAGTGGGTACGTTATTCTGTCGGGGAGTTTTTTCGGGTTTATAAAAATTTTATCATAAGTTTTTTTTTGTGGTGTTAGTTCTGTTGTTTTATTGTTGGGGTTAGTAGTTTTGAAGGGGCGTGTGGGCTTAGTGGTGTGGGTGTGTGGGGTATGATTTAACTTAACTTAAATATAAGGATTTATCGTAATCGAATACGTTATCAATTACTCTCTTATTTAAGGTTGTTTTTTAATCCAAATTTAGATAGATCAATTGCTCAATTTGCAGAAATTTTACACAGTGAAAGTCTTTTTCTTGAAACTTTGTTATTTCTGACTCTGTTGTTATGTGTATTTTTGCGTATGTGTGTATAGGTTTATGTGTGCCGGTTTTAATGGTGTAGATTTTATGTGTGTGTGTCTGTATTGTGTAAGTGGTGTGTATGTTTATTTATATGTGTGTATGTATGTATGTGCGTATGTGTGTATGTGTGTATATGTGTATGTGTGTGTTTTTCTTGTTCATAGGTATGTATAAGTGTGATAGGTATATATGTTTAACTATATGTAAGAGTGTGCGTGTGTGTGTGTGTGTGTGTGCGTGTGTGTGTGCGTGTGTGTGTGCATATGTGTGCGTGTGTTTGTATGTGTACATGTCGGGGGGCAGTAACCTCCCTACAACCAAACAATCAACCAATCAATCAAGCAGCCAATCAATCAATCGATCAATCATTTTATTTTTTTATTTTTTTTACGATCAATCAATCAATCAATCAATCAACCAACCAATCAATCAACCAACCAATCAATCAATTAATCAATCAATCAATCAATCAATCAATCAATCAATCAATCAATCAATCTTTTTTTTTTTCAATACCACGATAAAAAAATAAAAATATATATTTTTTCCATCAGGGGGCGGGGTACCCCCCAACACCTGATCGCCCCCGAGATAGTCACTCAAGAAGGGCTTGAAGTCCATACGCATGGCCCGTATGGGCCCCAAGGGCTTGTACGTACAGTTGTACGGAGGTCCGTACGACCCGTCTCCGTACGTGAGGTATACACTGCCTATCGGCACACCATAGCCATTCCTTGTTTCAGGACACCTCACTTTTAGGATAAATAACGACGAGCCAGACACTCACATGCTAGAGTCTACCTGACTCAGAGAACCGCAGCCTAAGTATTTTCCCTCTCCGCACTTATATCCCAACTCACAAGACAACGAGATGGTGTGCACTCACTGACCAATAGAAGGTGATTCAACGCCCAACGTTGATAAAACTTGAAAGTAACTGCACCGACATACCAATAATGGAAGATATCCTTGGAAGCAATCCTGCTGAGAGTGGTGAAGACAGTCTGATGAACTGGAAATGAAGTGATAATACACTTGTGGTGAAATGACTATTAGAACTAGACCAACTAATGGTAAGTTCAAGTTAAGAATGAGCACATGGATGTTCTCGAAGATTTCACTGACTGTATATTTATGATGAAAACATTGTTTGATTGACATTGATCTCAGAGTTTGTTGAAAATGAGTTAATAAAAATGAACTATGATTACGGATATCTTATGTGTAAGATAATTAAAAACTACAAAATATCATCGACTACTGACCACTGACTGTTTGATATTGAGAAAAAAAATAAATTACTTGCTGAAAAATTCGTTTATAAGATTCTTGAGAGAAATGAGGCTGGAATTTGTCACTTTCACGAGCGTTTCGCCCTAGTCTGCTCAACGGTCTCTAGAGAAAAGCCAATGTTGTGCAGTTTGTCATCGCCATCATGAAAGTAGAAAATATTCTTAATGTATTTTTTCTCTCGAACTCTCTGGAAAACACGCTCTGTTAGGGTTCATTTATAAACTTCATGTTTTGAAGAGTTACTATCTTCAATTTTTTATACTTATCCTTATTAATTCTGCATCTTATTATCAAAATTTCTTCATCGTCCATGATTTTTTTCACTTACTCCAAAATTTGAGTTTCCACAAGAAGTAAGGGAGGAGGAAAGACAGCTAGTTGCTTAATGAACTCCGCGCACTAAGAAAATACAAAACAATTCAGGTTTAAGACTAAAAAATGTTTTGCTTAATACTTAATAACAAAAAATTTTAGCCGAGGCGATCTGACTCCACGCTGCAAAAATCGGGTTGCAAAAAAATCTCAATGTTTTTTTTTTTCATCTTTCTACCTTATCTCGGTAGAGCGTGTATGACATCATGTGATGTGTTCTTGATATAAACGATTTTACGTTTTTTCTTTTGTCTGCAATAACAATAGAAAATAAAAAAAAGTTTTGTTCGTTTTGAGGTCTCAAGGCATAAAAGAGTCAGACTATAATTTGATGTATTTTTCCTGCAATCGATATAGGCTTCTTAATTGAAGGCTATGTGTTCGTTGCTTAGAAAACAATTTGTTGTTTCCTGCTTGTTGTTTGAGTTTGCAAGAGGTTGTGCTTTTAACAAACTGTTTTCCTCGAATTTTTACTAGTAGAAATCGAGGTTGCCTAAAGTTTATTCACATACGTCACAAGGGTAGAACGGTGCATTACCCCTATTTGTAAACATTACAGGGTAGCAGTTAACAATTTTCTCTGCTCAAACACTTTGTATCAAATTTTTCATGTCTAATTACTTCATAGGTAACACTTCTAAAAATTATGTCACTCGAGATTCAATTATGAGTAAAATCTGCACAATTCGTGTTCATTTCTAGGGTAAAATGTTGCCATATAATACTTCCATTCATATACAAGGTTAATTGTACTTAGTCGCACCATGTACCAGTAGTGGTAGAACCCATTTCGAGTAAAGCACAAAGTATCAGTGTCACAATTCACGTTCAAATAATACACAACATATCTCTTACAATAGATCTTGCTCTAACAATCACAGGTATCACTGATAGCATGCCAGACTTGTATACAACACAAAGTAGTTTTTATCTCACAGTACAACCGAAGCAAAATAATGATCACTTAGTGCATTTAGGAAGAATAAAAATTAATAATTAAACTTTATGGTTGGCTAACCAAGTAGAAAAAAACTTGCAGGGGAGTGTTATACACTGGTTTGCTCGATCTTGAGAGACTCGTCAAAGGAATCGTAGGAATCACAGATGTACTTTTGCTATGCTCATATTTTCTCAATTCAAGTCAAACGAGAGACGGAAAAAATGCAGTAAGTATTATTTAATTACCATCATATAGAGACTTGGTCAGTAAATAGGTAACCTTATTTAAAATTCGTTGTTTCGTGCCCATTATTAACGTGTCTAAATTATGAAAAATTAACTAGGCCGCTTTCAAGTATCTTCTCTCAGTTTAGAGTTATACCCTGTGTAGCATCGTGTTCGGGTTCGGTAACCGAACCTGAACGTTCGGGGCCGAACGTGAACGAACGCCAAAACTCTCCGAACGCGAACATAAAAATATTTAAAAAAAAAAAAAAAAAACATTCTCCAAAAAATCTGAAAAAAACTATATGTTATGTAAAATAATAATACAAACAACTTTTGCCTTGGAGGTATGGTCAAATTCGTAACCAAACTCGAGTTAAAAATAAAAAAACAAAACAAAAATTATTATTATTATTTTCTAAATATGTTCGGCCGAACACGTTCGGGTGGCGTTCGGCCGAACACCCGAACATGTTCGGACGTTCGGAAAAGCTCCAAACATGTTCGGTGTGCTACACAAATTTTGCCCTTTGATATAATAAGCCGTTGTTGGCGTGGATATCATTACAAGGGTATTTACGCGTACATTTGCACCTTGCACAAATTACACTTGAGATGGTATAAGAAGTAGATATTTATGTAAGTATCGCACAGCCCGCTACCGATTCTCTGTAGCCGGACAACGGCCGCAAGTGAGAAGAGTGTAGAGAGTGTGCGGACGCGCAAATTGAAGGCGCACATTATTTTGGTTTTTCTTATTTGATGAGGGAAATGGTGGTGCAGTCGCTGACCACTTTTTTGTGTTTTGATTAATATAGGATTAAAAGGGTTTTATTTTTTTGTAAGTAAGGTTGCGGGTACACACGGCGGTTATAAGCAATAACTGACCCTTCACGCAAGAGGAGTTGAGATTCGACGACCGTAGGTTTCGTCGGGGAGTAAAGGCGAGGCCTTGGTGTGTTCCAATAGGCCCAGGCACTGCGCAACAGCCGTTTATGTGCAATTACGAGGCTGCTGATGCCAGCCTTGGGCCTAATACTATTGGTTCGGGGGTTGAGCTTTCACGCATTTGGTTTGGGGATCGAGGCTTGCAGTCGGCGATGACGGAACGGTGGAGTACCTGGAAGGGGACCGAGGGGTTGAGGGTCTGGTGGGGCTATCCCCCTCGGTTTTTGCTGCCGACCTCGATGGTGGGCCCGATAGGAGGAACTGAAGGGTGTCGGCGGCCCCCCTCTTCCCCGACGTTTTTTTTTTTTTTTTTTTAATTTATTTTTTGTTTTATTTTTAGGAAGTCAATCTCGGTGTTAGTACTGAGATCGGGTTTGAGACTGACTGGCTTAGCTCAATTGGTACACCTCAAACTGCTAAAATACAAAGTCGATTCCAATCTCCTCGGGAAGCACGCAAGTGAAATACCATAATTTGAAGTGTTTCCTATGGGTAATCGGTTCAATAAAGGCATCCCAAAGTGGTCACTGCAATTAAAGACCTTGAGCATGCACTCCCTGCTGGAAGTGGGGTGTCTGCGGACATGGGCTGCAGTGGTCGGCATTACAGTAGGGGCCCTGCATGTCCGGAATGCTAGCAGTATTCCTCTATGGATGCTCGGATCGAGGAGTTCAATATGCATGCGACCATTGTGGGACTTAGCCCACGAAGAGGAAGAAACCTGAGTGTTAGGAATCCTCTGTGAGCACGTCGCTAACCGACCACGATCTGTTGTGAGAGGTTTGAGTGCGAGTATGCCCGTGAGGATCCGACCGGTGGTGAACTACACTTGAGCAGGATGAACCAGAGGGAACTCTGGTAGAGGCTCACTGCGATATTGACCTGCAAAATGGTCATCGGGCTTGTGTATAGGGGTAGAAGACTAAGTGAATCATCTAGTAAATGATTTTCTGTCACAGTCTTCCTCAAGACAGTTAAAGTTATAGAACAATTTACGACACGGCTGTGGGACAGTGTGCTGCGACGGGAAGCTGGCAGGGGAAACCACGGAGAAGATGAAGGCAGAGATGGCAAGGACGAGGAAGGATAACTCATCCGTTTCTGGATGATGTGGACGGAGTAAAAGTCGGTTTGGGGTCTTTAGTCCTGGGCGAAATGAATGGCAGAGCCAGAGGGGGTGTTGTGTGAGTAGCAATTGAGTAAGAAAGAAAATTTGGTGCAAGGAGGGGTGGTATAAAGTGGATATGGCAGGAATATGAGGCGGAGGGTTTACCCTATTCACAATGGGATCAAGTACGATGAGATGCAAAGTGAAGATTTTGGGTTGTGGCGATCCCGAGTATGAAGTTAGATTGAGTATTAGGACAGTCGGTTAGGAATTAGTCAAAGAAGGGGTAGCGACAGACAGACTTACCCGGCGCTGGTGTTCTCGTTCATTATCGGAATATACCTTATTGTATTGTAGTGGAAAATTCATTCTCGTTTTTGCACGAGAAAATCACGTTGTTGCTCGAGGCGCTCGCTTTGGTTGGTGTCTTGGTGGCACGCGCGCGAGTGATACGAGGAAGTTAAAGAGGAAGAAGGGGTGGGAGGAAAGCACGTTGTCGTACCAAATACCCTTACAAGGGTATTTGACGTGCTTTTTGTAAGTCGCGTTAGTGCAGCCTCATCCGAAGTTGACAGCGCACTCGTGGGTGAGAGTTGAGTACTTGCCCGGGTGAGCAGCGAGCGAGAGGTATCGATGGCAAGGTGCAACCATGTGCGACCTGGGTGTGCGCGGCGTCACAGGCCAGCGGGACGTGCGACCCCTCGCCCCATTACTTTTTTTGTTTCCTCGCATTTGTTCTTATTTTTATTAATTTTATTAATTATTTTTTTCCCTATTTTTATTTTTACGGTTGTCTTTGACCCGGTAATCGGGTCCGAGACTGACGTCGGGCACCATGGGCCTAGCTCGGCCACTACTTTGCCGGACACGGGTGGCCGTTACGACGGTCGAGGACCTTGATCACGCGACTCTTTCGGCATGCCCCCTCGGGTTTCGGTGTGTTTTGAATGCTGGCGAAATTCTCTGTCCGCCCGTCTTGATACTCGGACCGGGAGATTCGACGTGCATACGAGCCGGTGGGTGAATAGCCCACGAAGCGGAAAAAAGCTTGGGTGGCGGGGGTCATTGCGGTATACAGTCTGCCGCCCACTGTCTGCTGCAAGAGGGTTGGGTGTGAGCAGGTCTGTGGGACCAGCACCTGAGGACCTAGCTCAGACTGGTACACCCGCGGACTGTGTGAAATAGGCTTGTGGGACAGCACCTGCCGGCCTAATTCAGTTAGTGCACCCACGAACTATAGAGATACAGACCTGAGCTCGAACTCCACTGAAGGTGGGTGAGTGGGAGCTTGCGCCACAAGCTGAAATACCACTACTTTTATTTTTATTTTTATTTTATTTTTGTGTTTATTTTTTATTTTCTATTTTTTTACCTATTTCGTGAGGTGGAACCGGGACTTTGCCTCTGCCCCTCGATCCAAGATGCAGGCCCTTGTGGCCTGTCCGATCCAAGCGAAGACATTGTCTGGCGGGGAGTTTGACTTGCATGAAGGCCAGTGGGTGCTTGGCCCACGGCGCAGGAGGAACTGTAGTACTGGGGTCCATGGTCGTGGCTTCCCTTGTTTCCTATTTGGGAAGCGTCGAATAGCAGGGAATTGGAGAACATTCTGAGCTGATCTGTGAGGCTCCAGCTCGAGGGTGTGGGTGTGCAGTCCGCCGCCCACCATCTTCTGTGAGAGGCTTGGGTGTGAGCCTCCCCTTTGAGACCCGACAGTGGAAAACTGTGTCTTTGGTACAGCGAGCCAGGGCACAATCGGGAGGTCCACAACAACGTTGGCTGCAGCGACTGTCCCCTTGGAATCCCTCTCCACCCGGGCTTGCAAAGTCTCATATGAATATTTCTACTACCATCGAGATCTGCACCGGAACCCGCTTCACCTAGGTACGAGCTTCAAGCTTCGTAGTGGGCCCACGTCCCTCTGCTCATCATGGCATCGGAACTGCCACGACTGTCGAGCACAGGTCGTGTGCTGCAGCACTATCAGCTCACACTAAAAAAAAAGAATCGGGGTTGGGGAACCCGATTCTGAAGTCAAAATTAGTAATAGGTTAGTAGAAAAAGACTTAATAGAGATAAGTGTTGCGTGAGAGGTGTCGAAAAGGTGGATATGGCAGGAGCGAGAATCCTATATTTCGCTCGATCCTCGAAGGAATCGACTGAAGTAAAGTCATAAACAACTGATTTCAGGTGCTGCGAATAGTGTGAGCTACGCCCGAATGGGATATCACTTTAGAGTGACATAAATCTTCCCATGTTTTGGGGAAGATTCATTCTTTTTTTTTAGGTGAGGAAAGAAATGGGGTCATGCTGTTGCTGCTTGTTGTCCCATGCTGCTTTTGCTCGCTGTCGACATCATTACATTTGATGACTAAGTTTTGCCGGAAGGGGGGGGAAGGCGTGTGTGTAAGCAGAGAAAGGGCGAGGAAGGGGAATGTAGAGGGGTGTGGGTGAACTGAGAAGGACAACAGACTTACCTGCATGACTTGTGAGACGTGGCTGGCTCCTTCGCAGGCGTGGCCTCCATGCTGCTCCCCTTCACGGTCTGCAATGCTATTAGGTTTGAGTCCGTACGAATCTGGTCGGTAAGGCGGCCAGGTGCATCAGAAAGGAGAAGGCCGAGTTGACTAAGCAAAAGGAACAGAAGGGGCGAGGGAATACCTGACATACTGAGCACAACAGTGCAAGAGGGGTCCGACGGGGAAAATCTTCTTTTGTCCTGATGGAAGATTCATTCTGATTTTGCTCGCCCATCAATGGAGGTAGCCTCTCTCAATCCTCATGATTGGAAGGCAGTGTATACCTAACCGCAGTCCAGCGGGATACTCAGTTGTATTTGCTTATTAATAGTCGTGTTGTCGGCGGATGCTGCTGCTATCTGTGCTCGTCGTCAGGGGCTATTGCTGAGAGTAAGTGAACTGCTGTCCTCGTTTCTATCCGTGATCATTAGTGTTGACCACGATTATTCCCCCCTGCTCACGTCTTTTGTCCCTCTCGTGATTATACTAACCCGCTAACTTTAAAGCGAGTCGAGCAATAGGGTAAGTCGTCTTGGTAGTAGGAGTGGTAGAGCTGAGAGAGTTGGAGGGAGAACAAAGGAAGACTTACATGTACCGTTTGTACGTGCCTTGGCTGAGGCTGCTAATGATAACAGGTTGTGTCGCAGCGGAGGCGTGCTGTAACGAATCTTTTTGCACTTTGGAAGAAGGTTCACTCTCTTCTTGAAGCTTATGTGTTGCCAGGCGCGGGTTCTAGAGAGAGAGAGAGGGAGAGAGAGGGAACTCGCCAGACCATTAATGCAAGGGAACCGAAAGTTGAGCTATGTGCCAGACTGTGGGTTTGTAGAACATTGCTCCCGTAGCCACAATCAAGTGTTGTTGCGTTCTGTTAGCTAAGTTGCTGCTAGACACTCGGAGTGTTGATGCAATTATCTGTTTTTGATGAGCTTGAGGCTGCTCCCGGCCGGAACGTCTACTGCCGCAAGCCAGGAGGTTGTTGCAGGCTTGTTGAGTTGCTATGAGAGGCGCGAAAACGATTTCTGCAAGCCGTATGGTTCGACCTTTGACATTCAAAGTCGGACTTGCTGGTTGAGGCAGTAACCATTACTATTGTGAACTGGTATTGATGTTCTTCTAAATCAGGGTTGCTAGTTGCAAGACCGAACCATTGTTGTAGCACAGGGTGTGGGTGCTACTGCACGGCAGGGTTGTCATCCTCGTTGTGTCTGCTGCTGCTGCTGCTGGCCACCATCTGCAAGCTGATCGTATTCGGGTTATGGGTTGTTGTTGGTTCAGACTCTCATGGTTTTCGGCACTGCTGGTGCTGCTGTTGAAGATTGGTATTTAATGAGGCCAAGGGACTCCTGCAGCTAAGGTCTAAGGAACCACTACTACGGTCGTGGGTAGCAGCTAACAGTTAGTAACACTATTGATTTTGGTAACAAAGATTCTTTTAGGCCGCCATTGCTGAAAGACTAATGAGACTGCTGGAGTTTCTTGCTGCTGCTATTTGAATCAGTTTACTGTTGCGTACTATTGCAAATAGTGTGCCTTCTATTGTATCTTTGCTGCCCTCGGCTACTGAGTGTCTGATGCATAGTTGTTGTGCTCCTCGTTCTTGTTGTTGTTGTGCACTCACTGTACGATTGTTGTACATTACTGTGCATGGAACTGGGCCTCAACTGCTCAGAGTTGTGAATTATTGTCTTCTCTGTTGTGCACTACCGCGTACCATTGTTGAGCACACTATATTTGTTGAGTGTATTGTTGCACAACACTGTACATTATTACAGTGTCTTGTTGTGTCACATAACTGATGTGCGGCCGACATTTGGCTATACATGTACTCCGTCACTGTTATTGTTCCCCCTTCGGACGCTGTGCTTCGTTGCTCACCATCACCGACTGCTATAGGTCAGTGTATTTGTGAACTTGTTACTGGGCATTGCTATTTGTTAGACTACTGCGCATAACAGTTGTGTACGCCGTTGTTTAACCGAGTATCATTTGCACTCCTAATAGAGTACAAGGGTGTACTCTATTCGAGCACAACCTTTCGAGGCTGTGTAGTGGCAATCCGGTCAGGAAGAACGGCGTTGCGCCTTCGAAGGAGCGAACAGGCTGCAAGAGGGGATTATTGCTGCGACTTGGGGATTCGTCAAAGTGTTGTTGTTCTGCGTCTGGCTGTGGTTTGACCATGCTGCTGCGATCCTTGGCTGCCATTGCGGGGCCCTCAGGCGACTGAAGGAATCAAGGCCCTCTCATGCGAGTGTGAGTGCACATCTCTTGTATCTGAGTGCCTCAATCTCTCTAATTCTGCCCTTCTTACTCTCACTTTAGTCTTTTGGTTCAGAGAGGAAGGCGGAAGGCAGGATTGAAACCCGTAATTCGTGCCAAGGCCTCTGTGGGAGGTTCGCCCCACCGATTGCGCCAGCCCTGCCGGGGTTTAGGCGGGACCCTGGAGGTAGGGAACTATGAGGTAGGCCGACGCGATCTCCCTTAGGATCCTGTATACCCCTATCTATACCACCCTTCATCTAGTTTGACTGAGTTTTGACTTTTTGTATATTTCCTTGACTTTAATTCAGGACTTCAACTGAATCAGAGAGAATTTACTATGTTTGTCTAAATTTATCTGGCTGAAATGGAATCCACGATATCTGCTTGCGATGATTTGAACTGGCGCTGGAAATGAGGTCCTTCAGACTGATCCGGTCGCCTTGCTCGTCTGCTTAAGACATTGAACTGGGGCTGGAAATGAGGTCCTCCAAACTGATCCGGTCACCTTGCTCGTTTTGCCTAAGACATTGAACCGGGGCTGGTGATGAGGTTCTTCTGACTGATCCGGTCGCCTTGCTCGTTTTGCCTAAGACTTTGAAATGGGGCTGGAGATGAGGTCCTTCTGACTAATTCGGTCGCCTTGCTCGNCTTCTGACTGATCCGGTCGCCTTGCTCGTTTTGCCTAAGACTTTGAAATGGGGCTGGAGATGAGGTCCTTCTGACTAATTCGGTCGCCTTGCTCGTTTTGCCTAAGACATTGAACTGGGGCTGGAAATGAGGTCCTTCTGACTGATCCGGTCGCCTTGCTCGTTTTGCCTAAGACATTGAACTAGGGTTGAAAATGAGGTCCTCCAGACTGATCCGGCCGCCTTACTCGTTTTGCCTAAGATATTGAAGTGGGGCTGGAAATGAGGTCCTCCAGACTGACCCGGTCGCCTTACTCGTTTTGCCTAAGACATTGAACTGGGGCTGGAGATGAGGTCGTTCTGACTGATTCGGTCGCCTTGCTAAGTTTGTCAGATTGCATGGGGTTGACTGACAACAACTTTGAAAGATAATCAACCAAGTAAGATACGAGACTAATGTTTTTGTGATCAGAGCAAGTGAAAGATGAACACTTTGGATGAACGAACCTTTGTTTTGAATTGGGCTGAATGTGTTGTCGACATGACACGCTTGTTGACAAAGACTTATCTTTCGTTCGGGCTATGTCTATTTTCTGTATAGTAGGGTAGTCTGTTAGTGCTCGCTACGTGCTGGAGCTATAGGAGTTAGTTCAATTCCTGCATTTTCTGAGTTAAGTTTATTTTACTTAGATCAAGTTCTCGCATTTTCTAACATCTTTTTTTTACTTGGCTCTGTATAAATTTTGAATAACTATTTTTCCTACGGAAAGCGCTGCCGAAATTTCTACAAAACCAAGGAGTTGGTCAAATTTTGACTTTTAAAGTTCAACCTTTGTCTGAATTTATATCTGGCTTCGTTAAAATCTGGGAAGTCTACTTTTCTAGGGGAGGTGCTGCCCAAATTTTTACTAAATTAGGGAGTTCGACAAAATTTGACTTTGTGAAGTCATAGTTATTTCTGAATTTTTATACTTAGTCTCGTACAAATTCTGAAAAGACACTTTTCCTATAGGAAGCACCGCCGAAATTTTTCTAGTTTTGAAGAGTTAGATTATATTATGATAGGAAAATTATTGGCAATTCACCCTGTATAGGGGAGATGCTGCCAGAATTTCCTTTATTCTTTGAGGCCCATTGGAGAGAGAGATTTAAGATGTAATTTTACGAGATTTTTGAGTACGATGTGATATGGGGATTTAATCTCCGTACACTTAAAGTTCAAGTATTTGGATTTTGGCCTGTGTTATGTAACAGGTCTTTCTTGGCCATTTTTTTTTTTAAGATCTGACTAGTTCAACTCGATCCTACGAGGGTCGTTTTCTGTTATCTTTGATAATAGGTCGGTTGGTTGATTGCCGACTCGTCGGCTCACGACACAACTTTGCTTACACTTGTATCTCAGCTTGATGCCTTAGCCCCGAGATTTGATATGTTTCTTTAAAGGTTTTAACCAAACTTCTTTTAATGACCATTATAAAGAATTAATGAGTTTTTATGGAAAGTTGGACAATGGTTGGGCTTGAGTGTGTGAGGCGTGGAGTGAGTTACAGGGAACAGTAAAGTTGACCACATAGGTGCATGACAATGTGGCTTTCGTATGTGTTTGTGTTTTATGCATGTTATTATTTTGGAGCTTAGTATACGAGTCTTACTCTGGAGGCAGTGAGAATGACAACCATGTGTCGTGTGATCTGCATATATGATGAGTTTATTTTTCCCTCTTTTATTTATCTCGAGTTTTTAATTAATATGGGGTTGGGATGCCTGTTTATTTATTGAGTGATTTTGCTTGTTGATTTTCATAGTTTGACATTGATGTCCGTGGTAGCCGTCAAAGTCAAACCCCTTGACTTTTCTCCAAGCCCTGGATGATGGAGCTTGTCTCCATGGCCATAAGGGTTTACTGCCACCACACGTCGGAACCTGTGTACCACCCACTCTCCGTAGGGTGCAGAAGAGGGTATGGTTCTCAACCGCCTTGGCGGTTGTCTAGCGTCGAGAAGTTAAACCCTCAAGGCGCGTGTCAGCCGACACTTGAGTGTCGAACGCGACCCTCGAGACCATCGAGGACCACGCGATTATGAGTACTATATAGTACGTCATCATTGTGACTGCTTGCATGGCTAATCGATATGAAAAAACCTTGCATCTGCGCGGTTTTATATTAAGAACACGCGCGCGATACCTAACCGATTTCCGTATCAAAAGTTTATGGGTTTGATATTAAAGGGACTAGGCGTGTTTTTGTTTTGTGTGATTGATTGACTTTTGTTCTGGCGTGGTGTAACACGTGGTAAGAAGGATACGTCATAGTCGACCGACGACGAGTCGCGCTTGGGACTTCAACCCCCCAGTGCGTCGGCTTGCGTACGGGTCCGATAAAGGCGTGGAACTGCGCGTACCCCCCTATGCTACAGCGTACGAGAAAACGCCCTCAACTGGTCCACCTCTGCGATTGCATGTAAAAGCTTTCGTACTGTGGACTGGTAGCTCGGCGGGGATACGCCCACTTAAGAGATGGCGACAGCTCCCACATGTGGAGGTAAGTTGTACCTCGCGTGACCCTATCCTGTCGTAGGGGTTCGTGAGAGGTATGGCTGGCGCACTCGGCTGGAGCGGCAACGCTCCACGACTAAAGTCCTACCGAATCCTGCGTGGCGCGGCCGAGAAGGTCCCCTCTCACTGTGGGGACCGTGCGCTCGACAACGTACCTAGATGCGACATGGTGTGCGTACCTTCCTATGTCTAGTTGGTGATTCAACAATATTCTTGTCAGGAAAAGGGGCAGCGATCAGACATGGCACGTTGAGTCTGCCCTCGGGATGTCGATATGAAAAAACCTTGCGTCTGCGCGGTTTTATATTAAGAACACGCGCGCAATACCTAACCGATTTCCGTATCAGAAGTTTATGGGTTGGATACTAAAGGGACTAGGCATGTTTTTGTTTTGTGTGATTGATTGACTTTTGTTCTGGCGTGGTGTAACGCGTGGTAAGAAGGATACGTCATAGTCGACCGACGACGAGTCGCGCTTGGGACTTCAGCCCCCCAGTGCGTCGGCTTGCGTACGGTTCCGATAAAGGCGTGCCCGCTCGCACCCCCCTATGCTACAGCGTACGAGAAAACACCCTCGGTTGGTCCACCTCTGCGATTGCATGTAAAAGCTTTCGTACTGTGGACTGGTAGCTCGGCGGGGATACGCCCACCTAAGAGATGGTGACAGCTCCCGCAGGCGGAGGTAACTTGTACCCTCTCACTGTGGGGACCGTGCGCTCGACAACGTACCTAGATGCGACATGGTGTGCGTACATTCCCATGTCTAGTTGGTGATTCAACAATATTATTGCCAGGAAAGGGGGCAGCAATCAGACATGGCACGTTGAGTCCGCCCTCGGGATGTATGAGTCGTGCTTCCCTTCAATCGTGTTTCGATACACTGCGTGTGCGTCAATGGAAATATGGTCTAGATGTGGTAAGAGAAGGTGAGGAATACAAATACGACTGAGAGGGAATCGGGAGAAAAGAAGCGGGGGAGATAAGGCGGTGTCATCATGGTGGATGGATGTAGCTGGAGGCATGGGGAGTTGGTTGTACGGGAGGTGTATTTTCTCATGTTGTAGGGGAAGATTCATTCTCATTTTGTACATCTGATGAGAAGTGGAGTGTCGCTCGTAGTTGTGCACTCTAGCTCGTCCTCGTGATTCCCTTCATCGACAGACTATGGCAATCACGTTGTCATCAGGCTATTTCCCATCCTAACGGTCGTGTTGCCCTCGAGTTCGACAACGAGATCCTACTAAGGAACGAGATGCAAGCCGTCGTAGTCGCTCCCTCATCTTAGCACTCGACATCATCATTATCATAGCTCACGCCCATTCTGGTGGCCAACCCGACATGATGTTGCAGATTGTGAGGCTCCTTATCATTAGGCTGCTTCATGGCGTCAAGCTGATCATGGTAGAGGTTGGCCTGATTCTTGGCTCGATCGGTGTGGCCTTCGTCCTCGTTGTTAAGTGATCGTGTTCCTCATCCTTATTGTCGCCAACATGCTTGTGCGCTTCACGGAAAACTGCATTTACAGTGGATGGCACAACGCTCATCCTAGGCATTGGGTTTTCTATCAGGATGGTCACCTTCTTCATACCATCGAATCTTCCCATGATCTAAGAGAAGATTCACTCCCATTTTTTATATTGAGATAGATAGTGGGATGAGGGCGTCGTTGCCCAACCGTGTTGCCATGCTTGGAGTCACGGAGCCGCGTGCCACATCGTGGTAATCCTTGCCCATCGTGGTGGTCACAACTCTATAACGACTATCGGATTATCAGAAGGCTGACAAAAACTAGGACACAAAGGTAGACAATTAGAAGGAGAAAAGGAGAACGAAAAAAGTAGAGAGAGAGACACGTGAAGTAGTAGAAGCAGAATACTTACCTGACTGTGATGAAAAAATGCATTTTCCTTTCTATTATCGGGGGATCCGTTCTCATCATATGGTACAACATGAAGGTGAGCTCAGCAGCGAGGGAATCAACATTTCGAATCAACGGAGTCTGAGCGGAGGGAGCATTTTTTTTTTTTTTTAATATATTCGGCAAGTAGTAAAGCAAGATTTATCTGTAGAGCAACGCAAAATTTCGATTTTCCACAAAGGCAAAAAAATAAAAATTTTGCAAAAAATGTTATCAGGATAAGTCCAAATCTCGGCAAAGTAGTAAATAATTAGGTTACCAACCGGGCCGCCCGGGTTCCGGGTGGCCAGCCCGTGCAAGAACCAGGGAAGGTCCCAACCAAAAAACAATTAAAAAAAAAATAAAATAAAACTATGTTATGGAGAAAAATAAACTGAACAATTTTTGTCCCAGGGTCATATCGAAATTATTTACGAAATTTAAAATAAAAAATAATTTTAAAAATAGTTTATTTAAATTTTATTTATTTTTAGTTTTTTTGCCCGATCGGGTAAGTGACCCCGGACCACTCTGGTAGACTAGGTAACCAACGAATTTAAAATATATATATATATATATATATAAATTAATTTTAATTATTAGAAATAAATTGCTGAATAATTCTGATTTTTAAAAAAATCAATTCATGCAATAATTATAATTTTCAAGGAAATAAAGTCATAAAGTATTTATGATTTTCAAGAAAATAAAGTCGCATAATATTTCTGATTTTTAAGAAATAAAGTTCAAAAATAATTCTGATTTTAGAAAAACAAAATTTGTAAAATAATTCTTATTTAAAAATAAATAAACTTAGATTTCGTGGAATATTTTGTGAGAATTTTAATTTTTAAGAAATAAATGCGTGAACAAAATTTACAAAAATAATTCTCATGCTAAGAAAAGTAAATTTGTAGAATATTTCAATTCTAAGAAAATAAAAATTCTTAAAATTAATTTTATTTTCGTAATTCGTGGAATATTTTGATTTTCAAGAAACAAAAAATTTGAGAAAATATCTAAAAAAACTAAATTCGTGGAATATTCCGTTTTTCAAGAGTCGAAAATCACGATACTTGAGATTTTCAGAAAATAATTTCGCATAATAATTCCGATTAAATTCATATTTTTTCGAAAATAAAATTTATGAAGGAAAAAAATGAAAGTCTGAATTCTTTTTTTAATCAATCAATCGAAGAACATATACTTCCATTTAGGAGTAACCTGATTAATCACAGAAAGGAAAACGTTTCGGATCCTGGGAGGAAAATTCCGCTACCACTCAATCAACGAATCAGTCAATCAATCAATCGATTAACCGATCAATCAATCAACCAACTAATCAATCAAGCAGATCACCTTAAGTGATCAACGGTCCCAACCAATCAACTTTCTCCGTTGATCAATCATGTCACGTCAGTCCCACTTCACTCGTGAACGCTTCGATACCAAATTTATGCATGCTTATCTGAAGATGAGCAGTGCTGATGTCCAAGGAGTGTCATTGTGATAAACACGACTCAAAACAAAATGAGATAATGGAATGTAGTGCAGCGAAAAACTCAAAGATATGACCTGACACATCAGATTCAAACTCGACTCGCACAATCACCATCACACACGTCACACAACAAGGAGGGAAGTCATACACAAAAGCAAAATCCCTCCTGGTGCACACACATGGAGAGAAACCACAGATGATGAAGGGGGAGGAGAGACGAAGATGGAGAGGGGAAATATGACAAGAGTAAAACTCGTAGTCGTCCAATAAATAGTCTTCCTGTCAAATATCCAACCAATGTCCGTCCTAAAAAATGTTGAATCAGATCTTAGGCTCCACGACCCAAAATAGTCACTGCCTGAAATCTATTTCTCTCTCTGTGGAAAAGAAGCAAAAAAAAAGGAGGATGAAAATTAGAAGAAGAAGAATGGTTATGAAGGGACGGGGAAGAACCAGAAGAAGAAGAAAAGGAAGATGAAAAACTCTCCTCTCTCACATGCTCATGATAATGATGCCACAGATACTAACCAGCGAAGGTGATGACTCGTGATGCAAGTCGTTGTTGAAGGTCGGTCCATGACCGGTATAAATTTCAGTTGTGGCGCCCAAGTAAGTCCCTCTCTTCCCTTGTGGACGTGGCCTCTGGCAATTTCTCCACTGCATCTCACTCCTCTACTCCTCCAACACTTCTTTATCACAACTCTCCCTAAACTAGCACGGCTCAAGCATCGTGACGCCTACCTGAGGCTCTAGCCCAAATGTGTCATCAAAGTGGAGGGCTGACTCAGCTATATACTGCGGGGCCTGGTTGAGCAGTTCTCGATCTGTGATTAGAACTATCGGATCTGATGTCCGATCGATGGTCTTGGTCCTACTATCCTAGCCAAAAAAATCCTGCTTGGATCCTTACCGGATGTCCAGGCAATCCTATTGATGCATCAAAGTCATGAGGACCGGGCCAGGCACAAACAGATGAATGTCTGGTCCAACCCCACATATGGAAAAAAATATGAACTTGGCCTACGATGGCCAAAAAAATCCTTTGGTCCTGGACAAAAGGAAAAGTAGGCTATATTATTCTAAAAAAAATAAAAAAGGAAAAGTTTGAACTAGTACATCTGAAACAGGCGAAAGCCTTGGTGGACGATCTATTTGCAGTCTCTCATAATATGCCTGAATCCCTTGTTGCATTTAAATCTTGCTTAAACGAATACTTGGATCTGTTCGAAGCAGCCCTGAACTGGCATAAATCATTTTTTTTCCTTCCAAAGGACTTTTTCATTATGTGTAAAATGGGGTATGAAGCGCATTAATAATAACGAATCTGAATGTTTTTTGGGCATCCAGATTGCCTTGAGATACTAGCCAGAGATGCAAGAGAGCATCCTTACCCAAAAGTCCTTCTTTGATTATGCACGTAGGGTAAGACACCTCATTTGTCCCTGTTTGGTCGAACCGTAGTGGTGAATCTAGGTACGGTCATACGGCCTATGTTACCTAACTCTGCCCCTATCCACGCAGTATCGTCTGAGGATT
Source organism: Chara braunii (assembly GCA_003427395.1). Classification (NCBI taxonomy): domain Eukaryota; kingdom Viridiplantae; phylum Streptophyta; class Charophyceae; order Charales; family Characeae; genus Chara; species Chara braunii. The sequence continues at coordinate 3,338,277 of BFEA01000020.1, read as the reverse complement.
AACGCTCCCTCCTCTGTTCTCCGCCAAAACTGTCTGTCTACTGCGACCCACCAGGAAAAAGCCCAAAGCAACAAAGCAAGTTAGGTTGAGGAAACCAAGGAAAAAAAGAACATAACAAAATCAATCAGCATCAAGTCAATCGTGGAGCAACCGGCCATTGAAAGTAATACGATTTCCTTCTACCTTCACGATAGTGTTATCAACTGCTCAGGTCTCTTGAAACCATTGCAGTCCAGAGAATGACAACTTAGGATGTCTGACTTTTCTCCGCTACTCTGCTTGAATAGTCTGTCTCATCCAGAAACAGAATGTGCTGCAGAATTGCTTGTTGGTCCAATCTTTCTCATCAAAGACGGTTTCATTACGATGTTGCCAGATGACTGCGCAACCTATGGCTCAAAAAATATGGGCAACGTAGGCGCAACCTTCACACGTGGTTAACCAGGGGTGTTATTTTCGACGAATTTTGCACCGAATTGCACTGAAACTGTCATATTGTGCTGATTTTTTGCTTTTTTTCTTGTTTTTCTTTTTTTGTGATATATATGTGCTTTAGGGTACGTCATGTGTGCAATTTTGACATGTTTGGATCAATAATGAAAAAGTTGGCTTTTTGTTGAATTCGTTGGATGCTTCATTTTGACTCGGAGAGTGTCTTTGTGTTAGGGTTTCATAGTGTTTTTTTTTCTTTTTTCTTTTTGGCCTGTTTCCTTTTCTGATGTTTGCACTATGGTCTCATATCGTTTGTTTTTAAAAATTTTGATGAAATTCACACCGCAATTGCCAACGAAAACGGCGAATATTTGGGTCCCCGTTAACCGTCTCTCACAACCTTTCGATTTAGAAAGGTCTGCTAGGAGACTGCCTAACATGGGTCATTCCTTAGACCATTCCATAGCAGAGTTTGAAACTCGGTTCCAATGTTTGATGATCCATATCTCGAGTCCACTGGAGGCCGGACAGTCCCACCATAGGTGGATGAAGGATTCAAACGCCCATTGGCATCTGAGGCATTTAATATCGATTCTCATTCCCTGTTCAGCGAGCCACACTGGTGAAGGTGTCGATACCAGGAACACAAGCCACAACAGGGAGGCATGTCTTTGGTTCAAAATTTTTTCGTTCAGCCCAGCAAGAGGTTAGTGCCGAATCTAAATCAATTACACTCATTTGCAGAAGTAGAGTCCATCGGGCCCGAGCTACCACTATAGGTTGTTTCAATGGCTGATTAATAGCGTACCCGATTTTGATCAGGGTCCAGTTTCAACTGTTGAGTTGACTTACCTTGATTGAACAATTGACAAGACACAGAGACGCCTGACTCCGGATGTTCATATACTCTGATCTGTTGCAAGGTCATGCCCAATGGGGGTGGAGGGTTTTCTTCTTCTTCCTCCACGAGATTAAGTTGAGTAACTGACCAGCATCGAAACTTCCTCAAGCCATTTTTATCGATGGAAGTCGGTTTTCACACTTGCTGCAGTGGAGGTTATAAATTGGTAAACCAAGTGCCTGGGGGGTCTATCCCATCTGGTGTTAAGATTTTATTCCAAGGCAGTGGTATCGCATTCATTAAGGCCTGTTTTTTGTCTTTCGTGTGACCCAGTTGTTGTCTCAACACTTCATTCGTTATCCATGTGCCCATGATTGGATCCCACAGGTCCTTTATTCGCAAAATTCCTCTCTCTATCCATGATCAACCGAAACTTGCCTTTGCAGAATCAACTTTAAACCAAATCCCTGATTGGTCTCAGATTTTAGGATTTTCAAATAGCGGTTGAGCCAGTACTTCAACTTTTGTCCGAGGCTCAGTCCAAACATTAGGTCTAAGTTTTTTCCAGGCTTGGATGATCATTGCCCATAGAGGTGATTTGATTTGTCGTCTCTGATAAGAGAACAGTGGGAGGCAGGTTCAAACATCTTCAAGGCGACTCCGATTTCATTCTCGGCTCAGAATAGTTTCGGTCAGGCATACCCAGTGAGGGGCCGGGGAAATGAGACTGACTTTCATGATCCAGTTACAAAGCATTTCCATTATCTGTCTTTGTGGGTCTAATATGCCCAATTCGCCCTCACAGCGGGGGCAACAGAGCATTTCCCAGGCGACCTTTGAGATGAAAACTCTTCTTTTCATCCCTCACTATAGATGGTAATTGATTGTGCCCTTTATTTTAGATCTTTTCATTTTTAAACCACCAGTACTTGACCCAGCTATTGAAGCCGAGCCTGAATATGCCCTTCGCGCCGATTTTTGTCGAGCCTACAAGGGGCGGGAACCAACATGGGACATTTGATGCGTGGTACAAGTCCCGCCCTTATTCAGGACCTGCTGCCAGCAGTTGGAATGTAAAACGGTGATAGTTTTTTTGTTTCCACTTATATACATAACAATGGCCTGGGCAGAAGTGCATCCAGATCCATCTGGAAAAATATCGTTGAATGGCGGGGGAGCAAAAACACAAACAACCGAGAATCTTGAAAAGGGAAAAAAAAAACAAAAAACAAAGGGGGAAAAAGTACCAAGCTCGGAACGTAATTGCCCTCAGATACATCCGCTACTGCCGCGAAGTGCAACCAGATACATTTTGGAAAGTGCTACGTCACAGTGAAGCCCTGGAATTGAAATGGTTGGCACGAATTGAATGCTCACAGGGAGCAGAAGCACAAACAGCCGAGATACTGCTTTCAAAAAAAAAAAAAGATAGAGAAAAAAAAACAAAGGGGAAAAGAGGTATCAAGTTTTTAACGTGATTGCGCTCAGATACATCCTCTGCTGCACCAAAGTGCAGTCAGATACATTTTGGAAAGTGCTACATCACAGTGAAGTTGTGGACTTGAAACGGTTGGCAAGCATTGAATGCTCCCCGTGCCTTATGGGGAGCAGAAACACAAACAAACGAGATACTGCAAAAAAAAAAAAAAAAAAAAAAACAAAGGGCAAAAGAGATACCAAGCTCTGAACGTGATTGCCCTCAGATTCATCCACTGCGCCCACAAGTACAGCCGGATACATTCTAAAAAATGCTAACGTTACAGGGTTGACAGACACTCATGTAAAACCAGTTTTCTTCAAAAAAAAAAGAAAAAAAACAACGATCT
>BFEA01000020.1:3236712-3264258 GCA_003427395.1 Chara braunii | reverse complement strand
GAGAGAGAGAGAGAGAGAGAGGGATGACGTTGGGGGCAGACGGGCTATGCATGGGCTCCGGGGGGGTGGAGCACAGTCAATGGGTCGACCTCTTTGAGAAGAAGAGGTGATGGTTATGCACAAAGAACAAGTGATATAATGCGAGGAACTGGTACATGCTGGTGCCTTTGGCGATCCTGGGTGCTGGTATGAATGTGGTATTTACTGGTGTGCCTGGTCTCTTGTTTCGGAATCCGGTCTTGCAGAGACGACTAGAGTTTGGTCAGCAACAACATTGAGCGGGACGGTTGGTTCGGAGACTATGAAGCCGGGCGTCGTCGGCAGTGGTCGCTTCGGCGCCGGCCTCAATCCATTGCCAGGGAACAAATATTACCAGTCAGCAGGGACTGGTGATGCGGGTTTATCGTCCCAGCTTGGAATGAATGGTCTATCTTATTCAGAAGCTTATGCAGAAAATCTACAGAAAATCCAAGCGGAGAACAGGCGCATGCAGTTGGAGGCTCTGAGTCGTCTTCAAGCCGAGAGAGAGAGTTTGGCGGCGAGGTATCCTTTGGATGCGACGTTAGGAGGGCTAGGAGGTGGACGCTACTCTGCGGCAGAGGTCGCTGCGCTTGCTCGCTATCAGGGAGCCGATGGATTGTCTCGTCTGCATTCGGCCGACGGCTTAGGGCGCCTATCGTCCGAAACCCTAGCCCGATATTCGGCGGCGGCGGGCGATTCTCTTTCTTCTCGGCTATCTGCTGAAGCTCGTCTCTCAGAGTTCTCTCGACTTCAAGCAGCAGAAGCCTTGAATCGCATCCCCGCCGACGGTCTCGGTCGGAGGCTGTCCTCAGAGGGACTTGGCGGCCGCCTGCCTCCTTCTCTTAACGGTTCTGTTCCTGGAAGTGGTCTTGGGGGGTACCTGGGAGCGCAGGAGGATGCCGCCGCGGCTTATGGAGCCTCTTTCTCGCTGGCGGAAAGACGGGCCGCTGCTGCGGGTGATCTACCGGGCTCACAGTTCTTGAACTCCAAGGCTGGGCTGCTCGATGCGCACAAAGCTGCAGTGACTGGCGGATACCCTGGGGCTGGGGGAGTTTCAGGAGGGTTATCGTCAATGGGCGGACTGCTAGGGGGACGGCCTCAAGTGATGGGCTATGGAGGCGGCGGGTATCCGACGCTCGAGGCGGCGAAAGCCGCAATGGGGGCGGAGATGAATCTTGGGGGCGCAGGGTCAGCAGCCGCTCTTGCCCGTCGGGGTATGGCGGCTGCAATGGGCCCCCCACCTTTCCCCGGAACTGCAGGCCCAAACTCTGGCGCGCTAGCGCGGTCTGGCCCGCCCAAAACGGAGAGCGTGAATCGGGACCCCAATTCCTTGCCGGGGATGATTTTTGGCTGCAACAACCGGACAAAGGAGGAATGCTTCCGTAGAGCCCTATTCGGGCTTCCGGCGTCCAACGTGGCAACCGTGGAGAAGATAGCCCCGGGAACTAAGCTCTTCCTTTTCAACTTCGGTACCAAGGAGCTTTACGGCATCTTCGAGGCCACTTGTAGGGGTGCAATGAACATCGAACCGGATGCCTTTGCGACTTCAGGATTCTTCCCTGCTCAGGTGAGCCTCTCTTTCGGTCGGTATAAGCGGCGCTATCTAGGTAAGGCACCTGGCAACTAATCCATTCAGTCGATCAACCAATCCATCGACCGGCCAATTAATCAACCAACGAGCTAAGAATATATTAGTTTGCTCCTGCCGATTAACCAGTCTTTTAGTCGACCAATTAATCAACCAACAACCTAAGTGGCCCCAGCAATAGATCAATCGATCGACCGATCGATCAACCGGACAAGCATTCAGCAAGTCGGTGTATTATTCATTTGTTTTTTGCGATGCTAGTCTTTTCACGACAATGTTTGCTTCCTACCCCCCCGCCCAGAAAATTGTCTCCCCTACACACTCTTTTTGCTCGTTTTGTTAACTTGGTCCGTCTTTCGCTCATCCCTATCGATACGCAACGCTCTTTTGCAGGCCGTAGCTGTTCGAGCTGAGTTTCCTCTCTCTTGTTGTGCTTTGCACGTCGTCCTTATCTTTGCTCCTTCCACTCTTTTCCTTTTTGTTTTTTCTTCCATGTACTTCTTTTCTTTTCTTTCCTTTCTCTCCCTTTGCTTCCTCTGTCTTCTTTTTTCCGTTCTTCGCTTTTTTTCTGTTTTCGTTTCTCTTTTTCTTCTTTTTCTTCTCTTTCGTCTTGTCTTCCTGTTTTTCTTCTGTTTCGTCTGACAGTCATTCTGTCACGCATCCGTTCTTTTCTCGTCTGCTCGCCGTTGTACCTCGGTCGCATTTTCTGTTGAAGTTCGTCCACGTAGTTGTATTTTGCCGTGTTTGGCCCTCTTAACGGTTTTGATCAGACAAAGAAAGAATGAACGATGAAAGAAAGGAGCCCCCGCCGTTGGTAATGACCACGACGTATGTCTTTCGCGTTGGAGCCGTTGCATTCCTTGCTTTGCCTCTCGAACGTGTATTCCTGTCACGTTCACTCTTCCGGCTGAAACACTCTCCGTTTCATTCGTAACCCCCGTGATAAAGTCTCTTCTCGCCTATCGTGCTTCTTCGAGGGATCGCAAGGTCATCTCACCGAGAGCGCCCGTATTCTGCATGCAAAGAGTTCTTTCGGCTTTCCTCTCTTCCTCTCTCCCTCTCTCCCTCTCTCTCGATCCTCTGTGTCTAGCAGCACGTTTTTTGAGTCCGTGAATTCCCTCTTTAGGTGCTCACCGTATTCTGCAAAGAGTTCTTTCTTCTTTGCTCTCTTTCTCTTGCTCGCTCCTCTGTGTCTAGGAGCAGGTGTCTTGAGTCTTTGAATTCTCGTCCTGCTCCTCGGACTTTATTTCTCCGTTCTTCTGTTTCTTCTGCTATCACCATGAACAGCTGTGTCCTTGCCCTTACGTATCACGAGAGGTACGCTTGTTGCCGTTACGGTGTTACAAGTGGTCACTGGGGATTGGGGCCATGCACCGTTCTTCTGTTTTCTTCTGCTGTCACTATGAACAGCTGTGTGTTTTTGCCTCTTAGGTATCACAAGAGGTACGTTTGCGGGAGTTATGGTGTCACACGTGGTCACAGTGGATTGGGTCCATGCACAGCGTGTCGATGGTTGGCCGTCGGTATCAAACTTTCGTTGCTTGCAGACATTGCCGAATGTTACTATCTGTTACTCGATCTCTGTGTTTTCTGCATTCATCAGTTCCTTGATCTCTCTCTCTCTCTCTGTGCTCCGACCTGCGGGTCCTCCCCTGGCCTCCTCCCGCTCACTCCCCGGCTCTGTTGCATGTTCTTTCACATATCGCCCGGTTGTTAGCCGTTGAGCGTCTGTCCGTTATCTCATGCGCGAAAATTGCGATAAATTCTGTAGGGCTATCACTACGCCGTTGAGAGTAGTCGGTACGAGGTTGAAGCCCACTGTCGGGCCATGCCCGCACGACCTTACCAAGTGTGATGTGATGGGTCGTGCATGTCACAACCACTTCCCAAGTGAGACCTGCACTGCTGTCGCTACTAATGTGATGTCACACACCGCCAGATGTCGCGGGCCAGGCGACCGTGTCTCGGTGGGCAGGGGGGGAATTGCACTGTGTCATAACGTATCGAATATCTTGGGCCAGAGGTTGGATACGGCAGTGAGAAACTCTCTCGTCGTCGATGGATTTCCCTCTGTGCTTTCCCTCTTTGCTTTCTCGTTGTGATGCCCATTGTTGTTAAGAGCGCACATAGCCTGTTTTGTGCCACGTGCGCTTTCGGCCGTCCTCTCTGTCCGAAGCGGACTGGTCCTTGAGTGCTTGCTTCTCTGTACGATCTCCCTGACTGCTCGCGGTCTATCGTTTTTTTTTTCCTGTTTGCAAGGCTGCTTGAGCGCGGCTAAGGATTCCGTTATGCTAGTACCGAAAGCTAACTAACTACCGCACTCCTCAAATAACGGATGATATTGACAGTGAGAATCCACGTTACCCCCCGTCCCCCCCCCCTCTCCCTTGCTGTTGTACAAATCGACTTCCCAACAACTGATACCCTGAGGTGGGCACCAACCACTGCCCTCAGGGTACTTGTGACAAACATGTAAAAACAATCTGCGCCGGTCCTATACAGTGTTGATGAGGTGCGTTGAGTTGGGGAAGAAGATTAGCTCTCGACTTTTCGCTCTCTGATTGTATGGACGGTCTGCGTCACCCGAGTGGCAGGTTGTTATCATTGGTTCTCGCTCCCGACAGGTGGCGGCGCAGCCGTGGCCTTCGTGGTTCGTTTTTTTCTTCTCCCCCCCCCACCACCCCACCCACCCAAAAAAAAAACTATCTTCTTTCCACAGTGCCTTGTATGGTGTTCCTGCGAGGTTGTTACTTGCTGCCTTGTCTGAGCTGTCCTGCTCATCTCCGACTTCATCCTGAACTCCACCATTTTACCATTTCACCATTTCTCGTCTGCCAGACGACCATTACTCTTCCACGTCTACGTTTTTTCAATGGTCTGCTGTACCAGTGGGGGTCACGTGCTGATTGGAGCGGAGTGTGTGAGAACTGCCGCATCCGTGTGGCGCTGTGTGCTGTGTGTGAGTTGGGCAGTGCAGCCTTGCAGGGGCGGTGTGGGTTAGTTCCACTTTTGAACACCGTGTCCTGGCAGAGTGGCGAATAGACTTGGCTCTTGTGGCCAAGGAGGCCGGTTCGTGTGAGGCCCAGATGTACGGATCCATAACTGCTGCTGTGCGCAGGCTTTATTCGATCTTGAGCGGTCTCAAGCTGTGAAATTTTCTTTGTTATTTATTCACCTAACTCATTTTTATCCATTGGCCGTTCTGGGACGACGTAGTTGTCCTATACGAAGTCTCCTTGCCGATCCACGCGCCAACCCCTTGGCTACTCCCGTGTGACGTCATAAACTGATGCAGCATTTCTGTAGAACGACTGTAGATCGAAGTGCCATTTTTTTGGTGCGTGTCATCCGTGCCAAGTGACCGTGGTAATCTTCTCTATATCGTTCCGATTTTAAGGGATGTCCCGAAGGACAAACACTGTTTTGACGCAATGCGCGCGGATGGTTGCCGTGTGCGCTCTTTCAGTCTTACGTGATACTCGTTTGTGGAGAGATGATGTCCTGGCCTTCATGAGTTTGGAGGTTGGGTATCTCTCTCTCTCTCTCGCTCTCTCTACCCCCACCTCGCATTCTCGGTCTGCACGCTGCATGCTTCCCGTTGTTCGGCCTGTGTGAGGGGGCGGTGCTTTCGTGTGGGAATCGTCATCTGGGATTGTCTTTTATGTTTTTTGTCCCAGTAAGAATGGTTTACAAATGGGAATACCCACGTCTTGATGACCAACAAGGCCTTCTGCTTGCTGTATATAGATATGTAATCTGGGATTTTTCTGTTTTTGCAGACAAGAGTTTTGTCCTGGGTGGTCCTGTCCTGTCGTTTGGCCTGTGAAGGAGGGGCGGTGCTTGCATGTGGGACTTGTCATCTAGGATCTGTTTTTGGTGCTATTGCTTGTTGCCCCCTTGCCGATGTTGACTGAGCTTCAGTGTACCGTATCCTGAACATCATTGGTGTTGTCGCATATGCAGGTTTTTTCGCTGCCCAGCAACGCCCCCATGGCCATCCGTGTCTCTCTTCCTCCTCTCAGGCCTCCCCCCTTGCACTTCCCCCTTCTCCCCAAACGGCATTCAGGAAGTATATACGAGTGATTTTCCCTTTGCTGCATCTAAAATTTGCTCCTACTCGACAACGTTTTCTGAATCCATCACGACCCGAACCCACGATCTGTAGTTCAATAATTTGTGTACAAGTTGTCCACGTGGGCTGGTTGTCGTTGTAGCATTCCGGTCAAGTAATTGAGATGTTGTGGAAGCCGTCCTTTGATCTGATTCGTGGAAGTCAAGTCGTATGCTGAGCATGCCTGCACGAACGCATTTGTTTTTCCTGCCGAGGGGTTATGGACCGATGCCTCAGAAAAATCCGTGCGGGCAATAACCTATTCTCAGAACCGGTGCCCACGATGATCTATCTCCTCTAGTCATACCCCTGTTTATTGTCGATCGGGATTCTGTTATGTGACCTTGTTGAGCGCATTGCTGTTGGCAAAGCGTTTTTGCTAATTGATCTTGCCTTTTTCTGTCTACTCAACGCGAAGATGTCATGTTCGAAATAATCCGTCAGTTCCAAGACGACATCTCAAGGCTGTCGGCCTTGTTATCTCTCCAAAAGAGGAGGAAGATAAAATGGGAAGGAAGAAGGGGAAAAAAGCGAAGATTGTTCATCTGTAGAGCGACAGAGAGCGAGATGTGACAGGCTGTAGTTGGTGGTTGTCGTCCTCAGGGTTTTGCTCGTCGCGGTCTCGTTGTGTCAGATCGATCCGCTCGTTATCAGCCCGACTCTAGGAAATTGCGAACCGTTAAAAAAATTAAAAAAAAAATTGCGAACCTTGTGCCCACTTGTGAAGATGGAAGGGGGCGTAATCCGGTTGTTTTACTTACCGCCTCCCGTTGTAAGCCAGGTCTCGCGTAACCCTCCCACCCTCCCACGAGGCCCGGCTGCCAGTGTTGGGAAAACGTCATTCCCTGTTGGGCCCTCGGCGTTGTGTGGGCCGCACTGGCTGGCGCGGTCACAAATATCCAGGCTTACGTTCGAATACAAGAACATAGCTGCAGACTCTGAGTTTTGTTGTTTTTCCTTTGTTTCCTTTTTTCCGCATCTTCTGGCCCCACGTGCAGTTGGTTGGTGGGCTGTTTTGTTTCGTGCTTGGAGAACGAATCCTCTCCGTCGGCGCTGTTTCCATCCGCGTCGGCGCTTTGTTCATAGCAGCCCTTTTCAGCGTGTTCGTTATGTGACGCCACAAGGCATCCGTCCGCTTGCGGACAAGATCGAGGCCCTCCGCGTATGGCCCGAGCCCACCAACACCGCGGACGGTCGTTCATACATGGGGTTGGCGGGCTACTATCAGCAATTCATCGCCGGATACTTAAGGATTGCTGCACCTATGACGAGATTACAATCGCCAAACGTGCCATTCATATTCGATGACGACGCACGCCGGTCATTCCAAGCACTTAAGACGGCCATGCTCATGGCACCCGTCCTTAGCATATATGACCCCACCCTGCCTACGAGAGTGACAACTGACGCTTCCGGCTATGTCATTGGGGCAGCCGGCGCGCCACTCATGTTTGAATACAAAATCATAGCTGCGCGTTTTAGTGTGTTCGGATTCAATGCACAAAAGACAGAAGATATGGATGCTTACCTGTTCTCTCTCCCTCTCTCTGTGTCTCTGTCGCTCTCTCTCACACGAAAAAGAAAAAGAAAAGTTGTAGTGTATATTTCCATGTTCTAGCGGGAGATTCATTCCGATTTTGCTTATCCTATCGATGGAAGTAGCCCCACTCTATCTCTCTGTGCGCATGGCTGGACAGCAGTGTCTATGTCCATATTCTAGTGGAAGATTCATTCCGATTTTGCTCATCCTATTGATGGAAGTAGCCTCTCTCTCTATTTCTCTGCGTGCATGGCTGGAAAATCCTCTCTGTGTCTCTCTCTCACACACACCCGAGTGTAGTAGTGCATATTTGCATGCTCTAGCGTAAGATTCATTCGATTTTGCTCTGCCTATCGATGGAAAATTCTTCTCTCTCTTTCACCCACACACACACGTGTGGCAGTGTATATTTCCATGTTCTAGCGGTAGATTCATCCGATTCTGCTCATCCTGTCGATGGAAGTAGCCCTACGCACAGTGTGGCAGTGTATATTTCCATGTTCTGGCTGAAGATTCATTCCGAGTTCTGGCTGAAGGAAAAAGTGTGGCAGTGTATATTTCCATGTTCTGGCTGAAGATTCATTCCGAGTTTGCTCATCCTACACACACGCACAGACCGACATTGCCAGTCTTCACCAAATGAGCAAAATGGGATTGAGTCTTCCCCTAGAACATGGAAGTATATAATGCCACAACATGGAAATATACACTGCCAAAGAACGAAAATGTGGCAATGTATATTTCCATGTTCTAGCGACAGATGCATTCCCATTTTGCTTGTCCTATGGATGGAAAACTCTCTCGCTCTCTCTCGCGACGACATTTGCATCTGACGGCTCCTTAGTCCATACTCACACCGGGATTTCTTTTCAATGAAAAGTCTCTCTTTCTTGCGGTGACATTTGCATCTTACAGTTCCTTAGTCCAAAATCACACCGGGATTTCTTTTCAATGTATCTGTCTGCCGCGGTGTCAGGCTGCGCACATGAAAAAAAAAGCGGCAGTGTATATTTCCATGTTCGGACTGAAGATTCATTCCGATTTTGCACATCCCACACCCACACACACAGACGGCCACGCTTCCTTGTTTTCTTAAAGGTTGTCTTGGGTCTAATGCTGGCAACATTATTTGTCGGAGGGAAGCATGACCTGTTCAGACTTCGTTCGTATGGAGAATGGTTGCGTGTATGATGTGGATTTGACTCCGGGTTGGTTCCTTGTCAGTCGGTAGACAGGGTGCCGCCTTTGTAATTTCTGAAGCGCTATGCAGTCTGAATGCCTGTAATTGCAAGTAATTTTGACGTAATCCAACGGGTTGTGTGGTATCAGCATCTGGCTTGTACTTGGCCTGCATTTCATTTTTTGTTCCTTAGCTTGTCTGAGATGGTGCCATGGCTCTAAATGCCTGTGAAATTTGTTGTGCGTTGCTGGCATTGAAAACATGGCACCAGTCGTTCACAGAAAGAACTGGTTTGGAGACCGTGTATGCTGGACCCTGCAAGGTGCTGTTCTGGGGACACAAGCTTGTGCTAGGGAGTTTATTATATGACTCTGCTCAAGTTTTGTCCCGAAAGATGAGAAATGAAACAAAGGACCAACCCCAGATATTAAAAAAAGAAAAAAAAGAAGAAAGAATCCCGGACATCTGGACAGACTACGGATAATTTGGTCCTCAGTTTCCCCATGCTGGAGACCAGTCTGGAACAAACAGAAAGGGAAAATGCTGAAATTTTAGCTTATGAAATGGGGAGAAGATCGTAGTCGAAACTCTGTTTAGCTAAGGAAATGCATATCCGAAGTTGAGGAAAGGATGCAACAGAAACAATGAGCATCGTACTACTGTTTTCTTTTCTCACCCGCTTCTCTGCACCGGCTGTGGATGTGGGCATGCTGTTTTGACGCCCTCGATTCGGGTCTCTGCACAGGGCTGAATCTTTTCAAGGTCTCCGGCCTGTTGTCTTTTTATTATTTTGGTATGTTCTGACTCTGAATTTGCCTCCTGCTCTGAATTCTAATCACCAGGGTGGTATTTTATACCCTGAGACAATATACGTGTGATGGAACTGCGACCTTGTTCTGTGTGTCGGATGGCAGGTAAGGTGGTTGTTCAAGGCCATCTCCGTGCTTTCTCAGGTGCCTTCGTTTTATTGGTGGCTGTGTTGTATAGATGACGGGCAAATAGGGCTGACTTCTTATTGTGTATTATGTTCCGTATGAATAGGTCCGGGCCAGACTAGTGGAGGCTTGCGTGGCCCTTCACGAGAGCGAGTTTAAGCCTGCCATCCAGGAGAACTACTTCTCTGACAAGAAATTTAATTACATCCTCAATGAAAAGCAGGTAAGTTTCCAAACGGAAAAATGCACAGCCTTTGGAGTCGGTGGCTCTGCACTTGGAGCACGAGTGATTGTGTGTCATGTGCGTCTGTCAATATAATACGCTCAAAGCAGAAGTGAGTGATTGTGTGTCATGTGCATCTGTCAGTTAAATACGCTCAAAGCAGAAGTGAGGCGGCGGGGATTGGAGCTGTTCCATGCCGCCGCTTGGGTTCAGTTTGATGCGAGTTTGCTTCGGGTTAGTTTGGCTGGGACTTACCTTAGACCGGAACGGGTGGGATAATAGCAGAATAAGAGAAAAGAATAGCAAGCGGAAGTGTACTGAGTCATATGCTCTTTCCCTCGACCAGAGAGAAGAAATGTACTCTAAACGAACTCCTATTGTAACACATGTGGTCTCCATCACGAGGGGAACGATTTGGGGAAGCGGGCTGGGACGTCTTGTCGAATCTAAGGGTTGCGTGGTGGGCGGGCATGTTCAGTGTTGAGTGAAGTCGTTTTGTGCCTCCCTGTTGCAGTATACTTCGCACGTACATCGGCTAGGGAAATTCGGTGGAGTGGGTGAGTGGGTTCGGCAGTTGGGGGGGGGGGGGGGGGGGGGGGGTTGATCCGCCATAGTGGAAGTGTGTTTGGAGGGGTTTCGATGGTGCTTTGCATGGAACTGCACAGAGTGCAAGAGCGCTTCGGCAGATTGGTATGTGGGCAGTTCTCGACTCAACCACACATACACAGGAAACCTTGCACCTAAAGCAGAAGTAAGATACAATGCACCACTTTTCTCCTTTTTTCTATTGCTGTATCCTGCTCTTGTTGCCCTTGTTATTGCCGCAGTATTCTATTCCCCTGCTAATTCCTTTGTCGCTGTATTCTGCTCTTGTTCAGCAGTATTCTCGCAGCAGTGTCCCAACTTCATCGCCTGCTGTTTTGCCTCTTGTCCAGTCTCACCATGGCTTGCGGCCAATCACTTATTTTGCAAATTTGCGGCAAATGAGGGGTGCAGCAGAAATCCACCGCGGGGAAGAGAGGCTTGTAGGTACTGGTGGTCAAACTGCCACTACCTTTCACGTATGTCGGACGTGCCGCCGATGACCATATCAACGGCAGCCGCCCATTGGGCCCTTTCCCAAGGCCCCCAAGGAATGCGGTTTAGGTTATATTCCCAATGGGACAGCAGCCTTAAAGGTAGTGGTGGTTTAAGAATACTCAAGTGTGCACACATAGTACCCCCGTTCTTTTATGCTGTGTAGTACCCCCATTCTTTGATGCTGCGTAGTACCCCCGTTCTTTGATGCCGTGTGGTACCCCCATTCTTTCATGCCGTGTAGTACCCCTGTTCTTTGATGCCGTGTAGTACCCCCGTTCGTTGATGCCGTTGAATCCTCTCAAGGAGGCTTAGAAAGTGTGTGGTGTTAGTGAGATCCCCATGGGCTGTCTGTTCTAGAGCACATGGTTTGCATGGTATGAGGGTGCTTTAAGCAGTGGTGCTTGTGGTGTTACGCTCGGGTTTTGTGGTACTGGCCTACCTTCTGAACCCGAAAATAATGCGTAGATGTTATGTATGAATATAATGCCCGCCGGTCGGTTGAGGTAGCAACTTTGTGAGGCCCCAAAATTGAAAAAACAAAAAAAACAAGAAATGCTGCGTGTTGGTTGAGGTACCCAATTTGCTGAGGCCCCAAAATCGAAAAAACAAAAAATATCAAGAATCCTTAAAAAAATGTATGTTGTGTAGGATTGCAACCGGGAATATTTCCTTTTTCTGCACAAGAAAAACTCAGCTCATTTTATTACCACACGAAAGGAGGCCTGGAATCCCTCCACAAACAACCGGGAAACGAAGTACTAGGACCATTACCCAGCTTAGGAGCAGGCGTTGGGAATTATAGTCTTGTAACAGAATGGTCAATTCGGGACCGCTGCCCTGACATTTCCCAACCCTTGGCACAAAATTCACCGTGAGGTTAAAACTTAGTGAAAAGCCAAACAAATTAAAAGTTTTCAAAAGGAAGCAAAAACTTCCTACTCCACTTTAAAGTTTAAACCTGCTGCAAGCCAAAAAAAATGGTCTTCCTACATCGATCTGGTATATATATTTCTTCGACCATTCATCTCGACCGCGACCACCCTAAGGCCACCTACAACGGAAGATGTAATGCAAAAGCCCTGCCAAACCGGCACAACCAAAATATGATCTAGATCCAATCGTGTACGTCAATCCAGTATCTATCTTTCTTTGACCAGTCAGTCTTCTTGACCTCGACCACCCGAAGGCCACCCACAACGGAAGACATAATTCAAAACAAAATGAAGAGTCACATGTTAGAATCATTTTGTGGACAGTGCTGCGTCCTCCCCCCCCGTCCCCCCCCCCCTCTTTCTCCCTCTCACACACACATTGTCACACTCATTCACACGCACACACACACACACCGACACACATTGCTCTAGCACATGCATCTTTCCCTCTCTCCTCTGCTCCCTGTCTCTTTTGTTCCTCTCCTCCCTCCCCAATGCGGGTGCTATTTTCCCTGTAGCGCATGTGCCATCACGGACAAGCGTCTCTCTCTCTCTCCCTCCCTGCCTCTCCCTAAAAATTAAAAGAAACGAAATGATCCCGTCCACATGTTCAATGTAGGTCCCTCGTGCTCTGCGGGTCCACGTGTACAATTAGCATGTCACCTGCGGGGATGACATGCATCAATCGTGCTGTCCCTCATGCTCTTCTTCTCAAACCATCAGTACCTTTTGCAGGTGTAGTCCCAGTCGGGAAAATGACCTCAACCGAAAAGTTCGGGGGTCCCAGCGAGGGTTGGCGAAAAGAAAATGTTTCGTTTTGTGGGATAAAGGAAACATTTGGGGGCTCGATTGGGAAAAAGAAAAGAAAAGAAAAATAACTGCAGAGTTGGAAGGAAGGACTTCTCGAAAAAGCCACGAAGGAGGTGTGCTCACAGCAGTTCTTCCAGGAATGCATCTGCCCAGAATCATGAGAGAGATAAATGTCTAGAAATTTGTAATTAGTGGATGGAAAAAAAAGGAATCATGGCTAGTTTTGTTGTGTTTTTTTTGTTATTTTGTGTTTTTTATTTTTTTCTTTTAATTTAGCTTCAGTGCCCTGCCAGCGAGGCAGGATGCTTTCCATGGAAAGCTGACAATTGCAACCCAGGGGGCACTCTCGTGCAAGGAATATGAGCGAGAGCGATAGACAGAAATCTAAGATGCAAAGTAACGAAGTAGTCCAGATAGTCATGTACCAAGCACAGAGTACAATGCGCCATACTGCAATTGGACTCACTTTCTTTTCCACTTTGCATACATGCATACAGGTGGTGATTCACACTGGCGCAGTGCGCCCACTCAAAGCTCAAAGATATGGGAAAACGAGAACACAGTTCAGATGAGCGCTTCAGCGCCTGCACACTCAACTCTCGTCACTGTGTCCAACACCACCCTTTGCACATACTCAACTCTGGATCATCCTGAATACCACCACACACACACACTGAACCTATCTTCTTCCTATTGCGGCTATGGCCGCTCTACCACTACTGGTCTACGATCTCGCTCTTTAGCAGGCAACCAGCAGGCCACCTTCGCACAAGACGTTGTAGCAGCGCTTCCGCATGGCTTACACACGAATGAATGAATTGCTGGGCGTTACTCTTGATTTATGCTTCTGTTTGCTGCTGGTCTGCCCTTTTTCACCAGGCCCTTGGTGCACTCAGTCCCAGTCGGTACTCGCTTGACTGGACTGCGACTGACTGGTACTGGTACCGCTGACTGCACGAGGTTGTACTGCCGACTTGACGCAGTCGCACTGCCGACTCAGTGCGGTTGGGCTTACCACTCGCCCACTTGCCTCTGGCTAAACGTGAGACAATTTCGAAAGACCACTTCTGGACCTTCCGGAAGTCTGTGGACTAGGCCTTTCGAGTACTGTAGCAGCTACGACCTTTACCTTTCAGGACTGTAGCAGCTATGACCTTGGCCTCTCAGAAAATGGCTAAACGTGAGACAAATTTGAAAGGCCACTTCGGAACCTTCCGGAAGTCTGTGGACTTGGCCTTTCGAGTACTGTAGCAGCTACGACCTTGACCTTTTGGGACTGTAGCAGGTAAGACCTTGGCCTCTCAGAAAACCTACAGCTACGGCCTCTACAGAGCTGTGACCCCTACTCGACAGACCTACAGGTCGAACCCCTACAACTTCACAGACCTACAACAGACAACAACCAACTATCAAAACACAGGTCACGGGTTTAAAAACTCGGGGGTCAACTCGATACTGTACATGGGCAAGGTAAGGTCTGGGGATCGAACTCTAGGGCCCGCATCTGTGACTGCAGAAAGGTGAAAACCGTTTCAATACTATCCAAATATGAGCAATACAATGAACTCGAGTGCCAATGCTCTCTGGTCACACCAACACTGTATCCAATGTCTCTGCTCACTGTCCCAGACAGTGTCCAAATACTGTCTGGTACCCAGTGCCCAGCCTGAGCTACACAGCCTATCTATCCTATCTACGTTCATGCGACTGGATCACATCGAAGTTGAAGACCGATGTATGTGACGTCATCACCAATGCCTACTGCCAGCATACAGAAGGACGTTCTCTCTCCTTCCCTCATCATACTCTCTCCCCTCTGCATGTGCCAACTACCTGAAGACCACCATCACCATCACCTGCAGCCTGGCCATGGCCGCTGTGCGACCAGTGCCTCAGCAGAGCCTCTCTCAACTCAGCTCCAGTGCACGCGTCTGGCCCACAGCGCTAATGCAGCTGCACTTGTGGGAGTGCAGCAGCGTGGCCGCAATGCTCACCAAGGCCAGAATGCCCTCCTCTGGGGCACACAGTTTCCTTTATGGAAAGTGTGGCCGCTGCTGGCTGGCTTGGCCAGGTGTGTGGGGGCCCAGTAGCTTCAGTCTGGGCTCAACGGTCTGCGCCCAGGCCCAGTTTCAGATGCTGGCCTGGGCCTTGTGCAGTTAGGCACATTCAGGCAGGTGTTCAGCTTCCAAGTGTTTGTAGCATTTTCATTGACTCGCGGTGCATGTGTGACAACAATGTTGCTTTCTCATTGGCCCGCATTCAGTCCGTGATGTGTCGGCGTCACACAGCGCATGCCCAGGGCAACCACCTGAGCCCTGGGCTCAACTGTACAGCGCAGCCGCATCCAGTCCGTGATGTGTCGGCATCACACAGCGCATGCCCAGGGC
Source organism: Chara braunii (assembly GCA_003427395.1). Taxonomy (NCBI): domain Eukaryota; kingdom Viridiplantae; phylum Streptophyta; class Charophyceae; order Charales; family Characeae; genus Chara; species Chara braunii. The sequence continues at coordinate 3,249,451 of BFEA01000020.1, read as the reverse complement.
AACCACCTGAGCCCTGGGCTCAACTGTACAGCGCAGCATCTTCTTCTGGAAGGAGCCTGAAGGCTCGCTTTGCTGGCTTGCTGCAGCTGTCTGATACCACACAAATGAAAAATGTCGAAAGAAGGCCTCACGTGGATATTCAGGCTCACCTTCACTTGGGGCGGGCAGGTGGTTGCTGGGGGCCACAGACCAGAACACTTGCATGTCTGATAATGGCCCTGCAAGGGTTCATTCCTTGCATTCTATCCCACTGATCATAGAAAGTCCGCTGAGATGCTTCTACACAAGTGCTTTCCTTTCTGTTTTCGTTCGTACTCAGCCACGATCTGAGGTGCTGTTTTGGCAAGCTCTTGTGAACAAACGATCTTCCTTTGTATCTGTATGATGCCTGAAACTGACCGGGTACTCCCTCATAGGTTTTGGCAGTCTTCCCCTGCCCACAGGCTTGGGGAACAGGCAAGTCTCTATGTTCCAAACTCAGCCACGATCTGAGGTGCTGTTTTGGCAAGCTCTTGTGAACAAACGATCTTCCTTTGGATCTGTATGATGCCTGAAACTGACCGGGTACTCCCTCATAGGTTTTGGCAGTCTTCCCCTGCCCACAGGCTTGGGGAACAGGCAAGTCTCTATGTTCCAAACTCAGCCACGATCTGAGGTGCTGTTTTGGCAAGCTCTTGTGAACAAACGATCTTTCTTTGCATCTGTATGATGCCTAAAACTGACCGGGTACTCCCTCATAGGTTTTGGCAGTCTTCCCCTGCCCACAGGCTTGGGGAACAGGCAAGTCTCTATGTTCCAAAATGTTGTCGACGTCCGTGTGGCCATCCATGGATGGGGCCAGCATTGACCTCCTTGATGGGAACAGATCTGTCTCAGCGGAAGGTGCAACGTTGGAAGTGGCAAAGACAGCGCAAGCGCGTAGATGACCAGGGATTCTAATCACGTACGAGGGACCGAAGTACTTGGGCATTTGCTATCTAGAGATACCGAATTCCTGTCCCAGGTCAGTAGCGTTTACCCAGAAATTTGGACTGTCGTCTGTGTTTGTTCTCAGAGGCAATCATTGCCTCTTCAGATTTTCTGATGTGCTCGACAGCCTGCTGCAACAATTTCTCATGCCGGACACCAAATTATATGGTTCCAGGGTTTGCAGTCTGTAGGTTTTCAGGAAGGAAGTCTAGCGCAGATCTAGGCCTTACCCAAATGCAGCGGATTGGGACTGACACCGGTGGTGCTATGTACAACAATATTGTACAGACTGGTGATGAGAAGAAGTTTCTCGTCCCAGTCATCTTGGCTGGACTTGATGTAATGCTGCAGCAGATGCTGCACCACATGGTTCATCTGTTCCGATTGGCCGTTGGCTTTGGGATGATTCCCCAAAGTCATTCGAAGTTGAGTACCATCTGTTCAGCGGCTTTCTTCCATATCTCACTCGTGAACCAGGCATCTCTGTCGCTGACAATGATCTTAGGCTGTCCAAAATCACGCACCCAATTATCCATGACTAACTAGATGACGTGTTCTGTCGTTGCGGTTTCTGGCATGGCAATTAGTCTAGAGTACTTGGTGAACCTGTGCACTATGAAGAAAATGTCCCGTTTGTCATGAGAGTATCCATGTATCCCTGAAGTCCATGTAGACACGCTGGATCTGCAGGAATAGGCAATGGGTTAAATACCGCAAGCGGTGCTCGAGTTCGCGGCTTATCCCGCTGACAGATTTGACAAGTCTGTACGTACTTCTTTGCATCATCTAGCATACAACGCCACCAGAAATGTTGCACTAGATTAGCATTAGTGTTCTTGTAGCCCAGTCGCATCATAACACTCGCCCAAAAATAAATTATGCAGAATTTCACTAGAAGGGACACATAGGGTGTCGTTAGACACTCCGATTGAAATCCTCGGGCAATAGGAAAGATTCCTAATGGCTCGAGAGGAAATTGGGCCCTTCGTCCCACCTGTCCTTGCGGACGTCGCCCGTGGACAATTTCTAAGACCGATGTCAAAAAAATGAAAAGAAAAGAAAAATAAAAACAGTTGTGCTTCAGTGTGTCCAAGGGACCTCACATGGTCCCTTGGGCACAAGGAAGAAATGGCTGGGGAAATTCCTATTGCCTGAGGAGTTTCCTTACGAGCGTTTTCGTTTTGTTTTTCAGATTGCATCCCCGAGGATAGGGGGAACGAACAATTCCTTGGGAATTCGCGTCCCCGAGGAGTGTCTAACGATGCCCATAATCTCTTGAACCCTGCCTTTCATAGGTGGACTTCAAGCATTGGTGTCTACGGTGTGCATACCGGCCCACCCTTGTGCACAGGAACCCGCTTATGACCAGCTCTCCAGTTCTGCCGGTTGCTTATCGTTGCATGCAACGAGCCTTACATCGGATGATCTGGCTGATCAAGAGGCAATTTAAGGACAGCCCCCGAAGTCTTCAGGAATTATATAACGCCTCAGATGGGACGGCAATCACAACCAGAGATCAGATTCTGCCAGAGGTTCTTTTTAGACGGTCTGGTACACTTCTCGCATAGGACTGGTCAATCCGCGTTCCCTCTACAGCGCAGCAAAGAGCTCAATGGACAATGCAGCATGGCCAGCGTGTACTACTCCCATGGGTTGGCATGGTGGCGGTGACCCGTGCCTCATCCAGGGCTCTTCAGAGGCACCACCCTCTGCTTCCAGATGCGCCACCAGGAAGAATGTCGACTCTCAAGCTAGAGCGCTCACAACTCCTGACCAAGAACAGGACTCTCAAGTCGAACTCACTTCTTCACGGTAAGAAGAGATTGAGATGGGAAGATAAGATGGCTGCCCCCAACCACAGATTTCTCACCAATTAAGCTGATGTGCTTTTTTGACGACCGGTCATAGCCTTGGTACCACTCACAATGCAATGCAGTGCCACCTCAGTCAAAATGCCATGTCAGCATGCTCTCACCATCCCACATACATCTGCTGTCGCCACAGCTCCCAATGCTGTTGCCACAGCTCCCAATGCTGTTGCCACAGCCTTCCGGTGATGCTTCCCTATACTCTGGAGTCACTCAAACAAGCCAGTGCCAATGTATCCTTACTGCATAGAAGCTTCGCCAGTGCACCAAGTAACAAAGTCTTCAGCGCCGGTAACGGAGATATCGAACCGGCTCCGATACCAAATTGCAAAGAATGCGAGCAAGAGCAATAGACAGAAGTCCAAGTTGCAAAATCACAAAGTAGTCCAGATAGGGGCAATACGATGAACTCGAGTGCCAATGTTGACACTCTGGTAACACCAACACTGTACCCAATGTCGCTCCTACTGTCTGGCGCCCTGTGCCAAGCCTGCGCTGCTCAGCCTATCTATCCTATCTACGCTCATGCGGCTGGATCACATCGAAGTTGAAGATCAATGTACGGGATATCATCACCAAGATTGACGACCATTATACACCAGGTATTTTCTCTCTCGTCCCCTCCTCATATGCTCTCTCCCCTCTGCATGCGCCTCCTACCCGAAGACCACCATCGCCATCGCCTGCCTGCACCCCAGCCGCTCGGCTATGGGCGCCGTGCGCCCACTCGCTCAGCAGCACCCCTCTCTACTCAGCGCCCATGCGCCCATCTGGCCCGCAGCGGTAATGCAGCTGCCACTCTTGGGTGAGTGCTGCAGCATAGCCGCCAAGGCCAGAATGCCCTCCTCTGGTGCACACACTTCCTTTATGGAAGTGTGCCCGCCGCTGGCTGGCTTGACCAGGCGTGTGGGGACCCAGTAGCTTCAGTCTGGCCCCAAGTGTCTGCACTCAGGCCCATTTTCAGATGCTGGCCTGGGCCTTGTGCAGTTAGGCACGTTAAGGCAGCCACCCAGCCTCCAAGTGTTTGCAGCATTTTTATTGGCTTGCGGTGCATGTGTGATGACAGTGGTGCTTTCTCATTGGGCCGCATCCAGTCCGTAATGTGTTGGCCTCACACAGCATGTGCCCAGGGCTCAACGACATCAGTGCTGCGCAGTGTTTTCTTCTGGACGGAGCCTGAAGGCTTGCATTGCTCTGTAACCAAGTGGTGTACTGGAACTGTCCGATACCCCACAAATGAAAAATGTGGAAAGTAGGCCTCAAGTGGATATTCAAGCCTGCCTTCACTTAGGGGGGGCATGAGGTTGCTGGGGTTCAAACCCCAGAAACACTTGCATGTCTGATAAGGGCCGCGTGAGGGTGCATTCCTTCCACTCACGTGTAGTCAAGATTCTGTATCCAGTTTCTTTTACGTCCAAAGAGTTGTTACTGTTTTTTCTGTTTTTTGTTTCCCTACTGCCGTGTTTTGCTGAGGGCATCGAGCTGCTTTCACACCCGAAGGGTTGTTGCTTTTCCCCCCCTTCCTCTCCCCTGTCCCCCCCTAGTGCCGTGCTTGCTGAGGTCTGTAACACCCGTTGGGAGGGTGGATTCTCACATGTAGCCAGTGTTCTGTATCCAGCTGCTTTCACGTCCAAAGTGTTGCTGCATTTTTCTCCTTTTTTTCAAATTTCCTACTGCCATGTTTTGCTGAGGGCCGCAACGCCCATTGGGAGAGCATACTCTCACATGTGCCCCAATGTTCTGCATCCAGCTGCTTTCACGTCCCTACCGTAGTTGCTTTTTTCCCTTTCTTTCGTTTTTTTTCATTGTTTGTTTGCTTCATTTTCCACGAGTACAAGAAAATAAAATAAAATGGGACACAGGCTCGGCAAATCTTGGTGCGCAGTGAAATTCATGGTCCACAAAAACAGGCTTGGAGGTAGTGGTGGTTTAAAGCAGAATAGGAAGAAAACTGAGCACATGCACACACGTACTCACCTTCATTCATGGTGGCCGGTCGTATTTAAGACTCCATGCAATGGACAGCCGGATTCTCAGCATCTTTAACCTTCACGATACAGAGCCCGCCTGTAAGGGTTGGTTTCCCTCCCCAGCACCTCCAGCAAGAGCATCGCGATGACAAATCCGAGCGAACCACTCTCGGAAATGTTACACGCTTGTGTATGTGATGAGTGCTTGTGTATGTGGTGGTGTGGCGAACCACGCTCGGAAATGTTACACGCTTATGTATGTGATGAGTGCTTGTGTATGTGGGGGTGTGGGTGTTTGAGTGATGAGTGTGTATTTGTAGAGTAGAAAGCTGAGAGCCCAAGTAGCCTGGAGTCCTCTCTCTCCCTCTCTCTCTCTCTCTCACACACACACACAGTTCTGAGCCAAACCTCTAGCAGGTGAAAGAGCTTAGCAACAACAATGTGTGTTCGGGGCAGAGGTGTGTGCGTGTGTGATTTCAAACAAGCGTAGCAAAGTCCACGTCGAGTAATAGATTAGAGTAGAGTGCTGAATTCGGAACTCAAGCGTAGCGGAGTAGAGAACCAAAGTCAATGTCGGGCACCGAGCACAGCACTGCAGAGTAGCGGAGTCGAGCTTAGTAGAGTACAGTCAAAGTCTTGCTTAGTAGAGTAGAGGAGCCAAAGTCGAGCTTAGTNGAGCACAGCACTGCAGAGTAGCGGAGTCGAGCTTAGTAGAGTACAGTCAAAGTCTTGCTTAGTAGAGTAGAGGAGCCAAAGTCGAGCTTAGTGGAGGAGACTGGTATCCAAGTACAGTGGGAAGACGACGTCTAAGCCCAGAGCCCTAAGTTCTCTACCGCGTGTGGTACTGGCACTGGCGTGGGAATTTACGACGGAACCGGCATACGCGTGCAAGCCCGGTAGATGTGTGGTACTGGCGCTGGTGCGTGGGCAGGGTACTGCGTGATGATAGGGAGGGTTGCGCAGCAAAACATCGGATGGCCGTGTTCGTCTGCTGATCACAGGCCTTCAAATTTGCGATTGTTATAATGTAGTGATTCTATCGGGCGTTGTCTTGAGAAAAACTGTGTTGAAAATAATATTCTAAGGTTGTTGTCTTGATATTTACTGGGTAGAAAAATATATATGGTGTTTGTAGGGAAGGCTGAATAGAATGCCCTGGGGTTAAGATGGTAGTTTCGGACTCCTAGCTGCTGAGATTAACATGGGCTGTGCCCCTCTGAGGATACGGCTTGGTAGGGATGCACAATGCAATACCCAGTAGTGCTTCTGCTTCCCTACGCATGCAAGCTGTTGAGATTCACATGGGCTGTGCCCCTCTTGAGGATATGGCTTGGTAGGGGTGCACAATGCAATACCCAGTAGTGCTTCTGCTTCCCTACACATGCTGCGTATCACAGACATTCTGGCGGGCTTTTTTTCTGGTATGAAGTCTTGATGTTATCCCTACACTATTAAAATCGCTAACATGACAAATCTGAAATACTGGCCGTCGTCGGTCCAACCGGCCCACGACCCAGATCGACCGAACCATGTAACAAATCTGCCATCTGGGCCGTCGGGTCCTACCAGACCAATGGCCTGGATAGATGCGGTCTTAAGATCTTAGGACCGTGTGGAGATCCAGGCCGTCGGTTTGGACTGACGGCTCAGATAGATGTGCCGAGTGCCGTGGGGTACTTCCGGAGTTCACGACGTTGGGCCAACCCAACTTTCCCGTTGCACTGGCTGTTGTCGTGCAGCGCTCTCGGTCCGTGTATTCGGTGTTGACATGCTTCTGCTGTTGTAGTGAAGTGTGCCGTGTGCCCGGTTGTGAAGCTCTCTCTCTCTCTCTCTCTCTCTCCCTCCCTCTCTTTCTCGACTGTGGTTGGCCGTTCGGAGTTCTGCATCAATGATGCATGAACGCCGGTCGAAGATGGCGGACACAGGTCGAAGTTTGTGGTTGGCTGTTCAATGTTCTGCATCTCTCCCTGCTTCCTCCGCCCTCCCCCCCTGACTTCTGCCGCCCCTCCACTCTCCACCGCTCCTACTCCGCGTGTCCTGCAATCTCTGCCACTCTCGACTCCTCTGCCGCCCATCCCCCCTTCTGCTTTCCCTCAGAGAGAGAGAGAGAGAGAGAGAGACGAAGCTAACTGCTTCGCCCCCCAAAACGACAACGCGGATCAAGTGTAGTATCTGTTCCGATCAGAGAGGGAGAGAGGGAGGGAGAGAGAGAGACCCTAACTAACTAACCGACTCCCCAAAACGAGGCCGACGTTGACGATCAAGTGAGGTATCTGTTCTGATCAGTTTGAAAAACGATGTGCGCACTTGCGCGCCTACCAGAGAGAGAGAGAGAGAGAGAGAGACCCCAAACTAACTACCCCGCCCCTTCCGATCAGTTTGAAAAACGAGGTGTGCACTTGCGCGCCTACCAGAGAGAGAGAGAGAGAGACCCCAAACTAATTACCCTCCCCCCCGAAACGATGACGACGATGACGATCAAGTTTCCCCCCCCCCCCCCCCCAAAAGAAAAAAAACGACGACGATGATGACAATCAAGTGTAGTATCTGTTCCGATCACCTTGATATCTGACCCATGGGCCATTGGGAGGTTTTTTATATAAACAAGTGGACCCGCCTGAGCTACACTGCGGCGTAGGACGATGGCAAAAACCTTGTGAAACACCCCAGCCATCAGTTGGACCCCATCTTTGCAATATACCCCTAGTAGACGCTGCCCAACTTCCCAAAATGGGCCGGCAGTCGCCAAGTTTTGGTAGGTACAATTGCAAAAGGCCGAGCAAATTTGCACACGCACCTGACAGAGGCATAACACAAACATGTCTCTCCAAAAGGCCATTCCAACTCACTCTCTCTCTCTCTCTCTGTGTCTCCCTTTGACATCGTTGAACAACAACAGATGATGGATCGTCCTTCTCCCGCTCCCCCTCCTGCTGCTCCTCCCGCCCTTCCTCCTCCTGCTGCTCCTCCTGCTCCCCCTCCTGCTGCTCCTCCCGCTATTCCTCCTCGTGCTGCCCGTCCTCCCCCTTCTCCTCCCCCTCTTCCCTCCTCTCCCACTCCCCCCGCTCGTCTGGCTCATCCCACGGGTTGCACCTCTCTCTCTCTCTGTGTCTCTCGTGCATGTGCGGGCGTCCTCCCTTTCACACCGCTTAACAACAACAGATGATGGATCGTCCTTCTCCTGCTCCCCCTCCTGCTGTTCCTCCCGCAGGCCGTGCCTCTCTCTCTCTCTCTCTCCATCATGCAGAAAAAAATCAAATAAAATGAAATTAAATAGTTAATATAAGAAAAGAACACCAATGTGTCTTTTTTTGGGCTCTCTTGCTTTCTCTCTCTCTCTCTCTCTCTCTCGATAGGATGAGCAAAATGGAACGAATGTCGGTCTCCCGCTAGAACATGGAAATGTACACCGCCACACTTTTTTTCTTCTTGTTGTTTGTGACGGAAATATACACCGCTTCGCCACCTCCTTTTCCCCTCTCCATCGCCGCGACTTCTTTCCACCGACTTCCCTCCGCCGACGTCCCTTTGACTTCCCTCCCCATCTCGACTTCCCATGACTTCCCTGTCTGGACTTCTCTCCACCGACGTCCATTCCCCGAACCCCCTCCCCCGACCCCCCGACCCCGACCCCACTTCCCATCCTGACTTCCCTCCCTGCACTGACCCCCCTCCCACGACCTCCCTTCCCATCCCGACTCTCCTCCCTCATGACCTCCCTACTTCGAGTCCCTACTGATTTCCCTTTGCCTACCTCGCTCAGCCGACCTCCCTTCACCTTTCTTCCAAATCCCAGTGTCCCTCCCCCCACTTCCCGATCCCCACCTCTCTGCCAATCTCGACTTTTCTCCATCGATCCCCACCTCTCCCCCGATCCCGACTGCCTGCTCCGACCTCCCTCCCCCAACCTTCGTCCGGCGACTTCCCTCCCCATCCCGGCTGGCCTTCCCCCCACTTTCCCCCATGGATCCCCACCTATGTCTCCCGATCCCGACTTCCCTCTCGGGCCCCATTTCTACATCCCAACCTCTACTTCCCCCGATTGCGACCTCCCTGCCCTGACAGGTCTTCCTCCTCCCGCTGCTCCTGCTCTTTCCCCCTTCCTCCGCCCGCTCCTCCCGCACGTCCCGCATACCGCGCCCTCACCCATCGGCAGTCTGTGCGGATGGCCTGACTCTCTCTCTCTCTCTCTCTCTCTCTCTCTCTCTCTCTCTCTCTCTCTTGTCCGCGCGCCCTCCGTTTCACACCGCTTAGAACAACAGATGATGGATCGTCCTTGTCCAGGTCCCCCTCCTGCTGCTGCTCCTGCTCTTCCTCCTTCCGCCCCGGGTCTTCCTCCCGCTGCCGCTCCTGCTACATGTGTGTGTGTGTGTGAGAGAGAGAGAGAGGGTACTTTCATCGATAGGGTGAGCAAAATCGAATGAATCTACCGCTAGAACATGGAAATATGCACTGCCTGTGGTAGTGTACATGCAGTGTATATTTCGATGTTGTAGCGCAAGATTCAGTCAATGTACTCATCCTATACATGGAAGTAGCATGATGCCAGTCGTGGGGTTGGAGACTTTCCTGTTGGCCGGTGCGTTGCTCTCTCTCTCTCTCTCTCTCTCTCGTCCTCCCTTTTACACCGCAGGAGGAGGAAGAACGGGAGGAGCAGGAGGAGGGCGAACGGGAGGAGGACGATCCACCATCTGTTGTTGTTAAGCGGTGCGGCAGTGGGACGTGTGTTGCAGCAGCGGGACGGGGATTTGGAAATTGGTGTGGGGGGGGGGGGGAGAGCAGGAGCAGCAGTGGGAGGAGGAAGAGTGGGAGGAGCAGCAGGAGGGCAAACGGGAGAAGGATGATCCCCCATCTGTTGTTGTTAAGTGGTGTAAAAGGGAGAGAGAGAGAGAGAGCCCAAACTAACTACCCCGGCCCCCAAAACTACGACGACGACGATAACGATCAAGTGTAGTATCTGTTGCGATCAGTTGGATATCTGACCCGCGAACCATTGGGAGTTCTTTAAAAAAAAATGAAAAGGTGGTGCGTGCACCAGAGAGACAGACAGACACACACACACACACACACACACACAAAGAGAGAGAGAGAGAGAGAGAGTTTCACCGCCCCCCAAAACCACAACGACAACGAGGATAAAGTGTAGTATCTGTTCCGATCAGTTTGATATCTGACCCGTGGACCATCGGGAGTGCGCGCGCGCAGCAGAGCTACACACACACACACACACACACACACACACACAGAGAGAGAGAGAGAGAGAGAGAGAGAGAGAGAGAGAGAGAGAAGAAAGAGACCCCAAACTAAATACCCCGCCCCCCAAAACGACGATGACGATGACGACGAAGTGTAGTGTCTGTTCCGGTCAGTGTGATATCTGACCGGTGGACCATCAGGAGTTCTTTAAAAAAACAAAACATGGGAAATGGACGTGCGCACCAGAGAGAGAGAGAGAGAGGGAGAGAGAGCGACACCCCAACCTAACTACCCTGCTACCCAAAAGGATGACGGCGATCAATTGTAGTAGTCCTTTTCCAATCAGTTTGATATCTGAACCATCAGGAGTGCGTGCGCGCAGCCAAGCGACACACAGAGAGAGAGAGAGAGAGAGAGAGAGAGAGAGAGAGACCCCAAACTAAATACCCCGCCCCCCAAAACGAGGATGACGATACGACAAAGTGTAGTATCTGTTCCGATCAGTGTGATATCTGACCGGTGGAGCATCAGGAGTTCTTTTAAAAAAAAACATGGGAGATGGACGTGCGCACCAGAGAGAGAGAGAGGGGGAGAGAGAGAGAGACACCCCAACCTAACTACCCTGCGACCCAAAACGATGACGACGATCAATTGTAGTAGTCCTTTTCCAATCAGTTTGATATCTGACCCGTGGACCATTGGGAGTTCTTTGAAAGAAAAAAAAAAAAGTATGGAAAAACGGCGCGGGGAAGTGCGCGCACACCACAGAGAGAGAGAGAGAGACCCCAAACTAACTAACTACCCCGCACCCAAAAATGACGATGACGATGACCATTAAGTACAGTATCTGTTCCGATTCGTTTGAAAAACGGCACGCACACGTGGGCATGCACAAGAGGGGGGAGAGAGAGAGAGAGAGCCCAAACTAAGTAACCCCGCCCCGCCCCCAAAAATGACGAGTTGAAGATTAAGTGCAGCATCTGCTCCGATCCGTTTGAAAACGGCGCGAGCACGTGCCCGCGCACAAGAGGGAGTTAGAGGGAGGGGGGGAGAGAGAGAGAGAGAGAGAGAGAGAGAGAGAGAGAGACCCCAAACTAACTGCCCCGGCCCCCAAAATGACGACGACGATGTAGTATCTGTTGCAATCGGTTTGAAAATGGGCGCCTGCGCACAAGATAAAAGGAGAGACAACCCAAACTAACCACACTAAGTACCCTGCCCCCCCAAAACAATGACGACGATGACGATCAAGTGTGGTATCTCTTCCGATTAGTTTGATATCTGACCTGTAAATCATTGGGAGATCTTTTTTTTTTTTTTTTTTTAAGGTGGAAAAACAGTGCGGGTGCACGCACGGCAGGGCAACACACACACACACACACACACAGAGAGAGACCCCAAACTAACTACCCCGTCCCCCAAAATGACGACGACGATGACGATCAAGTGTCTGCCACTCTCCGCTGCTCTGCTGCACGACGGTGACGATGACGATCAAGTAACGTATCTGTTCCTATCAGTTTGAACAACGGCGCACGCACGTGCGCGCGAACCTGAGAGAGAGAGAGAGAGAGACACACCCGAAACTAACAATCCTGCCCCCCAAAATGACGACGGTCAAGTGTAGTGTTAGTTCTGATCAGTTTGATATCTGACCCGTGGACCATCGGGAGATCTTTATTTAAAAAAAAAACATGGAAAAACAGCATGCAGAAGATCGAGAGAGAGAGAGAGAGAGAGACCCCAAACTAACTACCCCGTCCCCCAAAATGACGACGACGGTGACGATCAAGTGTCTGCCACTCTCCGCTGCTCTGCTGCACGACGGTGACGATGACGATAAAGTACAGTATCTGTTCCTATCAGTTTGAACAACGGCGCACGCATGTGCGTGCGAACCTGAGAGAGAGAGAGAGAGAGAGAGACACCCGAAACTAACAATCCTGCCCCCCAAAACGACGACGATGACGATCAAGTGTAGTATTAGTTCTGATCAGTTTGATATCTGACCCGTTGACCATCGGGAGATCTTTATTTAAAAAAAAACATGGAAAAACAGCACGCAGCAGATCGAGAGAGAGAGAGAGAGAGAGAGAGAGAGAGAGAGAGAGAGAGAGACCAAACTAACTACCCGGCTCATCCCCCATGACTTCTCTGCTCCTGCTGCCCTCCTCCGCCCTCTTCCCCCCATTCTTCACTCTCCCCGCTCCTCCGCCGCAACTCCACAGCTTGGGGAAAAAGGACGTGCCTCCCTGCCGGTCTTTCTCTATGTATCTGGCGCCAAGCTTGCCCAGGAAGGTACATGAGGCCAACGGGGATTGAACCCAATCCCTACACTATAGAAATTGCTAATCCCGCAGTATGTAACAAATCGCCGATCTGGGCCGTCGTCGGTCCTACCGGCCCACGGCCCAGATCAATTGTGCGATGTAACAAATGTAACATCTGGGCCGTCGGGACCTTTCGGATTGACGGTCCTGATCGGCGCGCAGTCTTCAGATCTAAAAACTGCGCGCCGCTCGGGATCGTCAATCCGAAAGGTCCCGACGACCCAGATGTTACAACCGGTTTGCCTTTGCCCACGGGAACCGGTTTGCCCGTTGGGAAAGCAGACTAGCCCACGGGAACCGGTTTGCCCGTTTGGGAAGGCTGCTTTCCCAATGGGCAAACCGGTTCCCGTGGGCTGGCCGTGTTACCTCACTGTGCGCAGACCGTTTCGTCACAGTCGTATGTCAC
>BFEA01000020.1:3221151-3233875 GCA_003427395.1 Chara braunii | reverse complement strand
CCAAGCCACCCCTACCCCCCCCCTCTCTCACTCACACTCACTCGCACCCACCTCCCATACCCACTCCGACCGTCGACCCCCAGCCCGACACTTTTATGGAACCCCTTTCTTTTTTGCGGGCGAAGCCGCAACAGGTGCCCTTGTACCTCGTGAATGCCACTTGCGTGCCATACCAACCAAGGTCCGCCCCTGAATTTCAGTCTAGAGTCGGGTAAGACAGTAGGGGTAGACATAGCATGCCAGCTGTTGCAGAACCTCCCCAACTAGCAGGAGGTGCTGCACACACATTGCCATAGCTGTTATGGCACAACCCCCCACGGGACCATGAGTCTAAAAACACCCACGACCACCATCCCAAAACCCACTAACCCACTGCCCCGACTCAATTCTCCCATTTCCCCTCAATCCCTTGCGAGCGAAGCCGCAACAGGTACCCTTGTAATATACTGATGGCGCAACGTGGATGGGGTTGTAAGCACGGGGAGCTCACCTACAGTCAGCTCACCTGCAGTCACTTGGCCTGCCTTGCACTCTGCACCTGTCTTGCTTGAATAGCTCATGTCTATCATGGCTTTTCCTGGGATGCAAGCAGCACACCATGTGTTAGGATTGTTTATATGAGGCAGTCATGGACACACTGTGACTCTTTTCTTTTTTTTGTGTGGTCCGATGGACGACGGATCAAATATTACACTGCTTAGAACAGATACTACACTTGATCTTAGCCAAAAGGCCGAGAAAGGTGTAACTCACTCTGTGGCTCTATCGTATAAAGTTATAAACTATTTAAACTATGTCATCCTTCACAACCTCTTCGGGGAGGCGATTGTGCCAACAAGTTGGAATGGCAAATGATATATACATTTCTTCCACAGTCCGTTGAATCAGGTTTTACATGCGATCTGGGCCAATCCTTGCAGTGGTCTATGATGGCACCCGAGTTTGGTGAAAACTCAAGAGTGCTCATGCATGCACATAAACTGATGAAAACATGCACATTCAAACACGTGGAAACATGGGTGCCCATATGCACCCAATCCCATGCATCTCTATGGTGTTCACATATCGGATGTCTCTGGTGTCACGCGTCTCTGTTGTTCAGCTCTCAGATGCATATGAGCTGCCTTTATGTGCAAACCCAGGCACACGCATGGATGTGTCACAAATGCTATGGGCTGTGGCTTTCAGGGGTTGAATCCCATTTTTCGTTGTTAGCTTTGTCAGACGGCATGTTTGTGGGGCAGGCTGCTTCACACAGTACTTCGTCTGGTGACGCATGAACACCTCTTACTTCCAGGGAAAGACGTGCGCCAGTGTCGACATCCATGGATGCGTTGGTCGCATAGGCTGTCCCAGGACTGACTCCCTCTCGTGATGCAAAAACTCGTCTTATTGTAATTCACAACTACTGAAGAAGAAGAAGACAAATCAGACTAAGAAGAGAGAGAAATAAGAACTGAAGTAGAAACACAATCTTACACCAGTGTAACCTCCCTCCTCCTGTCTTTTACCCTTGTCGTCCCTCTTGCGGGGCAGCTCTTATTGGCAATGAATAATTATGGGGAATATGAATGACAAATAATTGTCTTTTCGATCTCCACTACTGCCCATATGGAAAAGAACTCTTACTCTACCGTACCTCTCGCCGCTCGCCAAGTAGCACTGGAGGCTATGGGCTGTTCATACCCTTTTAGCGAGGCGTGTGCAGAGGACAGCATGCTACTTGACTCCTACCTCAACATCAGACAGGCATGGCAAAGTAGCAAATGGAGCTCATGCTCAGCCGGTACCACAAGTGGGGTGCTCATTATGCAGCGACTGTCGAGGAAGTTCAAAGACCACTACCTCCGAGCCTGTTTTTGCCGACCCTGATTTTCACTGCGCACTGAGTTTTGCCGAGCCTGGGTTCCGTTTTGTTTCTTTTCTGGTACTCGTCTGAAAAAAAAGGGATAAAAAGGCACGGCCAGACTTTCAAAAAACGACGTGCTCATAACCACAAAAAAGAAAAAAAAAGAAAACAAGCATCCCTTTGGTGTGAGACTGAAAGAACCAAATTTGTCAGACTGAAAATTGTTCGGTCATGTGAGATTCCGGAGAGATCCACCCGTGGCGTGAATTTCAGGGACAGGCAATAGGCTTCTGGTATGGCGCGTGGCAGGACTTGTGCCTGTGTGTTCTTGCTGCTGCTCCTGTTTGGTGTGGGGATCTATGGCTTTATTTTATTTTAATTATGAAATTTTAATTAAATACCCCGCCCCTTGGGCCTGTGTGTTCTTGCTGCTCCACCGTGGGGATCTATGGCTTGATTTTATTTTAATTATGAAATTTTAATTTAATATCATGTGGTCCGATGGACCACGGCCAGATATTAGACTGGTCAGAACAGATACTGAACTTAATCTTAGGCAGAAGGCCGAGAAAGGTATATGATCTGTGGGTTTGTTTCCTTGCTGCTAATCCTGTTTGGTGAATGGGGAAAATGGTTGTCTGGATGCGTTGGTTACGTGAATTAGTCGTGAGGAGTCGTTTTGCGAAGATGGTCGGATTTTTCGGATGTGCTTTCGTGGAGGTGTCGTGAAGGGCGGAATAAGTTTGTGTGGAGGGGGGAGTTTGTCAGACACTGACTTTTGGCTGTGACATTGCATGCTATATCACAGGTGGAAAAGTTAATTGAGCTGTTCCGCACGGCGAAAGAGAAGGGAGGTGCTGGAGCGCTCCCAGGTTCAAATAGTAGGGCTGCTAAGCGATCAGCAGCAGAATCGATAGCAGGTGACTCGAAGAAGCCTATCCAAGCACGGCTGGGAGGCAGAGTGAAGGAGGGGAATGGTGTAAAGGGTGGCATTGACGGGCTGAAGGCTGGAGTAGACAAAAGCAAGGAGGCTGGGAGTGGAGAGAGCAAGGAGCAACAAGCAGAGGAAAGTAATGCAGGTGGGACCTCTGCTCAACAGGAAGAAAATAATGAACTTGGGCCTAGGGGGAGGCGACGGGGAAGAAAGGGGTCTCGTCATTCTAGAGAATTAGCATCAGCGGAAGAACCTGTGGGCGACGAGCCAACATCGCCAGATATTCCGAGGGGAAGATTCAGGAGGCTAACGGGTAAGATGCAAAATGGAAACCTGGTGGGGGGGTCTGCTGCTGCTGCTAGCAAAGGAGCAAGCAGTGCAGGGGAAGGAGCCAGATCGAAAGATCACCTGTCCGTGCATGCTGGACCTGTAGCTACCCAGGCTGATGCTGGGAATTCTGTTGTGAATCAGGAGGGTCGAAGATCTGTTCTATCGCGTCTGGGTGGTAGAGTGGGTTCTCCTGCCAAACCAGGTCAAGTCAGTTATTCTATTCATTCTGACTCAACGAATCCAAAAGGCACTGCAAATGCAACTAACCTGGGTTCTAAGAAACCCGTTAACGGAGCTATAAAGAAGCATAGAGATGTCGGTTCTGTTGTGGACGATGACAGTTTTGCTGGCATCGGTGTGAGTCTGGCAGATGATTTTTATCTCGATGGTGATGACATCGGCTCCGACCATGAGGGGGTTGCGTATTCTGTCCACTGCTCTCGAAAACTATTGAGGGACAGGGGGCTGTCGATTCAAAACGTACTCGGTCTGCAACAGGAGACGGAACCAGAGAAGCAAGGTCGTGAGTGCGGTGTCTGTCCTAGCGTCGAGGGGGAGGAGGCCCTTGCTCTCTGCGACCTGCCCCAGCGTGGTCAAATGAACAAGGGTGATAAATCAGGGGAGTACGCGTGTCAATGCGATGAAGAAGTTAGGAGTGGTTCTTCTCTTAAGGTCTCACATACTGATGGCAATACAGAGGGTCATTCTGATTTCCCAGTGGATAAAGCAGATGATTTTGTAGCAGCAGGTGACAATAGGAAGGATGATGGGAACGGTCTTGTTGTCAAGGTCGGGGGTGCTGCTGATGGTTTTTCTGGTTTGCAAAGTAATGTTGACTGTGTTCGTCTTGATGTCAAGGTCGGGGATGGAAATTGTGACGTGGATGTGCTGCAGGCTGCTGGATCGCTTCCTGCTGGGGATGATTCAATGCTGGAGGGTGGCTTGCCTGTGGTTGGGGGATTGTTGCATGGTGGGGGCTGCCATTATCAGAGTGGGGGGGTGTTATCAGGGCAAGCTAACACTGAAGGTGTTGTCCCTTGGACCGCATCACTTGGAGCTGATATTACTGCTGCTGCTGCTGCTGATGTGGTGCAGATAAATGATAGCCTTGACGATATGGGAACTGGTTGGATCGACAGAATGGTAGCAGGCGATGTCTCTCACAAGGGTGCTAAAGAAATGCCTGCTGTTCCCAGTTGCACTGAAACAGAGGATGTCATTTGTGTCACCGAGCCTTTGAAGGGCGCTGGACGCCCCTGCTGGTCGCCTCTCGAGGAAGATGTGGGAACTCCAAGTCCTGCTGCCGGTGCTGATGATGACGTGCTGTCTCCAAATGACGGAGGAGTCGTCGGGAAAGTCGCACGTACGGTGATGAGCGCAGCAGGCTCGTGTGGTCGTATTGGTTACCTGAGTGAAGTGGAAGGCCCTGGTCGTGGTTCCCCCGTGTCGAAGCTGCCGGATATGGAATGTGCTGGTAGTGGTTCCCCCAAGTTGAAGCTGCCATCAGGGCACCTGGAAGGGGATGGGTGCATGGGAACTATGCCTTGTGAGCAGGGCAAGGGTGCAAGCGATGGTGATGCGGGTACTTGGGAGGAGGAAGCCAACGATTGTGAGAGTGCGAAATCTAGTGAGCAGGCTGGTGCTCGTACCCTTTTAGAGAATAGGGTGCTAAAGCTCCCGGGTGCTGGTGTAAAGGAGAACGAGTTGGAGCCAAGCTTCGAGGAGGAGGAGAAAGAGTCAGGAAAGAAGGCAGCTGGCAGAGGAAAGGAGGGCGCTCAGAGCACCGACGAAGGGAAGACTGTTTCAAAACCGATGTTGCCTATCGATGTCATAGCACAGGGGACAGCGACTCCAGAAGCTGGTGATGACAACAATGAAGCAACCAACGGACAGAAAGATGGGACCAGCAGCGTAAGCGGGAAAAGGGTTCAGGGAAGGGTTTCTCGAGGGGGTAGGGGCCGTGGAGACATCTGGAAAAATCCCAGTGGATGGGTTGTTCGAGGTGGGCGCATCTCATCAGCAGGAAGGGGCAGAGGCAGAATGCGGGGCCAAGGATCTCTGTGAGTAGTGTGAAATCGCGGATATGATAGGAGTGAGATACTCTTCAAGGTGTTTCCGATCTCTCTCTCTCTCTCTCTCCCTCCCTCTCCCTCCCTCTCCCTCTCTCTCACACACACGCACGTGCGCACACATGCGCGCTCGTGTGCATGACAACTCTCGCAGCCCTCTCCTCTCATTTAGTGACTGTCATCATGTGTGGCGTTCCATCCCAAGTGAGACTTGTCACTCTGGAAGTAGAAAGGAATAGGCCCTCGCTGCGCTCGCCATTTCGTATTGAGCTTCATAAGATGTGATGTCCAGAGGTCACCTATTTTTGTGTTTGTTAAGGTTGCAGGTACAGCAAAGCATTATGACAGTGACCAGGTGCTCTACACGAGCGAGGCTGAGACTGTGATTTCTCGCTCTGGTGAAATTCCGGAGTTCTTTTGTTGCCTTTTGTGTCTAATCCCTTGTCCTTCCCCTCACAGTTGGTTTCAGATCATTATGTGGTCATATCGACCGACTACTATCTACTCCCCACTCCAATTCCCGAACCGAAGGGTTACTGCGTATCCTTCCGATCTCAGGGATTTATCGGTTACCCAAGTTTTTGCACCCAAGTTTTTGCGCATATTTTCTCTGCCTGGTCATGCCTTCGTTCTGGAGTCGTCAGAATGAGATCTTGTGGGGAGTGGGAGGATGGTTGCTTACCCTGCAAGAGGGTGTTTGTGAGATTACAGAATGTATTTTTGTCAACAGAGTTTATACCACGATGGACCTTAAAGACATTTCCAAGGCGATGGATTTGCCCACCTGGGTGTGCTGTGGGTAGAAACCGCGTATGGACTGGATACGAAAAGAGTGCGTGTGGTGATTGCAGTTAGCATAATGGGGGTATGTAGGACAAGCACAAAAACCTAGGCTAAGAAGAATTTGACTGAATGATGTGATGTGGATGTACAACATTCGTCCATAGGGGGGCCTCGCTCCACTGCGGAACATTCTAAATGTATGTGGAGCTGGTAACGGATCGGATACGTTCAGAATGTTGGATCAGTCTGAATGCATCTGGTACATTTCGCCGTTAGATATGTGTAGAATGTTGAGTAGTGGAGCAAGGCCCTTAGTCAGCCTGTTAAAATGTCGGCCATAGGCTTTCTCCAATCCCCTCATCGTGTACCTTTTGTGCCTTTTAGAGTGTGTCATGTGCTATTGTCTCCGAGCGTCCTGTACTGCATTGCGTGCTATATTCTTGACTCTCTCTTGCAGGTTTCAGGAGTATGAAAGGATCGAGAACCCATCTTGTAGGTGAGTGATATTTTAGTCCTACTGAGTTCTTTCGGTAGATGACAGGAGATTATGGGAATCCAGCGTTGGCGAGAAGTCTTTCATCGAGGACATGAGCGTTTTCCCTGGTTGATGCGAGAGACATAAAATGCGCAGTTAGGAACTAGAGGGTCTGCAGCGGAATCCTAGATGCTACATACTAGCAGGTACATTATGGCGTTATTTTTGTCTCCTGTTCTGGCCTAAGCATTCTAATTCCATGCCGTTCCCTTTTCTTTTTTTTTGTCCAAAGGATGATGACATGACTGCCGCAGCCGATAACTGCATCTACAACATGGCAGCTGTGGGAATATACTTGGATTGTCCTTCAGGATGTTCGTTCTAACTGGAACGACAGCATGGCCCCTGCAAAAGAATACGGTGTGGACATCAGCATGCACATTACAGTTTGTCTAGATGACGATTGTCTGCATGTCCAGGCCGTGCGTTGCTTATAAAGGAGCGGTGTTTTCGATAAGTTGTAGTGGTTTTGTGTTTGTTTTCTCTGCGGGGAGAGGGAAAGGGATATCTGCTTCTGTTGTTTGGATACTTAAATCATTTATTAACGGGTTTGGCACGAGTAAGTATGTAGTATGTAGCAGACTACATATTGTCGTATATGTACCTATAACCTTGCTCATACCTGGAGGACGAAAGAAGGGAGAATATTGGCGTGCAAGAATATTAATAGAGTAATCCTGATGACTGGGGTCGACTTTGAGGCCTCCCTAGCAGTAACAGACCGGTAGGTTTTGTGGCGTTTGCCCCTAAAAAATGCTGTGGAGGAAGCTTTGGAGCGGCTCTCTCGTTTGCAACTCGTTTGTTTTTCTTGAGATGGTACCATTGCCTGCTGGGCTGACCTGAGCAGAGAATGAAAAAGGCCAGGCCAACACTAGAAAGGGCAGTCAGGGGTGAGAACCATGTTCCAAAGAAAACAGCTCCCAAATTTTGTGTGGCAGCTCCAGTCTGCGACATGTGAATTGCCTACAAGTTGATCGTGAAGAAGGCAAATGATTTCTCACATTGTCCTCCAGATTGGAAGTCTAACCATGCCTGTCTAGATGTTCTCCTTTTGTCCTGGCATGTTAGACAATGGTAGTTTGGATAGGCCGCTGCGTGCATCAGCATGTCTGTCAACCATGCGGTTCGCTAGCTCGCTGTTGTTATTCGTGCACGAATGTTGCACATCTGGACTTTTACCAAAATGGTGCATAATTTCCCCATAATCTGCTGTGTTAAAATGTATGGTTGTGTACTCTCTCTCTCTCTCTCTCTCTCTCTCTCTCTCTCTCTCTGTGTGTGTGTGTGTGTGTGTGTTCTCCCTTCTCTCTCTCTCTCTCCTCTCTCTCTCTCTCTCTCTCTCTCTCTCTCTCTCTCTCTCTCTCTCTGTGTGTGTGTGTGTTCTCCCTGTGTCTGGAAATATGCGGCTCTGAGTAATGGATAGCCTAACGTTCTGACCCTAAGAGAGAGAGCTCCTATTGTAACTGTTTTGGTGCAGCTTTCATTCTGGATGGATACACAACTATCATGAACGGCGTTGTATTCGTAGGAAGACGCCTCGAGCAATTTTGTTAAATTGGTGGCAATAAGTAATGACGAAAAATGGCTGCAGTCATGTGTAAGTACTGCAAAGAATCGCTGGGGAAAAGTACCGGTGATTCAGGGAAGCAATGTACTGTAGAAACGTAAGATGTATGGATTGCAAAAGAGGTCACCATTTGTATGTTCCATCATGTGCAGGTACTCCGTATGTTCGTCAAGATACTCGAAGGAGAGAGGAGGAATGGTAGGGGGAACTAGATAGAAGACGGAAAACGGGAGGCAAGTTTGTTGGCCATGACATAATCGTTTGCGCACTCTTGAACTGCAAACGCTTTTCTCAGTCATTTTTCCACGACGCAGCTGTGCGCACACTGTGTCTGGCGGGATGTACCAGCTTGCCGGTTTGCAAGAATAAACACCCAGGCGAAATCCGCATCCTCTGCCAGACGCGGTGCGAGTACTACCCCGAGGATCACAGACATGCTTAGACCGCCCTTTGAAGAATGTAACTGTAGTTCCTGCTCGGGATTATTATTCTTTGCATGTTGCTTGAAAGTTCCTGCTCGGGATTATATTTCTTTGCATATTATTCTTTGCGGGTTGCCGGCTTATCGGGAAGGTAGAGTAGTTCCTGTGGAAAATGCAAATTCAATGAACACAGTAAACCTCAAAACAAGCATCCACAACCCCACATGGACAAAGCAAGGCTCCGGACCCCTATACCACATTTTCGCTGGTCTGGATCAGGTAGGTAATAGGTATGGGAGGTCCATGTCAGCCCACGTGGCGATGTTCCAAAGCATCTATGCCATTGCCGAAAGTCGTCGTGGCTTTGTAAGTGCTTTGAGATCGCATAGCCTCTTGATTGTGTGCTGTCGGGTTTCCTGCACTTGTTGGGTCAGGTATGTCCGAGGTGTGATGATGGGGGTGGGGGTGTCATCAGTGCGTGGGATAGGGAAGTTGGGGCAAGGGAGCGGATTTTGTAAAAATTTCCAGATATTTCCAGGCGGGTTATAGCTTTTCGTTATTCCAAGGTTTTCCAGCCTTCCTCCATCAGGTGTCTGCATTCCTTAGCACTGGTACAATGGGTGGGGGAACAGCTGCACCGTTGGTCTATTTTATGCAGTCTCCTGGGGTTGGAAGTTTTCCCCTCTGGTGCTTTAATTTCCCAGGGCCCAGGACGTCCCCAAGGGTTCTTTTCACCTTTCCCTCACAGTACTTGTACACTATCGGTCACTGAGAAATACTTGGGCTTAGAGGGTGGTCCCCCACAGAATTCAAACACGGCGCGGGTTTTACTTCTTGAAATGAAAACCATTGGACAAAATATACAGGGCTATCACCTTCTCTGGGAAGAATTTCCAATCTTTTCTAATATGCTTTGAACCAGGGCTGGTTCAATAACAGGGGGGTTGAAACGGGGCTGGGCAGCCTTATGGGGTTGAACCAGCCAACTCCTGAGTGTCTTAGGCCTCTCTGGGGGGGCTCGGATACAAATGCGTATGGACCCGTGCGGCGCACCGATTCAGCCATCGCGTTAGCAGCCTAAAAAGGTGGAGGTACTGGTGGCTTAAGCCATAAAGTGGCCTGATCTCCTCCCTCCTGGTTGGGAGCACTGGATGCCGTCACTGATATCATGCAGAATCTGCACGAAAATCCGGGGAAGAGCTAGGCTACGATCTGGGCCGCCCGGGTATCACCTACCTCCCCCGCAACTCGCCTTGGACAACCGCCGGGCCATGCAGTGCATAATCGCTTGTACAATCCTTTCGTTTTTTCCTTGCCCCTGCGCCACAGAGACGGGCACTCCCTGCTCGGAGGCGCTGGGGAAAAAAATCAGAGCCCATTAGGCCCCTTTTTTGGCCCTTTTTTTCCTATTGAAATATGCGCCCCCAATCCAGGACAATGGCTAGCCCAGGTTCAGTCGGGGTTCGAATTCGAATTCCGCGATCGCGGTTTGATTTTCAACTCCACACTGATGCATAATATCCCGCCCACCTCTTGTAGCCACATCCCGTGCTCTCGTTACGGTCTTTGTTGTTGTGCAATCCATCGTCGTTGCCCCCATGTGTCCTCGTTGTGGCTGCTCTGTCTATTGCCGCGCTGTCCATCGTCGTTGCCTCTGACGAGTGTCGTCATCGTGGTGGTCATTGCTGAAGGCGAGTTCGCTGTCTTCGTCCTCTCTTTGTGCTTCTCATCGTCATCGTGGTGGTCATTGCTGAAGGCGAGTTCGCTGTCTTCGTCCTCTCTTTGTGCTTCTCATCGTCATCGTCGCTCTCCTGCCTTCTTCGTCGTCGTCTTTTCTTTGTCCTTGTCCACCAGCTTTCTCTGTTCTTGTTGGTGATGGTCTGTGAGGCGGTGACGGGACGAAGGAGGAGAAGGAGAAGGTGGAGGAAGAACAGAGTTCGTGATCAGAATCATGAACTCCGTTGCTCTTCCTCCTCCTTCCTTCTTCCCCTCCCATTCTCCTTGTTCACGTTACCGTCACTGTTGTCACTCTTGCCACAGTGGCCAGCTGATTGGTTAGGAACTTAGGAGGGAGCTAGCGCTTGGTGAAAGGCTTGGGAGGGGGGGCATGGCAAGACAGGGCGAGTGTAAATGACAAGGAGAAGGGAGAAAGAGGGGGAAGAAAGGAGGGGGAAAGTAGGAGTGGTGGAGGAGGAGGAGCGGGGGCATGGCAAGACAGGGCGAGTGTAAATGACAAGGAGAAGGGAGAAAAGAGGGGGAAGAAAGGAGGAGGGGGAAAGTAGGAGTGGTGGAGGAGGAGGAGGAGGACGAAGGAGAAGACTGAAGAAAGAATGAGTAGGGGGAGGAGAAGTCAGAAAGCGGATTTTTCCTCCTTTTTCGTCGTCGTTCATCTTCTTTCTTACTTCGTCTTCCCCTCCTCACCCTTCTTTCTTCATTCTTTTTCTTAGTCATCCTCCTCTATTTCTCTTCTTCTTTTCCTCCTTCGCCATGTGTTCTTCATCCACCTTTTTTCTTGTACTTCTCGTTGGATCCGAGTTCATTGCGGTCCAAGGCCCCCTCCATTCTGTATCCGAGTTCATTGCGGTCCCCCCCGCCCCCCTCTGCTCCACTGATCGTGTTTTCGTCATCTTTGGCCACGTGGTGACAGGGATGGCCATGTGGCCAGGAAGGAGGAGGAGGAGGAGGGTGAAAGGAGGATGGAGGAGGAGGAGAACGAAGAAAGAGGTAGAAAGGAGGAGTGGGAGAAGGACAAATAAAGGACGGGGAGGAGGACAAAGAAGAAGAACGAAGAGAGGAGTACCTCTTTTGTGGTACTTCTCATCCTCCTGCTCCTTTCTTTGTTCTACTTCTTTGTTGTCCTCCTTTATTCGTTGCTTCTCCCCTCGCTTCTCTTCCTCATCCTTCCTCCCTTGATCTTCGTCCACCTGTTTTCTTGTAGTTCTCCCTCCTGCTCCTTTCTTTGTTCTACTTCTTCGTTGTCCTCCTTTATTCGTTGCTTCTCCCCTGGCTTCTCTTCCTCATCCTTCCTCCCTTGTTCTTCGTCCACCTGTGCTCTTGTAGTTCTCTTCCTCCATTGTTCGGTTTTTCTTTATTTTCCTGCTTCACGCCGGCGTTTGTGTCGTCTTTCGGCCAAGTGCTGAGACCGCGCCACGCTGCAGGGTGGATGCCCATGCGGCGAGAAAGGAGGACAAGGAGGAGTGAGAAAGGAGTGGAGGTGTGAAGGAGGAGGAGGACAGAGAAGAAAATGGAGAAAGGAGGAGCGGGAGGAGGAGAACAATGAATAAAGGAGGATGAGGAGAGAGAAGAACGAAGGAAGTAGTAAGGAGAAAAAAGGGGAAAGGAGGAGGGGTTGCAGAAAGAGGCACCCAACCCCGCAGTGCCTACGCGTATGAACACAAAATCGTGTAAGGAAACAAAAAAAAATCCTAAAACATCTGAGAAACAAATTATGTTGTGCAGAATAATAATACAAACAACTTTTGCCTGGGAGTCGTACCCAAATTCGTAACCAATCTCAATTTACAAATTAAAAACCTTAAAGAAAACTTTAAGAGAATAAAAATTATAAAAACATGTTTTCAAATGTGTTTTCAATTATTATGATAATATTATATTTTTAAGTTTTGATTTCTTACTCTAGTTTGGTTGGGAATTCGGGGATGACTCCTAGGCAAAAGTTGTTTGTATCATGTTTCTGCATAACATAAAAGTTTGTTTTTATTTTTTTTGTTTTTTCCTTGTTTTTCAAACAATCCTACGAAAGCTTATCGGGCGTGCCACCGATATGCAATGGTCCACGTTAGTGTTTCTGCATCGCGAAACGTGAGACGTCTGATGTAAAATTATGACGCGCGATCGTTAGAATAGCTAAGCGAGAGACGTCCGATGTAAAATTCTGATGCGCTATCGTTTGCATGGGGATGCGTGAGACATCCGATGTCAAATTCTGATGCGCGATCGTTTGCATCGCGATGCGTGAGAGGTCCGATGTAAGATTCTGATGCGCCTGATGCAGTGCGCCTGACGTGTCTGACGCGTTTGGCACTTTTTTTTCTCGAGCGAGTCCGGTTTCGTTTCTTTTTGTGTTCTCTTTTATGCTTTGGGCCTCGCTGCACTCATCTTGAAATACGGACAAATACACGGTCATGATTTTTGTTTCTTGTGGATGTCGAGAGTAGTGAATCTTCCGCTAGAATACGGACAGATACACGGTCATGATTTTTGTTTTTTGTGGA
>BFEA01000020.1:3203153-3219077 GCA_003427395.1 Chara braunii | reverse complement strand
GGCTCGGTGGGGATGTGGTGGGAGGTGCTTCGGCCGGCTCGGTGGGGAGGTGGTGGGGAGGTGCTTCGGCCGGTTCGTGGGGAGGTGCTTCGGCCGGCTCGGTGGGGAGGTGTTTACTATTCCGCTTTCCACAAACACTTAGAGAGACAGAAGACGCCAAGAGCTAAAACAGTGATACAGAAAGCACCAGCCATACACTAAGAAAGAAAACATAAAGTCAGAGACAGAAAGAGTGATGTGAGATTCTTCATTGGGGTTGCTTCCTGACTTTTTTCGCGGGCGGAGCTGTGCTGGCTGCACCTGCTTGTGTGTTTTAATTGTTTTAATTTATTTGTTCTTGGTGTCTTTGATTTTTAACTCAAGTCTGGTACAGAGGTTTGAGATGAGTCTCAACAAAAGTTGTTTGAAATATTATTTTGCATAACATATTTTATTTTCAGATTTTTGATGATGTTTTTTTGTTTTTCATGTATTCTCATGTATGCGGGTACGTATGGCATACAGAAGTACGTGTATGCATGTACGCGCAACCCGCGTACACGTACGCCCTGCTACCCAGGTTGATACTTACAAATATCTACAAAAAAGGTGTATATTATCGATCGGGATTGTGTTAATGAAATTGTGGTAAAGGGATAGGGGAACGAGAGCATGGTTAAAAAATATAAAAATTATTGAAAAATAAATAAATAAATAAATAATAAAAATAAAAATGTCTTACTATGAGTGTTGACGTACTGGTGGCAAAGGGTATATATTATTAGTAGGTATGTGTGAAACTTGATGCAGTTATTTTGCAGACGAGCGTTGGGTGTGGTTGTATATCGTGCATGATTATACGCACCGAACGTGGGAAGGGGAGGTGTTACATAATATCAATTCCAAAGGTTCACTGTCATTGGTAGTGTAAGAGATACATAATCAACGTATAGGGGTTTGGAATGTTGTTACTTATTGCAACTATTGAAACTGAAGGTGAAGAAAGGAGTATTACTCTATCCAATTTATGTCTTTCCAAGTGTGACTGTACCCAAGAGGTTTATTAAACAGAATTAAGTAGGAAATGTATAGTTCGAGTAAATCAAAAACATCAGGGAGGTATATTAATGATAAGGATTGTGCGTATTAAGTCTTCTTGTGTTTTTTCGGCAAAAAAACTTAGCAGAATAGGCTTTAATTTCATTGTGCGATATATCTAAGTGTTGCTATACTTGTAGCGGAAAGCATAGGTTATTAGTAGGTAAATGAGTTTGGTAACTATAAATCTTGATGTGCTTATCTTCCAAAACGAGTGTTGGGTGTGGTTGTATGTTTTGAGCTTGATTGTAGGTATAAGTATATATTTGTTTGATAGGAAAGGTGCAAACGCGGGATTAAGATTTAGTAATATGCTTTATGCGTGTGTATAATATGTGCCTAAAACCGAGAAGTAATGAAAGTTTTTGTAAGTAGGTACATAATCGCATATTGGGTGTGTACCATGTGGGTGTGTATATTTCAGTTGTTTATATAGAGCGTTGGTATAATTGTTTTAGAGCAGGTAGGTCAAATGTGCAAATTACAGTGTGCGGGTTCACCGTATGCTGCGTAAAACGGCAAACGTGCCCGCGCCCCTTCACGTTCGCGCGAACGTGTTCACACATTTGCGCGAACATGTTCTCACGTTCGCGCGAACAGCTAGCGAACATGTTCGGGCGAGCATATATTTTTTTTCATAAAAAAAATAAAAAATATATATTGCTTTCAATTTTTTATTTTTAACTCATGATTGGTTACGAATTTGAACACGACTCCAAGGCAAAAGTTGTTTGTGTTATTATTTCACATAACGTATATGTTTTCGAGATTTTTCTGAGAGTTTTTTTTTTTTTTTTTTTCACGTTTGGAGGGATTTGGGAACACGGTGCTACGCAGACCGTATGTAATGGGATGGAAGTTTGATCGTAGTGCAAGTGTAGTTTATTCTGGTGTGCACTATGAGGTATATATGTAGCTTTTTTAGAGAGTATGGTATAAAAGAACACGAAAGTGGTAATGCTAATGTGTTCTCCTGCAGTAGGTTAATAGTCACAAATAGTAAGGACAAAAGTAAGTACAATAGGCCATTAGCAAGGGACTCGACCACTGACATAGCACCTGAATGTGATATCCCGGTATGAGTGTAGTGGATGTGTAAAATACGAGTTTCCCATCGATTTTTGGAAACGGCACCATACCATTGTCCATGGCAACCCACAGTTAGATGTAGGAAGCAAACTGTCATAACCTTCAACTCCGTAGCTGGAGGAAGAATGTTGCTAAAGCGTAGGGAGAATAGGGGTATTAGAGGGGGGCGGTTAAAAATTACGCCAGAGTTAGCTGCTGGGGGGTGCACGCCCTGAAGTGCGTTTTTTGCTGCTTAGCACCCTTAGTCGCTCATCAGAGGGACAACCTCTAGCTCGCATTAGTTGAGGTAATAGCGATGTTATATTAGAGTATGCGACAATTTAAACACATGGGGGTAGTTAGATTCTTACGTGTAGGTGGAGCACTTGTGAAGATGAAGCATCTTCGACGGTGACCATCACCTCTCGATACTAATTTTTTTACTAATTTTCAAATTAAAGAAACTTAAGTCATTTAACCCAGCAAGCAGCGGTAAGCTCATCCTTCCCTTAGGGCTATTTCCACTTGTTGTTCGTCCCGTGATTGGGTGATCATTCATGATCCCAATTACAAGATTTTATTAATAATTAATTAATTTTAAAATTATAAAAAATACTAAATTATTTAGTCCAACTAGCGACGATGAGCTTAACGTTCCCTTACGGTTGCTCTCGCTTGCTGACTGTCTTGTGATTAGGTGATCACTCGTTATCCCAGTCACGGTATTTCATTAATTAATTTATTTTAAAATTATAAAAATACAAAATTATTTAGCCGAGCAAGCGGCAGTGAGCTCAACCTTCCCTTAGGGTTGCTCCCCCTTGCTGGTTGTCCCATGATTTAATGATCTCTCATGATACCAATCACGGGATATTACAAATTAATTAATGTCAAATTACAAAAAAATATTAAATTATTTAGTCCAGCCAGCGGTGGTGAGCTCAACCTTCCGTTATAGTTGCTCACGCTTGCTAGTTGTCTCATGATTCAGTGATCAATCGTGATCCTAATCACGGGATCTTACAAATTCATTGATTTTGAAATTACAAAAATAGTAAATTATTTAGCATATAAAGCGCCGATGAGCTCAACCTTCCCTTATGAATGGTCCCTCTTGCTGGTTGTGTTGTGATTGGGTGACCACTCGTGATTCCAATCATGAGATTTTACAAATTAATTAATTTTAAAATTATAAAAATACTAAATTATTTAGTCCAGCAAGTGGCGGTGAACTCAGCCTTCTCTTAGGGCTGCTCCCGCTTGCTGGCTGTCCCGTAATTGGGTGATCACCAGTGATCCCAATCACGGGACCTTAGTAATTAATTAATTTAATAATTGTAAAATACTTAAATGGCTTGGCCCAACAAGCGGTGGTGAGCTCATCGTTCCCTTAAGATTGCTCCCACTTGCTCGTTATTCCCACTTGCTGCTTGCCCCGTGATTGGGTGATCAGTAGTGATCTTGAGCATGAGATTTTACTAATTAGTAAATTTTGAAATTAAGAAAATACTAAGTTTAGCATGCGTCGGTGAGCTCAGCCTTCCCTTCGGGCTGCCTCGACTTGCTGGTTGTCCCGTGATTGGGTGATGAGTAGTGATGCCGATCAAGGGATTTTACCAATTATTAAATTTCAAAATTACGAAAATACTAAGCCCAACAAGTGACGGTAATCTTAGCCTTCCCTTAGGGCTGCCCCCACGTGCTGGTGGTCCCGTGATTGGGTGATCAAAAGTGATCCCAATCACGGGATCGTACTAATTTGTAAATATAAATGCTCAATTTTTTTGGTCCAGCAAGCGCAGTTGAGCTTAACCTTCACTTAGGGTTGCCCTTTGATTGGGTGATGAGCAGTAATCCCAATTACGGGATCTTACTAATTAGTCAATACAAATACCCAAACTACTTGGCCCAGCAAGCGGCGGTGAGCTCAACCTTCGCTTGGGGCTGCCGTGGCTTGCCGGCTGCCTTCTAATTGGGTGAATAGTCGTTATCCCAATCACGGGATTTTACTAATTAGTCAATACAAATACTCAAATTAGTTGGCCCAACAGGCGGCGGTGAGCTCAACCTTCACTTAGAGTTGGTCTCTCTTGCTAGTTGTCCCGTGGTTGGTGATGAGTCGTGATCCCAATCACGGGATTTTATTAATTAATTCTAAAATTACAAAAATACTAAGCTTAACAAGTGGCGTTGAGCTTAGTTTGCCCTTTATCAAAGCAACGCCCAATAAGTAAACAATTTATCGATCTTAAATCCTGATGTGGCAACGTCAGATGAGTCTTCGCTTAGGGCCCAACGCAAGAGTTACAACATTAAACTTGATAGATCACGCATCATGATCAGAGCACTCAAATGAGTTGCTTCAAAGTTTGAATTGTTATAGGGAAGCAAAATAATAAATAAAGGTTTTCAACAGCAATAGGAAGTAATTAAAAAAAAAACCTCATTGAGGGCCTCTTCTTTGCCGCCTTCACACAAACTTGACACGATGTCTAGCAGTGCTTGATCAACGGGAATTACATAAATAAATAAATAATTGGATAAATAATTTTTTTTTGATTAAAAAGGGGTGTCCTTTTGTTGCATTTAAACGGACTGGGCGAGGTAATCACAGAGGTGTGAAGCACGGGCTCGTAAGAGTTTGTGGAGTTCCGGGAATATGCACTTTGCCTACATTGGGTTTGTATCTCGCTTTAAGCGACCTTGGGGAGAAAATTAAGTACATTGAACTGCCATAAAGTGTGTCATTTTTGCGTGTCTTATTACTGTAGCGATATGAAATGCTCAAAAAAGAAATAACATCAAGTGTATAATCTCCCTTTGAGACGGCAACGACGAGCACTAGTAAATTATAGGTGTTAGTTTTTTATGTGTAAGGAGGATCATCAATATACTAGCCTTTCCACCCGCTCGTTAAAAAGCGGAACAATGCCATGCCTTACCAAGGTCCTCGTCGGATCCTCGTGGGTTAGAAGATCTATGCACACAACTCAAGTAGTCAGTTTGTCCTTTATCTTCAATCCGGATTCTCACATCACTGCCCATGCATAGTGAGGAAGGGAGCCAACCCTATTTCTCTCACACAAGTAGATCGTTGGTGATCAATAGAGAGCGCACATTTTCAATTAGTCTCGCATTGTTAAGGAAGACCTTTGACAAACGTAGAGGCTAGCAACTCAGTTTCCTTCTGCCCTCAACTACTATTTCTTACCAACAGTTTGCTGTTTCATCCTTTGGACACACTCTATCGCTGCGACTGACTGGTGGCTCCCTTCCTAGCACGGAGCTACCGTGTCTATGACTAACCAGCCCTTTCTTCCAAGTATTCAAACGTGATATATATGGTCGTTTACCCTTCTCTGTATAGGCATCGTTTCCTCACTCTCCACATGCCAAACTTTCATCATCCTTTGTTCGGTAAGTCGCAGCTATTAAATGCAGTGCACGTTTCTCTAAGTCAAAACCCTAGGACAAGCACCGGTTAGTTGATACTCGCTCAATGAACAAGTGGCACGCGAACGTGTGTCCTTGGTTGTATGACAAGTCGTTCTGTCTGTCTGTCGTGCGACCCCAGTAGAACTAGGTGAAAAAAACAAACCCTCATCCCTCTTGTAACGGGCAAGTGGCAGTTCAACCCACTCTCTCGACAAGTGGCACACCAGCCTGAATCCTTGGCTGCCCCGTTTCGTTTTTAAAGTTTTTTTATTTTTATTTTTTTATTTCTTTTTGTTTTAGGGCTATAATTATTTTATTTTTTCTTCAAAAAAAAAAATTGTAGGTTATTTAAGAAGTGAGGTATATCCCTATAAGTTTAGAGTTCATTTCAATCTGTATATAATTAAAAAAAATCATCAAAGATTGCGATGAAAATATTAAAAAATCCTCCTCCTCCTCGACCTCCTCCTCGTCCCCTTATTGTTTTTCTTCTTTTTCCTCCTATTCCTCGTCGTCCACCATCATGCGGACCCATTCCTTCTCTTCTACTGCCGCATCCTCCTTCCTCTTCTCCCTCTCTTCTTCCTCTTTCTCCTTCTCCGCCGCCTCCTCCTTCTCCTCCTCCTCCTCCCTGTCTTCTTCTTCCTCCCCCTCCTCCTCCTTTTCCTCTTTTTCTTCTTTCTCCTTCTCTTCCTCCATCGCCTATGCCTCCTCCTAATATCCCTCATCGTCTTCTTATTTTTTTCCCTCCTCCTCTTTATCGGCCTTCTCCTCCTCGTCCTGTTTTTATTTTTCCTCCTCCTCGTAGTGTGTAGCAGCGAGCTGTCCATTAATCTCCGCTCCTCTCCCTTGTTTTGTCAATTTTTCTTTTTTGCTTAGAATGACCTTCAATGTTTTTGGGAGGGTCCCCTAGTGGCGTGTAGACCCCCCCCCCCCGTTTTTTTATTTGTATTTTTTTTCAAGCTTGTATCTTTTATTTTTTATCCTTCTTTTATCAAACTCTGTTTTCAAGCTTGTATCATTAATCTTTGTTTTTTATTTTTTTCAATCTCATAAAGACGTACTCTTGAAAGGACATACGAACATATAATAATGCAAAGTATATATGATGGTTATTCTTTATGATGTTTGTCATAGTCGGTAGGTGTATACTAATTTCAACAAAGTCAATGTATTAAGACAAAAAGTTGTATGCACCTACCGACTCTTTTTTGACTTTAATATTAATACACTGATTGTGTAGAAATTGGTATGAACCTACTGACAAAGGCAAAAGTTATCAAAAATAACCATAAAACATAGTTCTTATTGCTGCAAGTTTTTATTTATAAAAATTGAATGTCGTTCATCGAAGGTGCACAAAGAACTCGACACAATTGATGTAATGTACCTTAAATTACGATGATATTGTTAATGTTTTGTACATAAAAGTTGTTAAGCAGACATGTGATTAAAAAATATCTCACAATCATCGGTGTATCAGATCGATAAAATGGTACGACGTGGAGCATAATTGTTAGAATGGAGGTGGTGGTTGTCATATATACAGTGATTTTTATTGTTCATTTTTTTCCCTTAAAAAATAAATATTCACATAGCATGGAGTACATGTTTCGCCAGTTCGATGACAGACTGAATTTCTCGCAGTTACCATACAAGTATTAATTGTAACAAAATAAGTGTGTCCCCCTCGCATGAGAGTTATGCATCAAAGCACACTCTCACATGAGAGTTATGCATCAAAGTAACAATAATGCATTCTGCATATATTTTGTTCAAGCATCTTGTTATTTCTAGAATATGTACACTGTTATGAATGACTATTTTTATTTTTATTTTATTTATTTTTATTTATTTTTCTCTCTTTTTCTCTATCGATAAATAAAAACCTAAGATATTGCAGTTTAATTGCTCATTAGAAAAAAACACTTATAATTTTAGAATTTATATCGTACCGAACATGTCAATCTATTGCACAATTAACATTTTTTGCTGCATCTAATGCAAATCATAACAAAGGACTTTAGATTAAAAAAAAATATTTATAAGTGAAGCTAAGGTAGATGAAGGCATAACCATAAAAAAATTCAACCTAGAGCTAAAGGACGAACATATTTCATGTATAAATTAGACAATATGTTCACATACATTTTTTTTATCATGAACTTATGGTGAAGTCATAGCTTAAGGACAACATGTGCGAGAAGTACACTAACGATACAAGTTAAAATCCCTCGATAAATCACATCAAGTTTTGTTGAAGGAGTAAGCAAAAACGAAACAAACACTCATTCTGAGTTGGTGAAGAAGAAACCATCGACTACCTTCGAGGACTAAAAAACACAACAAAGTCATGAACAATATTGAGATCGACCTCACAAAACAAAATGAAAATTAGATATCAGATTCAACGAACGAGTTTCAGTACTAAACACGAACCAATAAGGCCGAAAATTTTCAAAAAACAAAAGTTGTTTTTTTAAAAGATGTGTGGTATGCGGATGCATATGATACCTGTCTACATCCACGACATCGTTGAGGCCGCATAAGAGGGTTATCGGGGTGCGCATCAGAAACGAGAAAAATGTTTGGTTGCAAAAGAGAAATAAATATTTTGTGTTTGTTTCCTTGCAGCTTCGTCACTTCAATCAGTAAAAGTTAGAGTCTGTAAGAATTTGACATTGCGCGTCTAAGATGGTAAGTGGTTGCATGACACTATGATTGACTATATTATGCCGTCAACTGTAGT
Organism: Chara braunii; assembly: GCA_003427395.1. Taxonomy (NCBI): domain Eukaryota; kingdom Viridiplantae; phylum Streptophyta; class Charophyceae; order Charales; family Characeae; genus Chara; species Chara braunii. The sequence continues at coordinate 3,210,748 of BFEA01000020.1, read as the reverse complement.
AGATGTCGCACAGTCGGTTGAACAAAACCTCTTTTTTGTATGCTTAGAGATGTGGTATACACACATAGAAGGAAAACAAAAATATTATAAAACAATGACATATCGCATGCAAGAAGTGACTCAGGTGTGGCAAAGAAAAATAGTTTTTTCGTACACGTTGAAGATTTGGGAGAGCAAAATATTGGTTGTACCCGTTTGGAACTACAAATTTTGGACATTGGTAGTGATGATTAATGTAGATGATTTTGTTAAACTACCACTTCCCGCGCCGGCCGTAATTCGGTCTTCCTCGCCTTAGGGCCTGGGCTTTTAGGGGGACTGCGATCAACAGGTGCAGGCGGATCCAATCTCGCAATTTTCAAACACCGACTTAGCCGAATGTTTGCGATCAGAAGAATAAATGAAAAACTCTGAAATTTTGATTAGGCTATGATCTATCCATGAAAAGTATCAAAAAAAGAGAAAAATTACATGGCGAAAACAATGTTGCGCCGATTCATCTCATGTTTTTATTTTTGCCTTTCTACCACGTGTTGACCAACAGGAAAAATACCTCAACTTCAACGATTTCTCACGATCAAAATAATGTGTCAAAAAATCAGAAAATTATAGGATTGGTAAATTTGACCATGTCGTTCCATAAAAAATATATATTTTAATTTGCTAACCCCACGAGACAAATCGCAACGACAATTTGACACATTTCTTATTTTTGTTACTCGCCTGGTTCTCCCCACTGTGCTATTAGTAGCCCTCTGGAGCTTGTGTTATTGATCCCCCTTAATTTAGGTCGTTGGGGGAAATGGTGGTTTAAAGAAATCATAAAAAAATGGCAGGGAGAGACTTGTGATATATTTGAACTCGATACAAGGCGTCCTTGAGTCAAATTGAAATACGCTGCTATGTTGAATCCGCAAAGAATGAGAGTAGGTTAACAACAGTCGTATTTTTCATCACCACTTCAGGATGCAGTCTGCCTAAGCAGGTGATTTTCAGGTTCTTCGGACCTTTCACCACTTCAAGACTATTCAAGTATGAAAATCCTGAATGGTCCTGAAGTGGTGAAAGCTCCGAAGACCCTGAAAACCACTTGTTTAGGCAGACAACATCCTCAAGTGGTGAAGGGTGATTTTCATGGTCTTCAGACCTTTCACCGCTTCAGGATCATTCATGATTTTCAGACTGCCCAAAACTCTCACTTGACCACTTCAGGACACCCTTCACCACTTCAGGATGCAGCTTGCCTAAACATGTGGTTTTCATGGTCTTCAGACCTTTCACCACTTCAGGACCATTCATGATTTTCAGATTGCCAAAAACTCAACTTCAGAATTTTCATTCCTGAATTTTCAGCTACCCGATAACCGCTTGTGCAAAGAATTTATGGCTCATAATGTAGAGGAATGACATCTTACACACTCTAAGTAAACAAGATAATGGGCTGCGAGAATAAAATTGTTTGGTAAAAATATGTTTTATGTAAAGTGTGCACATCAGGACAATAAGGACGATGAAGACTACATATATGTATTTATGAATAATTTTGAGTTGACCTCTGATGATTATATTGATGTAGAATAGGTTGAGAGCATCATAAATACAATGGAAATTAATTTTTATTTCATCTCTGAAAAACATGTCGAAATCATGGAATAATAAAAATATATAAAAAAATATATCGCAAAGGAGAAAAAACTCAGAGATTTGAAGATAGAAGATATTGTGAAGATATTATTTGAAGGGGAATTAAAGGAGGATACCGATAATCCTTAAAGGTATATTTCTATTCATCGATACTATCATTCATTATATGAGATTCTCATTGATAAAAATGATAAAGATTATAGTATTTAATCAGATGAGATTCCAATTTAATAAAAATGATGAAGATTAAAGTGTTTTTCTACGAGAATAGACAACGGGGTGTTGTTGCGAATACACAGAGAGAAAGAAAGAGGTTGTTGCTTCTTAATGCATGAGTTGCGATGATGATGATGAGGTGTATATTGCAATTGTTAGCAATTACTGAAGTGATAATTAAAATATCAATGATCAGATGCGTTGCATTATTTTGGATTATTGTGGTGCATAGTGACATCGAAGATTGTAATTGTCACGTGATAAATAATTGTATTAATTGAATAAAAATAATATAGTAAAATTTGTTGGCATCCAAACTTCAAGTACTGGTGAGAAAAGATAATTGCTGACGAATTGTCAGGAATACCGCCAAGTCCGCCGACATCTGAACTTCTTCCAGCACCATTAGTGGTGAATATGTGAAGTTCAGATGCCGACGGACTTCATGCATTCACTCATGGTTGTGGTGACCATGGGTTTCTGTACTTGCGATTGGACCTCGCACTGCTGTTCCAATATTTCAAGTAAGAAGCCCGACAAACTACAACAACGCTTGGACGGGGTGTTTGAAATGCGTCCTTTGTGAAACAGCGAAAGCGGGTGGATGGATTCCGATGTGGTTCGATGGTGAACAAGGTTCGATAATGTCCGCTTGTCGATGTTGGACAAGATTCGATGGAGTCTGATTGATTTTTGCTTCGCATAAGCGCTTGAACAAAAACACACACACAATCTCTCAGTCTATCAGTCAATCAACGCATGGGTCGTTGATCGACAATCAAACAGTTCATCAATCAAGAGATCGACCACACTTTGTTGCTCAGTGGACTAGTTGATTGGATGGACGATCGTGTTTTGATCGATCGCTTGTTTTCGTAGTTGAGGATCGTGGGGTGCGGCAATAGTGAGGCGTGTTTATGCACACATGCACACACACACACACAAAAAGATACACAATGGTATGGTCTACATTTGATATTGGTTGTTCACTTGTTTGAGCGTCCGGTTCAAGCTATTGATTGGTCGACTAACTTATTAGTTGAACGATCTATTGATCAAACCGACTATAGATGATGATGTGTTGATCGAGTGGCTAATTCTGTCAAACCGGTACGAACACCGGTTGATTATGACAAGCAACAGATCGAACAAACATCACACCCTCTTAGTGATCAATCGGTCGATTGACGAACAAATCGTTCCCGATAATTAGCTTGCTCGACGAGTTCATGCCCGTTCATTTGCTCAGATCAAACACGCACGTGTTTGATCTGCGAAAATGAACTGGCATGAACTTGTCGAGCAGGGTAATTATCGGGAACGATCTGTTCGTCAATCAACTAATTGACTACTCGGAGGGTGCGATGTTTGATCGATCGCTTGCTTGTCGTAATCAATTGTTCATTTTTATGAAGCATAACGACTAATCGGACATTCACTTGCATAGTACTCACACACACACTCACTTTCGCATGCACGCGCATACCCATACACACACACGCGCACACACACCCGCACACACTTTTTTTGTTTGATCTGAGCGGTTTACAGACTGTTCACTTTGTGGATTCGACGAGCCGTTTGTTGATCGTACCGACTCCACCATCGCAAACACATGCATGCAACAACGCCGATACGATCACATACTATATCTTAAAACATAAACTCGCCCAGTCGTTCGGCTCTTTCGTTCCCTCGACCTCCGGATCTTTGTTCTTTCGATGGAAGGGTGACTCGTGCAATCAACCGGTCGAGCAGTAGACAGATAATAAACGATCTGTTGATTGGTGAAATGGTTGATTGGATCATTGATTCCTTCGTTGCACGCATGTAGATACGATGTGTCGATCGGGCCCATTGGAGGAACCGCCCAGTTGTGGGCGAGTGAGGTTCAACAATTTCTCCACACACATGCATTGACACATCCACATATGCTCACACGAGTGCAGACGTGAAAGCACACAGTAGAGCAAAAAAAAAAAAAAACACATACAAAAAACGCAAGTCGCCGCACACACACACCCATCCGAACGTAGGCAAGTACAGCAGGGCAACAACACATGCATAAGGTCACTCGAACGTGCACAATCATGCATACAAACACACACGGCGTCACTCTTACACAACCGCGGGTGTTTTTACGCGTAAGCAAAACGCGTCTGGAACAGGAAGGTCGCGTTCCATGAGTCCCTTTTTCGATCGGCACTCACCGCGATGAAGATGTCATCTGCAGAATGGATCATGCGCACCTAAACTAAAGCCGCGAAAATCTCTATGGAAGCGGCGCAACTTGAGTGGTGTGGCGACAAATGAATTGCGTTGAACGAGCAGTGCGCATGCGAAGCACGCCCGTCAGCAGATCGCTGACTGGAACACCAGAGAACGTGACGCGAAATGTGCTTTGCGATGCAAGTGAGTGTCGCTTGCGATCGCCTGTGGTTGTTGAGTTCGGCGCTGGTTGGATGACATGTCGCAGCGCTGAAGATTGCGATGGTGTCAATCACCAAGGTTCTCGGGTGATGGTGTTGACGAGAGAGAGAGAGTGCAGGTGGTCGGTCCGACAGCATGTCCCCACCGAAATACGATACTGTGAAATAAGCATTGGGGGGGCGAGATTCGTTTCATAGGCTCACACACCTTGGGTACGCAAAGGGCTTTCCACGCGGAACGGAAGGCCTTTTTCGAAATCGAAATTGTGGGCCCGGATGGGGGGCAGGAACATTTGACGCATTGGACCCGAATGAAAAAGCGCTAGAGTCCAGGAACCGTTGGATTTGCCCAATCGACAACCAGGGTCTGCATACGACACGACACGTATGAGGGCCGTTGCTGACAATTGCTGGCGGGCTTTTTCGGGCGGTACCGGGCGACTGGGGGGTGGGAGGGGGGGGGTTTCGTTGATGGGCAGGAGGACCATCGCACTGAACAGCAAACGAAATGGAAGGCCAACCCTGGTCACGCCGTCCGATTTGCGCATCGCAAGGCCTTTTCTCGCCAGGGCACAGGGTCTGCGGGGTGAACGTCAGACTTGATAGTGACCCGGAGGCTACCGGGAGGATGAACGTCACACTGGGTAGCGACCCGGAGGCTGCCGCGGGAAGGCTTCCGCATAACCGCCCCCCCAAGTTCACCCTCCCCTTCCCTAAATTCTATCGTGGTCGATGAGAGCCCCGCTATTATGTGCCATCGTCGCCGTTCGCCCCAAGCTGCGCTGCGTCGTCCTCGTCCTCAGCGATCGACCTCCTAGATACGTCAGAGTTGCGCTCGGAGACACCATGGCGTCTGCAGACCGTCGCCCGTATCGCAAATTTCGCGCGAGATTTCTTCCGCATCATGAGAGTCTCACAATGTTGAGGGTCGTCGCCAATCTACATTTCGTGTCTCCCTCTCCATCCTCTCCTGTCTCAATTTTCTCGCCGCCCCTAACATTTATTCTTTAGTAATGTCCATTACACGCGCTGTTGCTCCTTGTCTGTTCGCGCCTCTACATATATCTCTTTAGTAATGTCCATTGCACGCATTCTTGCTCCTTATCTGTCGTTAAACCATTTGCGGGTCCCCACGTGGCGGGAGAAAAAGGCCATGAGTAGTGTGTGCCACGCGCGGGCGACCTGAGTCATCGCTACCCATTGTGCTTCTTCTTTAACGAGCAAAGCTGCTTGTGAGGGGAGGCTAGCACTACATGCTGACAACCAATCCCATGGTGGCATGATCGTGCGAGCATGAACACACAGAAGTCTTCTATGCGTTCGTGTTAGCTGGTTCATGCTACCATGGGATTGGTCGTCAACAGGCAACGCTTGCATGTCGTCGTGAGCTGCTTTGTTCGTTAAAGAAGAGCGAACATGGATAGCTATGGCTGGGGTCGCCTCGGCATTGCACAAATTGCTTGGTTCATCTTGACAAAGAGCAGTGGCGTGCACGTATCACCCGTCGACGCGTATTTTCGTAATCACACATCGTCATGATCACGCGATTATGACAACACGCGGACTATTCGTTCGCAACGATTGTTTGCAAGGAGGGGCCAACTTTGTTCGTTGTCCAGGTATGACGTTGATGCAAAACGAGGTTCTTGTCAGCTATAGAAGAGCATGAGGCGGAAAACGATGACCCAATTGTTTACTCATGCACTCTCGTCGATGCGGAACGAGGTTCTCGCCATCGTCTGTGACGTGGACCACAACTCACTCTTCGTTGTTGGACAAGAACCTTGTTCCGCACCAACGACATTGCTCGATAACTAATACGCTTCCTCCTTTGCGCATCCACTGTGATCAAGCGTGTGGTTGCGAGTGCGACACGTATGACTTCTCATGAACAACTGTCCGTAACTACGATATGTATGATCGCCAGTGTGACACGTGTGCGATCAAGCGTGTCCTACAGTGCAGTCGTGGTTGCATGATCGCAACAAACGTGCAGCAGGCACGGTCAAGCGTTTGATCGAGAGTGCGACACGTGTGCCTTCTTTTGAGCAACTGTCCGTGAGGTGATTGCCGTGGTCCGTCAGGATCCGATCTTGCATTTGTGCCTTCTCATGACCACATGAAGTTCGGATGCCGGCGGACTAGCACGACTGTAAGTTTTTCATGGCTATGGAGTTTTTCGGTTGGTGACACCTTTCTGCGGCGGAGACATCATTGTTGAATTGTGGTGGTCGAGGTCATGAACATGAATTTCGGATCTCGGCAGACTTGCGGTTTGGCAACTGACTCGAAACGTGCGCAGTAGACAAACGACTCTAAAAGTAGTTGGGTCAGGACGAGGGTTTCCTGTGAGTCCGGTTTCGAACAGTTTGTGGGTTCCAACCTCCCCGCAACACCGCCAACTATGCCATCATCCTCTGTTCCCTCTCTACCGTCTGCTGGTGGCACGACCGCTAGCATTTCGCACAAGCAGTTAGCCTCAGTTGTAGAGAATCCTGATTTCACAAAGTTCGAATCCCGGTGGAGTTTAAGTAATGTGTACCACCAAATCCATCACCTCGCAAGACCCAGATTCGGAAACATCAAATGTGTTGTCATTGCCATCAACGTTTTTGACGAGCCATAAAAATTTTCCACTTCGACCTGTGTGAGCCCCAGTCACCAACGGTTACCCCATTTTCCGTTGTCGAGCGCATCGGTCCGGCACCACTCAAGGGTAGCGCGGGACCCTCCCGGCCGTGTCAGGCAGGAGTTGGTTTTCATCCTTCGTCGCGAATATACATGGAGCTTCCGCAAGCCGCTCCGGCCGAGTGCGCCAGCCATACCTCTCGCGAGCCCCTACGACAAGATAGGGCCTACGTGAGGCACGACTTACCTCCACCTTACGAGAGTTGTCACCTCCCTTTGGTGGGCGTATCCCCGCCGAGCTACAAGTCCACAGTACGAAAGCTAATTAGTTGCAATCGCAGAGGTGGACCAGCCGAGGGCGTTTCTCGTTCGTTGTAGCATAGGGGGYACCCTCRGYATTACGCCTCTAGCACCACCCATTAACYACGAGTGCTCTATCGAACCCACACGTGAACCGACATCTTGGGGGGGCTGAGGTCCCAAGCGCGACTCGTTGCCGGTTGACTAGGACGCTTTCCACACACTACGYGCACACCACTATAAAGAACATAAAAATAAAACACACMCCCACGTACATATACATATACAGAACGACTCTGAACAAACAACGCGACAACACTCCTAGTCCCTTAGTAGTCATCCCATAACTTTCCGATGCGGAAACCGGATAGGCGACCC
>BFEA01000020.1:3161045-3185985 GCA_003427395.1 Chara braunii | reverse complement strand
TGAGAGGATCAGGACAGGGATTTGATTGGGACAGGGCAGACGGAGGGGGCTAAGCAGTTGGCCAGTGGTCCGAATGCATAAGTACGGGCACGAGCGGGCAGACGACACCCCCATCGACCTATGATCGACGTTCACCGGTGAGATTGTGATTTCTGCATTTCGTGGTTTCGCTGATTCCTGCTTTCTTCTCGTCTTTCATGCGTTTTATTCCTATTGCCTTTCTTGTGATCGAGGGACGTCATTCTGATTTTCCCTACCCTTTGGTCAGTCCACCCAGATATTGAATCTAAGAGAGAGAACCGTGAGCAGGGGACGACGTGAAGGGACTGAAGGGGAGGGGAGAAGCGCCCCGGATTTGCAAGGAGTTGGGCAGGGGCTAGTCGATTCTGATGGATAGCGGGGGGGATTGATTCATAGCACGAGTCGGGATGTGAGACCATGCCTGAGGTGGGCCGAGTAGAGGCATGGATAGGAGTGAGGATGCACGAGTGAGACACCGCCTCCCTATCCGCGTGTGACTTCGGTCCACCCTAGAGCACATGAGTTGGCCGGCTTGTGCTCAGGTCGCGACAGGGAAGGTAGGCCAGCGACGATGGCACATTGATCCGACCTCCTTCTTGACATGAGGGTAGGGAGAGATACGCTACAGGGCGGTTCTCTTCTAGGCCTGTTGACGTCTTGAAGGGATACAGGGGTGATCAGAGGAGGCCTGTCGTGGGGGTCTGTGAGCTCAATAGTCTAAGAGTGGCACAGGGAGTGACATACTGAGAGAGAACCGTTTTTTATTTTGCTTAGGAATGGTTTACATCGAATCGGAGTCTCAAGTACATCTCGTTGAACGGAGCGGCTTCTGTGACGTCATCAGTCTTCCTTTGGAAGGGTCGAGCAAGTATAGGTCGTCTGAACAGCGAGGTCTAGTCATACGAGAGGGCGTCTTCCTGTGGGTGAGAATTGAGGCGGAGCCTAGAGTATGTGTTAGAAGGGACAGGGCTAGCAAACCTCTTCGCGCAGATGTGAACGTTAGACTATATCTCCCAGAGGAGGAGTGGAGGTATCCAGTAATAGGGACTGCCCGTCGTTATCACACTCTCTTATGCCTGACATCATTAGCACGTAGATTCGGTGCGAGAGTGTTCAGTGAGTTTGTGGAGAGGAGCGGAGGCCGACTCGGTAGCCTTCTACACGGTGCGTTTTGCGTACGACTGGGAGCTCCCTAGAGCTATGTCTGTTAGAGCGGTTATTGTTCCTAGATTCCTCACAGTAGTCTTTGGCGATAAGGAGAGACATCAGAGGCTACTCGCTGTAGTGCAGAGGGCAACACAGTTTAGGATAACTGCCGTTGAGCTAACCTGGTTACTTCTTTATTGTCTAGACCGAGCGATTCCCACACATAGACAGTTGCGCAGAGTCGTGTACAGGGTCAGAGACGAGGTAAGGAGAGACGAGGTAAGGAGAGACGAGGTAAGGAGAGCGGAGATAAGTGGGGAGATAGACAGGGGCAAAATTTTAGACGGGAGCTCCGCGGACGACTAGATGCCTCACGGCGAGATAGAGCACCCAGTTGAGCTTTGCCACTTCGACTATAAGGAACCCGAGTTCATTGGAGAAGATTGGGTGGAATTTACCTTACCCGGGTAAGCTGTCAGGCGAGGATATCTGGATAAAGTAGATAAGGAGTAGAGATCTATCCTATTGAGGCCGGGGGTCTGGTTGCTGGTCGCGCCCCAGGTAGGGTGTGAGTTTGACAGGAGAGGCAGGCTAATAGAAGAATATCTGGAATTGGCGATCAGAGGTTTCGTCTACTATCAGTTTTCCGTTCTAGCGGACATAGTTTTCCAAGCCGTAGAACGAAGTCGGTGGGATCCGATCTTAGGGGTAATTCTGAGTCTCGACTCTCATACTTGGGCAGACGAGGTAACAGCGCGACGCATACTGCAGGAAGTGGTCGACAAGCTAAGGGGGAAGGAACGCTGCTACGACAGGGACTATAGGTCGGTAGTGGTATCACTTCGACTGGCTAGGGAAGGGTTCTTGCCCCAACCCGAACAAGCCTTGAGGCTACCCGTCCCGGGTTTTGTCTTGGAAGGCTTTCTAAGGGGGCTTGGCCGCCTTATTGAGGTCTACCGAGCCTTCCTCGAGATTAGAAACCTTTTGAGGAACAGTGACGAAGATTACGCTTACTACGCGCTCTGGAAGGAAGGGCCCAGGTTCGGGGCGTCGGCTTTAGAATTGGTAGAGCTAATTAGAGCTATTTCACCTAGAGGTCTAAGAGAGGCGCCGAGGTTTGATCAACTGGCCGAAATCTGGACCGCTTTGGATAGAGCCCTAAGTTGCCGCCGAGCCACCTAGCTCGTATAGCCGAGTTATACGGGACTCCTGGATACGACTCGTCGGTTAGGGAAGGGTCACTAATTGGGTTCTTCGAACTCCGGACATACTACGAAGGGACAGAGGCAGTAAACGACGAGGACATAAAGTACGGGGAAGAAGATTGGGATCTAGCCGAGTGGGAACGGTTAAGGGACGACGACCGTGAAGAGTGGGAAGACGCCGCAGATTTTCCTGAGGAAAGGGTGGGGTACTTCAGGAGCGCTACCGAAATAGAAGATTATGTCGAGGGACGATGGCCACGACTRGGGGTCCGGATGAGCCTAGAGTGACCTCRGTGATAGGGAAYGAAAAATGTCAGGTTATTGCCSTAGGGTCACARCGGCCCTAGACGCCTTAGTCCCTATTACTAGCGGGGSGGCGTTCCSTTACAAAATAGAAAGTTGTATATCGYTGGARGAACGCCACGCTCCTGGGAAAGCCTATGTCCTTGTRGTAAAACACCTTGATACAGGGGAGTACGACATTAGGCCATATATACCTCTATTGAGAGAGAGGGGAACTGATCGAGAGTCGCTTAGAAACTGGATTAAAAGCGTCATCAGCCAGGAAAGCAAGGAATTAGAAAGGAGAGGGGAGAAAGTAATTAGTGGCTCATTACCGGTCCTATACTATGGGGTTCCAGAACCTAGTCTATCTGACAGTTTTACTGACGACAAGAACTGAGAGCCTTTAATTAATATGGCGCTCAAAGCAAGGAGTTGGGGTCAGTAAGGATGCCGGGTTTTAGGGAACAATTCTCCTTCAGGGCTATCGCGGAAGAGAGAATGGTAAAAGTTGAGGGCACCCTCTGAATTCCTGATATAGATCTCTTTGGGTTTGAAGAGCTTGAACTCATACAACCTTATTTGGATCGTATGAGGGAGTCGGCTTTGAGAATAATTACCAACCAAACCGAGATCAGTTATCTACTGAAGGTGGAACGACTAGAGACTGAGGTAAGACTAGGGACTGGTCAGGGAACGAGCCCGGTTGTGTTAGGCGGGTGTGGCCAAAACAATGTTGGGTCATGAACGAGTAAGGCATAAGAAGTCTACAGAGAAACTTGAAGAGTGGGATAACAAAATCATCGTTGGGAACCGACCGCTGCAAGAGAAGTTTCATGCGGTGTGTGCATTCTTGAGTACCCTAGGAGATGGTCGACAGCGCATGGGAACTAAGCCGACTCTATGTTATGACTGCGCGCTTCCTAGGGACTGAGGTAAGAGACGTAGGCATTTACTTACCAACGGAGAGATCGGAAGATTTAGTGTACGGACGTTGCTGGCAAAGAGCGAGAGAAGTGGTAGAGGTCGAGAAGGATAAGCTCCTTTCCTTGAAGAAAGAAGTCGCTTGGAGTACTGAAATCAGGGTCTTTGAAGACTTGCCTAGACCGCGGATTCCTTACGGAGCGTTGATAGGCATCGGTCGAGGTCTAATAATTGATTTCATAAACCGGCACCATAAACCGAATGGCCAGAGGGAACGAGAATAGCCAGCCTGGGGGGGATATAACAAGTGAACTAAGACAGCGTGACCATGATAGGTGGAGGTCCCAAGAGCTGCTCATACTTTTGACGGAATGGACCCAAGAGGACTTGCGTACTCTAGGCACGACAATCTGTAGGAGAGTCCGATCTGATGAAACAGGGTTGATAGGGATTAAGAGAGGAGCCTCTTGCCTACGAGATCAAGAAGGGAAACTCTACCTTGACACATGCCTGCTCGGAATAGAAAGTGAGCACAAGATAAGAGATGACAGAGGAAGATTGATTAGAATCATGAGGACAATGAAGGATTAGTGCAAGGGAGACTAAGAGAGAGAAAGCTTCCAAGATCAAGAGCAGGATTAAGAGCCATGCTAAGGGAGTTGACCAAGGATGAGGAGATGTAGGAGGCTAGAGGAGGGGGAGTCGAGAAAGTTGGTCCGTTCCCTTAACTCTATATCGAAGAGAGCAGTGATCCCATATGAGATCGTGAGATACGAAGGCCTAAGGAGTCAAGGATGGGGGATTGATGGTATGCATGTCATCACCTACTACTTCATCAACCTTAATGAGTAAGATGTGGGAATATACGTGCCGCAACATAGGTTTAAGGAAGACGAAAAAGGTCGTTGTTGGCAACGGGCCTCGAACATAGTGCATGACGAGAAGAGAATACTCCAACAATTAAGGGCGAATTTCTCATGGAGTACCTACGTTAGGCCTTTCATTGGAATATCGTCGCCACCAGTTGAAGGGCTTACGCTCGCTAACAATGAATGGTCGGCCGTAATAGACCTCGTATGGAAAGTAAAGGGGGCACAAGACGAACTCAAAAATGCCGGGAGCAGTAACTGATGAAGAGGAAGTGAATCGGGTATGCTTCGCAGGGACTATAACTTCGATTATTCGGATCCGAACCTCTAGAGCATTAGACACATTAGATTGCCGACGATTGACACAAGAAGCTATACAGCGCGAAAGACCAAGGGCACTAGCACAAGTTAGAACAGAGAATCGCAGAGCCTACAATGTGATGATCTGGGCCGAGGGATGGATGAAGTGCGAGATAGAGAAGGAAGAGACAATTCGAGAAGCACGAACACACGTGTAAGGCGAAGACATCCGAAAATTAATGCCATCCTAGAAATATACTTAGACCCAACTGAGAGAAAGGTTGAAAAGTCACTAGAAAAATACCACGAATGACGTGGCTCTATGGATGAAGCTGGCTTAAATAAACTGGAAAACAACATCGAACGTCTTGTCGCAATCTATAGAGAGGAAAGAGAGAACATTATAAGATGGCGAAATGACTTCATTGTCAGACTCCTGAAGCAAGACCGAGAAGACACTAACAAACAAAGAAATGACTAATGTCGAACCTAGAAGGCAAAAATTTAGTATCTCAGGCAGAGCAGAAAGAGAAGGCTCCTTAGTACGAGTCCTAGTGGAAGCAGTACATAATGAGCAATTAAGCCAAGAAGAGGAAACCGAGTGCGCCACAAAAGCAGTAATAGAAGTCAGGAAGTGTGTCGTCTGGAAAGCTGCAGGAGAGCTCTTTCTCGTAAGAATACAAATCCTCACTGTCAACCCAAGCGGACAATCAATCCCACACACCTGGAGAGAGACGATAGCCACATCTGTAGAAAAATTGAAAGAGGATGCTCGAGCTCTAGGAGAACTCGCCAACGTAATAGTTGATGAAATATCCTTAAATAAGTTGGAGGCAAACTCACGCTACCTACAAACCGCTTTAGCTACCGCCTTAGTCGTCAAAGCTGAAGGAAAAAAGTAGAACTTCAACACATTACAAGAGCTACTAGAAGAATCGACAGAAAGAGTTAAAGTCGCCTTTGATCAACTTCTGGAAGAGTGAAGGAAAAATATGGATGCGGAAGGAGTCTATCTATCCTCGATAGGCAGCGAAGTCAAAACACAAGAATCAAGGACGAGTACCCCAATTAGGAAAATGACAACTGATATCACAAAGGACGCCGAAAAATTGAGGAAGACCCTAAAAGAGTTAGAAACTACAGTCACAGAACTTGAGGAACGCACTTCCAAGAGCGAAGGGTGGAGGAAAGACGTTCTAATCAGGAATAGAGTAGCCCGATTCTCGGATCCCGGTACAAGGGAACCATATAGGGAAACCCCGAGTCAGCCTTACAAAATGGCATATGCACCAGGCTCCTACGTATCCCCCTTCCTGGGAGCACAAACTTTCGAATTACAGACACTGTCCGGAATCCAAACAATCTTCACAAGAAAGAATGTTTCATAATTTTTAGACGACTGGGAAGTACTGGGGATGAGAGCGGAATGGAGCGATCAGGAGATGATTATAAATCTACTCCACCACACAGCTCCCAAGATAGATCGCGAAGTCAGAGAAGTCATTCCGGACAGTTGGCGTTGGCTAATATTCAGAAAAAGGATTACAAGAATCTTCGCATGGGATGAAACATCTTATTCAATAGAAGATCTAAAGGAAATGAAAAAACAGGAGGACGAGAGTCTAGTAGCGTTCGCAAGGAGATATGGGAAGGCTTCGAACCCTCTAGTAGAAGGTGGATTTATGGGCGAAATAGAAAGGTGCGGAATATTCCTAGGATTTCTGTCTCGAGAAAAGCGAGACAAGATTATGAGGGATCTTCCCTCTAAGGTAACGTTCAGCGAAGTCAAAGCTTTAACCCATGACACCGAAGACCAAAGCGCGAAAGAACACCTCGCGAGGGTTCTTGACAACCTAGGAAAAGGCGTAACTACATAAAAAGGAGGAGGAAAATCGCAATTCGAGGACAGGAGGCCCAGGACCGAAGGAAGGGACACCTACGCGAGCTCACCTAGAAGAGCGGACACAACAAAAAACGAGGGCGAATGGAGGAAAGGAAACAGGAGTGATTGGAAAAGAAACGACGCGGAATGAGAAACCTCCAAGTGGTCAAATACAAAAGATAACAGGTGGAAGCCAAAAGATGAGATAGAAGCAAAAAGACCAGACAGACGAGAATAGGAGATGGCAAGACAGATAGAAGTACTAAAAGTGGCAGTAGAGAGATTGCAAAGTAATAACCAGAGAAAGGAGGAAACTCCTATCCGGACCACGCGCGACAAAACCGACCATAGCCCAAAGCGAACGTGGAATGATAATGCATGTATATACTGCGGAGACGAAGACCACCGCAAAAGAGATTGCCAAACAATGTTAGACGCACTAAAAGAGGGCATCATTGAACTCGACGATCGAAAATACGTCATCTGGGCTAATGAAGGCAAACCGGTACCCTTCCTGCCCTCGATGTAGATTAATGTGGATATCCGCAGGAGAAGGATGAATGAAGCAAAAGGCAAGCAATCTCAGGATCAATTACCTGCCAAGCTCTCCCGAGTAACCTTCGAGGATGATTTCGACGAATAAATAGAAAGCCCAGGCATAAGAATTTCATCCATTAAGTTTGAAGAGACGAAAAATAACGCAGAAGTCTACGTACGCACCCAAGGCATCGACGAGGTCGGCGAGTCAAGCGACACAAAGAAAGAGGATCAAGATCAACCTATGACAGACGACCAAATTGAGTCGCCCAAGTCACCACAATCCCCTAGAAAACGAGCAGCCAAGAAGTTTCACCTTAAAAGCTCGCTAGACGAAGTCGATTTACGAGAACCTTTAAGAAGGGTCATGGATATGCTAATCCCTATCACCCTCAAGGAATTTATAGCAGGCTGTGGCCCGGTGAGGGATGAATTAATAGGCATGATGAAGAAAACTAAAGTACCGCTATAAGACACAAATTCTGGACAACAGAAGGAGGAGGTGAAAACCTCAGTCCTAACGGCACTAACCGAAGGAGACAAACAAGTACAAAACCTTCAGGTAGAAGCAACTACTTTTACGTCCTTGTCAGTGGAAAGCTCAATGTCACAGTCAATGGCATAGGGATGGAGGCTATAGTCGACGTCGGGTCCGAGTCCACTGTATGTGAGGACAAGATGGCTAGAAACCTTGGCTTAGAAGTAGACAGAAGTGTAGCTATGACTACGATATCCGCTAACAAACTCAAGCAACCTGCGCTCGGAGTATGCCACAAAACCAAGATTGTAGCCGCGGGAGTTGAGGTCACTATGCCCGTCTTTACAGTTGAGAACTGCTCATCACAAATAATTCTCGGAATAACATGGCTGACACGGGTCAACGCCACCACCGAAAATAAGCGGGACGGAAGTCAGACAGTTACCATAGACGGACCTCAAGGTAGCAGGCTTACCATGAAGACCGTGAACGAATTTGACAACCGTCACAAGATTTCATTGCAAAATAGAGGATGACTGAACACAAGAAGTTGCCAAATGATATCTGAAGACCTTACACTAGGACCGCATAAAGTGAGAGGAAAAAAGATTGACGTCGAGGACCTCGAAACTAAGTACGTGGTGGACAGAACAATCTATGAGAAAAAGTCTGACGACAAGGAATTCGGTGGATGTATAAACCTTTTTTTTTCGGAGGAATTCCTCCACACGGCGGAGGAAAGAGATACAAAACTGTAGCCCAAAAAGTCAAGCCAGTCGCAGTCAACCGTGATAGGACCGGGGAAATGGGGATCACTAAAGAAGAAATTACTCAGATGATCAGGGAACGAAAGGTCACTGAAGGGCAGAGAATCACTGAAGTCAGGTTAAATGAAATGGATATAGGCGACGAAAACATAACGGAAAACGAAAAAGAACTCATAATAAAAACATTAAGAGCATGCGACAAGGCAGTAGCCTTTTGTGACGCAGAGAGAGGGCGAATAGATCCACGATATGTTAAACCGACGAGAATCTATACGGTTCCGCACACTCCATGAAACGATGCGGGATGGAAGTGTGCGCAAAAAGAAAAAGAAATGATAGTGGACTTCCTCAAAGAGAAGATAAGGACATTCGTAGCGGAACCCTGTAAGAGCGCCTATGCCAATCGGTGGTTCTTTATAAGGAAATCAAATGGGAAACTACGATGGATACAAGACTTGCAAAAGACAAATAAGGTCACAGTGAGGGACGTCGGTCCATCCCAAACGCGGATCTCCTATCTGAAGGCTCAGCAGGACGTTCAATTTACTCAGTCTGCGGCTTTTTTTCGGGATACGATGAGATACCGCTAGACTACAGAGACCGACATCTAACTGCAATGCATACACCGTTAGGCTTAGTTCAAATGATGGTGGTGCCGATGGGTTGGACTAACGGTGTCGCAGTCTTTCAAAGAGCGATGGTCGCCGTTCTAGGGGAGCTCATACCAAACCTCGTAGAAGTTTTCCTTGATGACTTCCTGATCAAAGGACCATACAAGAAAGATGAGACAGAAGTGACACCTAGAGTGAGGAAATTCGTAGCCACCCACGCAGAGGATATAAAAAAAATACTAGTGAAGTTAGAAGATGCAAACCTTACGGTCAGTGGAAAAAAAAACAGATGGGCGGTATCCTTCAAAAAGATATTAGGTTACATCTGCGACAAGGATGGCAGACGCCCAGATCCGGCAAAGTTAGAAAAACTTATGAAATGGCCAACCCCCCTCAGACATATTACTGACATACGTCAGTTTCTAAGAGTGGTCGGATTTTGGAGGAATTTCATAAAAGGCTATGCTGCAAAGGCCGAACCCCTACGAAAGCTCTTGCGCAAGGGAGTAAAATGACAATAGACGAGTGAACAAGAGGATACAATAAAAACGTTAAAAGATGAGTTTAAGGAAGGAGGTCAAGTCCTTGGAGTGCCTTACTTCGAAAACGAGAAAAATCGGTCATTCGTCGTATGTACGGACGCGGAACCTACCTCTGTTGGTGGAGTCTTGGCTCAAAAGGATCAAGATGGCAATAAGAGGTCTCTCAGATTCGAGAGTAAGACCTTAAACACCACCGAAAGGAACTACTCACAATTTAAGAAAGAAGTTATAGGAGTCTTACATTGTTTAAATATTTTCCGACATTATATTTACGGGCGAAGGTTCGTACTGCGGGTCGATCCGACGGCAGTGGCAGCAAAATTACAAAAAGACTTCTCATTAACAAATCCAACGGTCACCAGATGGCTCATGCATATAAGGATGTTTGACTATGTAGTAGAGCGAATAACCGGAGCTAAGAACTCAGTTGCTGATGGTCTCTGGCGAATCCCTCTAGAAGAGGGAGATCTAGGGTCGCCTCGTGGTATTGACAATTTTTTACAAATGGACATAAGCTCCTTAAAAATAGAGTCCGCTGCAGGAGAAACTTCCTTGTTTTTTGAAAATCTATACATTGGCAAATATCATAAGATAGGGCGTTATCTTATGGGGACTCCTTGAGCGGGTACTTTCATGAAGCAGGCTTTCCGAAGTGGTACACCCGAACTATGGTCACGGTGGATTTGGAGCTTTGGCCTCGATGGGCGAGGGAGGCTACGTCAGACACTGAGAGCTCTAGCACGGTCCCTTGGGATCGACGGGCACGATATAGGCGACACCCAATTGGGAGGAGGATTAGGCGGCGTTTGATGGCTAGGTCTGTAGGGACTCAGACGGATTTTTCAGACATTGGAGCGAGGTGTACGGCTGAGGCCGGAACGAGTGTCTCACACCCCATTGTTTTGGATTGAATGCAACTACCTTTATTATTTCTGCCAGATAGTGTCTCATGAGTTCCTTCTCGCATTGGTCACGGTTGGCTACGGTACTTGTATTTGTTGATGTGGACTGACATGTTTTGTGCAGGTTACAGGAGCCCCGACCGACCCTCCTGCGGGTGACAGACGCGGCGTGAGACATAGGGTTCGGACGGCGTGCCGGCAGACCCCTTCTACCGGACGGCAACGGGAACACTAGCGTGAGACAACTGGTATTGTGGCGGCCTCCCCCTGGTGTCCTCTGGCCCTGCCTAGCTCAGGCACAGTTCCCCATCTTACGTGCCCCAACGGACACGCTCACGCTCAAACCTCTCACAACAAATGTTGGGGAGCGGACGGTGCACCGCATCGGCTGGCCCCACTATTCAGCCTTTTCTCCTGCACCATGGGCCAACCCGAAGGGCGCACACCCAAGGTCCCCAACTGTCGTGACGGCAATCCGTGCCCGACAATACTGTAACAGAGCCCGGCGTGCCGGTCCCGACGTCGGTCTCAGACCCCATCACCGAGTCAAATGCACAAAATAAAGGTAGGAATAACAATAATAAAAAAATTACCAATGCATAAAAAAACTAAAATGCGGGGGAACACAAACATTACTGGGACGAGGGGCTGCACGTCCCGTTTGCTTGCGACGCCGCTCACACCCTGGCCACGCAGGGTTTTACCTTGCCATGAATACCCTGCGCGTGCCGCTCACCCCTACCAGGACCTAAGCCTCCTCTCGCGCGCACGCCGTCGGACTAGCGAGGCCTGCACTCGCAAAACTTGGAGGAGACACGCCAAATACCCTTGTATTTGGTACGACACCGCGGAGACGACGCTTGCAAAAACACATTCCTGCAACATCAGGGTCTGACAGTCGTTGCTGGCGACTCTCAGAAAATTAGAAAACGGTCGTCCTCGACCCTCTAAACCCCGCCCACCAATCATGTCCTCCACCCTGTCTCGACGAAAGTTCGCTGGAATCCGAACTTCCGCATCCGCTATGTCGGTGCGAATACCCTGACAAGGGTATCCACCCTCGTTTTTGCAAATGACAGAAGACAAGTTTGAATTAAAAGTCTGAGTGTACCGCGTGAGGCACGGCCGCGTCTGTGACCTGCATTGGGCTAGGAGGTTGACTAAGATAGAGGATGTGTGAGCGAGTAAGTTCAAGACGCGCGTGTGATCTTTTACTTTTGGTCATGGATTGTGATGTTTGGCATAAGTTGTCAAACATGATTTTTGATTGCTAGGATAAAATAAGAATTTGAAAGTTCTAATTTTTGTTTTGTCCCACATGTATGACCAGCGGTAGCTTTGGCATGCGGGATGGTGCTCTTGGTGGTCATGGCGCCAGCTGCGTAAGTTGGGGCAGAAGTCTAGCAGATGCGCACTTGGTTGTAGGTGGAAGTAAGGTTTGGGTCGTGCTTTTTGGGCCTGGGCGCGGCGCTATACCATTTTACATGAGACTCCGCGCCTGCTGGTCCCAAGTTGGGGCTTAGCCCTATAGGTTACGGTACTAGACTGGCGAGATGGAGGTGCGAGGATCGAGGCCAGCAGGCAGCAACTTGGGAGCAAAGCAGCGACGAAGGAGCTGAGGGGTTGAGGGTCCCGCGGGACTATCCTTCTTAGTTTTGCTGGGGAAAACCGATTGCGGGCCCGTTTGGCGGGATCAGGGGAGTGCCGCAAGGTCCCTCCTCCTGTCCCAGTCGGCTTGTCCTATTAGAACCTCCTTTTTCGACTTTTATTTATTTTTATTTTATTTTACATTATTTTGATTCCATTTGGGCTGGTACCGGTTTCGAGCCCGGGCCGAGGGTCCATGATCATGACTCGGTGGGTACACCTATAGATTTTTGGGATGCAGGCCGCGGTCTGGGCCCAGGCAAAGGGCATCACGATAGGCAGGGAGACCAGGATAGTCGGGCATGCCAGGGAGTGGTGTTTATTCCCTGTTCAATATGCCCGGTGTAAAGGCCAGTTAGCATTTGAGAGTACCACGGGGCACTGCCTTGGAATGATACAGAGAGATCCGACAGTCGGTTGTTTTCTTTTTTGATATTTTGATGTTGTCGGACCACGTAGTATTGAAAGGGTCGGGTACAGGGCGTTGTGGGGCTATCATGGTCGGGCGTTGCGAAGAACGAAGCGCAGGTGTGACAAGAAAATTGGAGTGAGGCGGGAAGCGGGTAGACGAGAGGGAAAGAAGTGGATCGGAATAGAAAGAGTTGGCATGAAGGGAAAGGCGAAGCGGAGCGCTGCGGGTAAGGAGGTGTAAAGGACTAGAGAGGGGAAACGAGCTAGTACAGAGGGGCGGAGTTTAACAGAGAAGGTGAGGTCGACGAGACTGGTGGAAACAGAAGGAGTGAACCCGTACAGGCGCCTGTGCAAGGTGCGTCGGTAGTCGAACGTGAGAAGGTTGTGGCTATAGTAGAACAAGGAATCGTCTAGCTCACCCATTTCTTGATGAAAACGGGTGAACGAAGAGTTGTTTTAGGAGGTTATTGCTAGGCCGAGTCCGATGGTGGTGTTAGATTTAGTAAAAGGTTAGTAGATTTGGAGCTAGATGAGGATAGAGTTGCTCGGAGATGGAGATGGTGGAGGATAAGGAGAAAGGAGCGAGCATATCTCATGCGGCTGTGAATGGATTTTGGCAGGGGAGGGCTTAGAACGGGACTTTTGGATCATGGCGACCTCATTTCTAAACTCATAATTAAGAGAAAGTTAGTGTAGAAAAAGTTCGTAGAAAGATGGAGTGCGCGGAGAGTGTCGGAAGGGAAGGTGAGCGAGAGCGAAGTGATAGTAATTCGCGCACTTTCCGTCCGATTTTTGACGATCTAGGGCATTAGATTGAGGTTTCTAGGCCGGGCGAGTCAGGTTATGTGGTTAGTTTGAGTAAAGAGTTAGTAGATTTAGTGTAGAAGAGAGATGAGACTGCGTGACAGTCATAAAGAGTAACAGGTGCGTGGTGATGTATCTTTTCATATTCTAGCGGAAGATACATCCTCGTCCCGTTTCGAGTTTCACACTTACTGGCAAATGGTGAAGTCCACCTGTGCTGAGTCGGTGGGACCCAGTCCCAGCCTGTCTAGGTCCAGGCAAGCAAGTACCATACGGGACCGTGAGCACCCAGGGTCGATGGGAAGGGCAGACCAATACGGAGCAAAAGTATAAATCAAGGTGCAGCGCCGAGGTAATGATTCATTCCTGCATAAGCCATACAGAAGCGTTGTTACAGCGATGTGAACGACAATTGTCGGACCACGTAGTATTGGTCTACAGATGCCCGACGAGAAAGTGGGCGGGGAGAAGAGAATAGCCATAGTATAGAGCTAGAGGGAGCCGTAGTTGTAAAGATTGTGCAGGGTGTGGGTGTGTGTGCAAACAGTAAGTTGAGTATAGTGTCGAGTTGGGGGTTGCGGGCGTTGTGCGCCGCAGCCGTCTGATGGGGACTTGTATACGAACTATGTTCCAAGTTGTTATTTTTCGAGCTCTGAGGCTAGTCGCTAGTTGCCAGTTTGCTGAATCTCTTGTTCGCATGCCCATGAAGCGAGTGAAAAAGGGAGTCTGATTGTACTGGTCCCAGAGCTGGTACCCGCTATCCCACGCACCGCAGGTCGTGGGAGTGGAGGAGCGTCATCGCAAAGGAAGTCCACCATAGCCGCGCTGCGGAGAGGAGACGTGTACCTGCGAACAGTACAACAACAGAAAAGGGGAGTAGAAAAGGGGTACATACCTAGACTTGGTGGCAGTCTGCAAGGTTAGCAATCTTCAAAGATCGGCGGTTTGCAGGGTCGGCATCCTCATGCCCTGCGGTTGCTGCTGATGGTGCCAACTCTCTGGAGGGTGATTACTCTTGTTGTTGCAGGGTGAAGACGTGGTGTAGCGAAGGGTGGTTGAATTGCAAGGAAGTTATCGCTGCGAACTGGGAAGTCGCCAGAGAGTTGGCTGCAGCGGGTTGAATCAGGTTTGACCAAGTTGTTGCCGTTTGGCCACCATTGCGGGGCCCTCAGGCGACCAGAGATATCCAGGCCCTCTCACGCGAGTCTGAGAGCACCCTCCTTGTATCTGATAGTCTTAATCTTCTTCTTCTACCCTTCTTACTCTAAGTCTAGTCTATTGGTTCTGAGAGGAAGGCGGCAGACGGGATTGCAACCCGTAGGTCCTCGTCAAGACTCTGTGGGGAGTCAACCCACCGATTGCGGGAGCTCTGTCGGAACTCAGGAGGAGTTCTGGAGGCAGGGAACTCAGAGGTAACCATTGTTTCCCCTTATAAACCCAGTTATAACCCCTACCTATACATCTTTCTATATATCTGACTGAGTGTATTGAGTGCACCCCTACTTTGACTTTAGTTTGACTTTCAGGACATAACCCAGACTTAAGTAAAAAAATGCATGCACAATTTTTCAGTTTCAACTTTTGTTGTTTGTCTAAAAAACAGATTGTGAAAAGGGGTTGCATCACGGGGAAGGCTGGGAGGAAGCCAGTTTTGCTTGCACTTGAATGAGTCTTATAGGGTCAGGCATTCTTTCTAAGATGAATGGTCTGACTGCTATGTTTTGTTCTATTTTCTGAAGGACCAAGCATTATTTCTAAGATGAATGGCTTGGTCGCTGTGTTTATTTAATTTAACCAGGCATTGTTTCTAAGATGAATGGTCTGGTTGTTGTTTCTTTGGGGTATTGACTGTGCAAAATTTGAGGATCGGACATTGTTTCTAAGATGAATGGTCTGGTCACTGTTTATTTTGGGTGGTTTCTGAACAGTCTCTGGATTTTTGACCCAGAGTAATCTGTTTTTTTTTTTTGCTGAGAAAATAGGTTGAGCATTATTTCTAAGATGAATGGCTCAATTCTTTTGATTGTTTAATTCAGACGGAGGTTAAGGTCAAAGACTAGGCATTGTTTCTAAGATGAATGGTCTAAGTTTGAGGCCACAGGATTATAATGAGAACAAAAAAATAAGATTTTTTTATAACTCTATATCTGTATGTTTATGAGAACAAGGCTAGCCAGACATTGTTTCTAAGATGAATGGTCTGACTATAGCCTTACCACAAATCAAGAGAGTATAACTAAGAGCTATAACTGAAGGTAACTTGGTCCGGCGGACCATTGTTTCTAAGACGAATGGCTCAGTCTTACGCTCACTTTTGAAGATTAAGTTCGGAGAGAGATATATAACTTGACTATTTAAACAAATCAAGGCGACTAAGCATCGTTTCTAAGACGAATGGCTTAGTCGTGTGCCCAATGAAGAGAGAAGTAGTTGTGCAACCTGTTCGTGTATAAGTAAGGCAGAGAGTTAGCATTATTTCTAAGACGAATGACCAAGCTCAGTGCCCTATGTAAGCAGGGTATAAGGGGTTAAATCAATGAAAGACTATGAACTATTGTTTGACAAGTTCTAACCTTGAGAATTGTGAGAGTACTGACCTTTGTGGTTTAGCCTGCATGTGGCTGGGGGAGATTACTACTTAGTTTGAGTTTCAGGTTGATAGGTAGTTGCTTTAGTGACTCGCCACGTGCTAGAGCAATAAGAGTTAGTTTCAATTTCTGCATTTTCTGAGTTAGTTTTTTACTTAGACCAATTTTTGTATTTTCTGATATTATTTATTATACTTGGGCTCGTATACATTTTGGTAAGCCACTTTCCCTACGGAAGCGCTGCCGAAATTTCTGCAAAGCTAGAGAGTTAGTCAAATTTCGTTTTTTCAAGGTTCAACTTGTCTAAATTTCATACATGGCTTAGTAAAAATCTGGAAAGTCTCCTTTTCTAAAGGGAGTGCTGCCAAATTTTTGCTAAATAAGGAAGTTCAACAAAATTTGACTTAAAAAAGTCAAAGACTATTTCTATTTTCATATTCAGGCTGATATAGATTCTGAACATACATTTTTCCTACGGCAAGCGCTGCCGGAATTTTCTTAGTTTAAGGGGAGTTATATTATATTTTGATAGGTGGCGATTCTGGTAATCCACCCTGGATAGGGAAGATTCTGTCATGATTCTACCTTTCTTTCGGCACTTGCCTAGAGGTAGACTTAGGCCTACTTAAATAAGATGAATTGAGTGAGATGGTGATGTGGAGATTATTCTCCATGAACTTATAAGTTTTGTCTTGAGCGTTGACCTGTCTTGTGTTACAGGCCAACTGAATCGATTGGGTTCAGGACTTGGACTAGATCCAGGTTGATCCCTTGAGGATCACCTTCTGTTATCACTGATAACATGTTGGTTACCGATTCGTCGTTTTACTCAACTCCAATCCACTCTTGTCACTCAACCTAAAGGTTTTAGCCTTGTGATTTGAACTGTTTTGTTATGTTTTCGCCCGGACTTTACTTGAATGACCATTTAAAGAAAAGTACTGAGTATTTTATTTTGAGGAGTTGCACAAGAGTGAGGCTTGATTGGTTAAAGCAAAGGGTGTGAGTACAGAGATGGGTTGAAGTTAACCCCGTGTAGCGTGTGAAATCCTTCGTGGGATTTTTCATGTGATTGCAGATATGTGTGGTGAGTTGGATGTTTGGATGTAACTGCCTGCGACAACATACAAGTATGGTTACAAGGGGCCCCACTGTGACTATGAGAAACGATCGTCCCATATAAACAACCCCATATTTATACATATTATGAGTGACGGCGCCGCCTATTTATGGCTACACGTAGGGGCCTACCGGCCTCTGACTTCGAGAGAAAAAGCGAGACTCCTTTTGCATTTTGAGTTGATATAGTCGGACATTTAGTCCTGGGCCTGAAATTCGAGGTCCTTGTCTAGGACGCCCCATGGCTTAGCCCTGCAAGGAGGGACTACCCCTCCACACAGGACCTAAGTGCCCTGCCCGTCGAGACACCCAACCCTGAGGCCAGAAATATTGCGAGGTCTGAACGACATGTCCTTCGGCCGTTCAATATCGTGAAGGGTAACCCCTCACGATATATTCCTTCAGCCATTCAATATCGCGAGGCCGAAACTGCGATTGCAGCGTATGACTAGCATCGCCAGTTGATGTAGGAAGGGCTTGCAACCGCACAACTTTATATCAAAGTCTTGCGCACGATGTTCTCCCGTCCTAGTGTTTAGAGTTATGAGATCAAGTGATTCGTATGTGTACATGTGTGTCCAGAGTCAGTATAGGTCGTTGGTGCCAACCGAAAAGGTTACCCAAGGTTGTGATTTTGGGATAGGGAGGCCTTCGACGTATTTTTGTTTTTCGGAGTTGTCATAGCTGCACGTTGTAGTCCGTGGTAACCGTCAAAGTCAAACCCCTTGACTCGTTTCCAGGCCCTAGGGGAAGGAGTTGGTCTCCAGGGCCATAAGACACGATTTCCACCACTGGTATGAACCTGTGTACCACCCACTCTCCGCAGGGTGTAGAAGAGGGTGTGGTTTTCAACCGCACTTGGAGGTTGTCCAGTGTCGAGAGATTAACCCTCAAGGCGCGTGTCAGCCGACACTTGAGTGTTGAATGCGACCCTCGAGATTAACGAGGACCGCATAAGTATGGGTACTATATAGTACACCATCATTGCGACCGCTTGTGTACGCTTACGTTGCGAATCGATATGAGTTAGTCCTGCGTCCACGCGATCTTATACTAAGTCTCGCGCGTGACACCTATCTGATTTAAGCATCGTAGAGTTATGGGATGGCTACTAAGGGACTAGGAGTGTTGTCGCATTGTTTGATGTATGTGTGTGTGTGTGTTTTATTTTTTTTTCGTAGTGTGGTGTACGCATGGTGAGTGGGATACGTCCTAGTCGACCGACGACGAGTCGCGCTTGGGACCTTAGCCCCCAAGATGTCGGTTCTCGTACGGGTTCGATAGAGGCGTAATACCACTCGTACCCCCTATGCTACAGCGAACGAGAAACGTCATCGGCTGGTCCACCTCTGCGATTGCAATTGATTAGCTTTCGTAATGTGGACTGGTAGCTCGGCGGGGATACGCCCACCGAAGGGAGGTGACAACTCCCGTAAGGTGGAGGCAAGTTGTGCCTCGCGTAGGCCCTATCCTGTCGTAGGGGCTCGCGRGAGGTATGGCTGGCGCACTCGGCCAGAGCGGCTTATGGAAGCTCTATGTGTATATTCGCAACGAGGAAATAGACAAACTCCTGAGTGACGCGGCCGAAAGGGTCCCTCGCTGCCCTTTGCCGTGTCGGAGGGATGCGCTCGACAGGTGGCGCCGTTGCCGGGGATAACGGAAGCCTACCGTTGTCCCTGGTGGAACGACATCCGGGTATGAGACTGAAAAGGAAATAGGCATAGGAAGAAAATGAGAGTCTGGGTTGGTCTGTATATTGAGTACAAATAAGAAAAACTTAGCATCCCCTATGTTGGTTGGTTACCTGCCTAACCTAGAAAAGCTATGAGGAGCAGCCATACCTAGTTAGGTAGACATCGTGGGGAAACTAGGTAGGGTATACGACATAAATCTTTACAGAGAATGGTGCTGAATAGGTGAGTATTTTGCCTTTCTCTTAACAGGAAGTTGACAAGAGGCGTCGGTCAAGATGCCGGAGTCTGGTGGCTTAGTGGATGGTACAAGAAAGGTCCTGACACTTGAGGACCTCATTGCAGCCATTGATAGACATGAGAAAACGCCAAGCAATATCCTGAAGGTTGATGCCTTCCACTTCAGCGGAGAAAGGGTTTCAGATTGGTTGGATTTGGTGGAGCAAGCGTTGGTGGGGTTGTCAGATGCGATAAAATTTCAGCGCATTCTGAAGTACGTACTTCATGGTCATCATCAAGAAGTCGAGAAGGTCATAAATACGGCCAATGACAGTTGGGCGAGGTTTAGAGATGGCATGCAGCGCAAGTATAGGCTGGGCGATGGGTTGCTGACCACCGCAGATCTCGAAGCCATGAACAAGGACGACTTCACTACGGTAGGGACGTTTTTTCAAGAATTTAAGAAAAAGGCAAGGAAGGTTCATGGGATCTCAGAAGAAGCGCAGTGCACCATTTTTTGGGGGTTGCTCACTGCTTCAGAGGCTGCAGAATTGACGAGCCATGGAGGGGGTAGTGCAAAACTCACCTGGGCCACCATTGATAAGGGAGTAGAAGATGAGAGTCTGGACCAGGTAGAGCAGTGTCAGATGCGCTTGCAGAGGAGGAAGAAAAAGGAGAGGGACGCTTCTGCATCTGGAACCCCGGGAGTGAAAAGGATTGTCACGGACGTGCTTGCGGAGCTAGGCTATGGCAATGACGCTGAGGTACAGAGAAAGGTGGTAACCGTAGTCCAAAGTCGGGGAAAGGAGGTAGGGGACGAAGAGACCAAGCAAGAAGACTACGGTGAGGAGGAGACGGGGTTCCAAGTTCTCACCAAAGCCCAGCGCAAGCAGCGTAACTTGCTGCTCGGAGGACAAGGCTCTGGAAAGGGACAGATCCCATAGGCAATTGTTGCGCCATCGGCCGCCGACACAACTGCACATGTGTCGACAGGGCCTTCGCGAATGAGGCCGCCATCATCATGTGGACATTGGATACCTTGTTGTCAAATGGCACCTTGGCTTGGATGTAATCACTACAACTCGTGTGGAGGAGGCCAAGCTCCCTTAGGACAGGTGGTCCCATATTCGGGCCCATTGGCGAGTGCAGGGTCACCA
Source organism: Chara braunii (assembly GCA_003427395.1). Classification (NCBI taxonomy): domain Eukaryota; kingdom Viridiplantae; phylum Streptophyta; class Charophyceae; order Charales; family Characeae; genus Chara; species Chara braunii. The sequence goes on along the minus strand of BFEA01000020.1, from coordinate 3,165,883 downwards.
AGTTTTCCGGCGACCCAAGGTCAGTTCACGGCCCAGCCTCCCACCTCGCAGCAAGCTTCGCAGGCTAGCGTGGCAGGAGGAGGAGGTCAAGGACAAGGTTGGCAAGGCAATGGTGGTCGAGGACAGGGAGGTCGAGGAGGTGGCAGCCAAGGAAGGAACGACAGAGGACGTGGTGGTGGATGGAATGGCCAAGGAGGGCTAAATCAAGGTGGCCAAGGCAGCCAGGAAGGGGGCCAAGGGTACAGGCGGCCCTGTTTTGATTGGCGAAATGCTTTGTGTTGGTATTGTGGTAATACGGGCCACACTATATGATTTTGCCAGCAGCGGCGGGGCGATGAGCTCTCTGGTTTAATCTCCACAAACATGGATGGGGACATATATGATAAATTTGAGAAGTATATCGACCCAAAGACTCCAAGTGGAGTCAGACAGGAAGCCATTAGGCGAGCAACGGCAGGGTCGGCGCCCCCGGCGATGTTTAGGTTATGGCAAGAAAGACAGGACCCGCCCATGAGAGTCGAAGAGATCGTGGGGGAGGATGAGGAGGTAAACCAGCGATTAAAGGTTGGGACAATAAAGGAAGAATCAATAATCGTTGAGTCGGATGACGAGGACTAAGGGGAGGTAGAAGAGTCGGTCACGACAATCCTGGAGAAAATGGAGGACCTGCTGAGAAAGGTGGGGAGGTACCAGCAAAGGCTAAAGGAGTTGTGTGAGGAGGCCCAGGCATGGAAGGCCAACCTCCCTAGAGTCTTCCTTTACGAATCTGGGTCTGGATCAGCATCAGGGTAGCAAGGTTATTTTGGGGTCGCGACGGTAGGGTCGGGCCCTAGGTCGGGGATGACGTTCAGGCCACCCACCTCGCATGGGCGGGCACCACAGGTGGCGCAAACCAGGAGCCAAAGTAAGGCTGGCACTAGTCAAGCGCCGAGTCAGGCACCTCTTCGAAAGGGACCTGAGCCCGAGCGTAGGAAATAAGTGGTGGAGGTTCCGAGGAAGAGGAGGATGATGACGCGGAGGACGAGAGACTCCGACAGGAGGAGGATCGGCGAACGGAATTAAGGGCTAAGAATAGAGGGATCCAGGAGGAAGCCGAGCCAAGCCAGCATGAAAGCGTACCTAAGAAAAAGAAGTATGCAGTCAGGCTAGAAGAAGGCTTTGATGTAGAAAGAATGGTGGAAAGGCTCCTTGAAGGTCATAACGACCTCATGAACCGGAAGGATATCCTGGCGTCCGCCCCGAGACTCCGAGATGGTTTGAAGGGACGGTTATCCCGGAGGTTAGTGCCCAACATCCATCTGAGTACGATCCTACAAAGGGAGGTAGGATGGACTGAAGCCGAAACAAGGATGGACTGGAAGTGCGCGACATGCGAGTTGGTGGATTTAGTGGTCAAAGAGAAGAAGTGTGTTGCAATGGTGGACACATGTGCTGAGATGAATATTATCAGGGAAAGGGATGCCCTTATGCTGGGATTGGAGATTGATCGCGCGGACCATGGTGTACTGCATGGAGTTAACTGCAAGGCAATTTTTTGTGGTACGGCATCCAATGTGATCATGGAAATTGGTAAGGTACGGGTGAGAACTTGCTTCTTCGTCATGCCGGACGTGGATCACCCTATCCTCCCGGGAAGATCGTTCCTGTGCAGGACGGAGACTTTGATCTTCAATAAGCACGATGGAATGATGATACTGCACATGAGTGATCCGGCGTGTGGGAACTATGAAGTTATCACCTGCCGGAACACAGGTCCAGGGAGCGAGAGGAATAGGCCTAATCCCGGCTCATTCACCCTTGAGGAATCGGAGAATGAGCGGCGGAGGCTTTGGGAAGAGTCCGAGGAGGAAGGAGGAATAGAGGTGTTGTCGCTAAGCCTCACAGACGTAAACAAGGCAATGGAGATAGTCGCGGCACATGAAATGGCGGATCCGGAGGCAATCAAGGCACTTAGGGAGCAAATCATAGAAGATCCTCAGGTAGGGAAAGTGAAATTGATCTATCGACTCCCCGGTGGAAGAGGAGGTTCTGCGATGGCGCAAGCACAAACAACAAGCCGGCTTTTTTTAGTGGACGGCTTAAGCAGGGCTCCCAAAGGCGGTACAAGACGGTAGATAAAAAGTGACATTCAGTTCCCGTACTCGTTACTGAAGACGAGGAGGCATACTACGAGCGGGAACGAGGATTGATACGGCGTATGTGAGAACAGGTGTGGAATGGTTCATGCCATATCAACGATGAGCATGAAGGGAAGTTGATAGTTGGAGAACCGGGTTTCCTTTCACCCCAAGAGAAGGCCTTCATGGTGGGATTGATGCAGAAGAGGCATCGCGCATACGCCTTTAATGATGATCAACATGGGAGGCTGGATGTGGACAAAATTCCGATGATTCGGATCCACACGGTCCCACACGAGCCGTGGAATCTAAGGGGCGCGCGATATCCGAATCCTTATGAGGAGAAGATGGTGGTGGATTATCTACATGGCAAGATGCGTACTCAGGTTCCTAGCTATTCCGACGGATCGTACGTGTCTCCTTGGTTTTGCTTTATTAAGTCAAACAGGACGCTACGGTGGGTACAGGACTTGCCGCGGCTGAACGTGGTGACAATGTGAGACGCGGGAGGCTTGTGGAACGCAGATGCATCGCACAAGTGGTTATCACCTACCTGAAATTTCAAGGATGAAAAATGTGAAGTGAGAATTTTGTTGTGTTTTGTTTGGCCTGAATTCAGGGTGGGGGATGTGTTCTTCATGATGAAAAAGGAAGCTGCAATAATGAATGGGGGTTGTGAGGTTGTGTTGTTCAGTAGTTTAAATGCATCTAGGCGAGGCATTTTAGGAGAGGGACCTACACTAATTTCACCACTTCACTTTTTTCACAGCTTTCAGGGTCTCAAGGGGAGGAAGGGGGCAATTTCAGGACTTCACTAATTTCACCTAGACGAGGCAATTTTGGGGAGGGACCTACACCAATTTCACCACTTTACATTTTTCACAACTTTCAGGGTCTCGAGAGGAAGGAGGGGGCAATTTCAAGACTTCACTAATTTCACCTAGGCGAGGCAACTTACAGGCCTTCACTACTTTCACCACTTCAGTACGTTCACATCTTTCACCATCGTACAAACCAAGAGAAAGGAAGTCCGAGGGACAATTACAGACCTTCACTATTTTCACCACTTCAGTACGTTCACATCTTTCACCATCGTGCAATCCAAGAGAAAGAAGGTCCGAGGCGCAATTTCAGACCTTCACTAATTTCACCACTTCAGTACTTTCACATATTTCACCATCGTCCAAACCAAGAGAAAGGAGAGGCGAGGGGCTATTTCAGACCTTCACTACTTTCACCACTTCAGTGTGTTTACAATCTTCACTACCGTCCAAGCAAAGGGGGTGAAGTCTGGAAGGGGCAATTTCAAGCCTTCACAAATTTCACCACTTCAGTTCGTTCACAATCTTCACTACCGTCCAAGCAAGGGAAATGAAGGATGAAACGAACAATTTCATGCCTTCACCGATTTCACCACTACAGTTCCTTTACATCTTTCACTATCGTCCATGCAGGAGGGAAGAGGGGGGGGACAAATTCATGCCTTCACCGATTTCACCACTTCAGTTTCTTCACAACCTTCACCATTGTCCAAGCAACAGGGGGGAAGGACAGAGGGGCAATTTCAGGCCTTCATAAGTTTCACCACTTCAGTTCGTTCACAATCTTCACTACCGTCCAAGCAAGGGGGTGGAGGATGAAAGAGAACATTTCACGCCTTCACAAATTTCACCACTTCAGTTCATTCACAGTCTTCACTACCGTCCAAGCAAGGGGGGTGGAGGATGGAAGAAACAATTTCATACCTTCACTGATTTCACCACTTCAGTTTCTTCACAACTTTTACTACCGTTTGAGCAACAGGGGAGGGGGACGGAAAGGGCAATTTCGGACCTTCAAAAATTTCATCACTTCAGTTCATTCACAATCTTCACTACCGTCCAAGCAAGGGGGTGGAGGATGGAAGGGGCAATTTCAGGCCTCCACGGATTTCACCACTTCAGTTCCTTCACAACCTTCACTATCATCCAAGTAATAGAGGGGGGGTGGACGGAAGGGCCAATTTCATGCCTTCACCGATTTTACCACTTCAGTTCCTTCTCAACCTTCACTACGTTCTAAGCAAAAGGGGGGGGGATGGAAGGGGCAATTTCAGGCCTTCACAAATTTCACCACTTCAAGTCATTCACAATCTTCACTACCGTCCAAACAAGGGGGGTGAAGGATGAAAGGGGTAATTTCAGGCCTTCACGGATTTCACCACTTCTGTTCCTCCACAACCTTCACTACCGTCCAAGCAACAGGAGGAGGAAGGAAGGGGCAATTTCATGCCTTCATTGATTTCACCGCTTCAGTTCATTCACAACCTTCACTACTGTCCAAGCAAGTGGGGGGGAGGACGGAAAGGGTAATTTCAGGCCTTCACAAATTTCTGACCTTCACGAATTTCACCACTTTGCTTGAACGGTGGTGAAGGTTGTGAAGGAACTGAAGTGGTGAAATCAGTGAAGGCATGAAATTGCCCCTTCCATCCTCCACCCCCCTTGCTTGGGCGGTGGTGAAGACTGTGAATGAACTGAAGTGGTGAAATTTGTGAAGGCCTGAAATATTCCCTTCCATCCTCCACCCCCCTGGCTTGAACGGTAGTGAAGATTGTGAACGAACTGAAGTGGTAAAATTTGTAAAGACCTGAAATTGCCCCTTCCGTTCTTCCTCCCTATTGCTTAGACAGTAGTGAAGGTTGTGAAGGAACTGGAGTGGTGAAATCGGTGAAGGCATGAA
>BFEA01000020.1:3150740-3161020 GCA_003427395.1 Chara braunii | reverse complement strand
CCCCCCCCCCTCCTACATAGACGATAATGAAAGTTGAGAAGGAACTGAAGTGGTGAAATCGGTGAAGGCATAAAATTGCCCCTTCTATCCTTCACCCCGCTTGCTTTGACGGTAGTGAAGATTGTGAATGAACTGAAGTGGTGAAATTTGTGAAGACCTGAAATTTCCCATTCCGTCATCCACCCCCCTTGCTTGGACGGTAGTGAAAATTGTGAACGAACTTAAGTGGCAAAATTTGTGAAGGCATGAAATTGTCCCTTCCGTCCCTTCCCCCCCCTCTGTTGTTTGGACGATCGTGAAGATTATGAAGGAACTGAAGTGGTGAAATCCGTGAAGGCCTCAAATTGCCCCTTTCATCTTCCACCCCCCTTGTTTGGACGGTAGTGAAGATTGTGAATGAACTGAAGTGGTGAAATTTGTGAAGGCCTGAAATTGCCCCTTCCGTTCCCCCCCTTGTTGCTTAGACGGTAGTGAAGATTGTGAAGGAACTGAAGTGGTGAAATCGGTGAAGGCATGGAATTCCCCCTTCCATCCTCCACCCCTCTTGCTTGGACGGTAGTGGAGACTGTGAAGGAACTGAAGTGGCGAAATCGGTGAAGGCATGAAATCGCCCCCCCCCTCTCATACAAAGACGATAGTGAAAGATGTGAAGAAACTGAAGTGGTGAAATTCGTGAAGGTCTGAAATTGCCCCTTCCGTCCTTTCCCCTTGTTTCTTGGACGGTAGTGAAGGCTGTGAAGGAACTGAAGTGGTGAAATCGGTAAAGGCATGAAATTGTTTTTTTCATCCTTCCCCCCTTCCTTGCTTCGACGGTAGTGAAGATTGAGAACAGACTGAACTGGTGAAATGTGTGAAGGTTTGAAATTGCCCATTCCGTCCTCCTCCCCTCTCCGTAAACGGGGCACCATACCAACAATGTAAATCTTAAAACTTTTCAAGAATGCTAGTGAAAACATTGGTCTGAACTCGTAGAAATCAGGATTGTCAACCGAGTGTTCCTAGAATAATGAAAAAAATAGGTGTCGTTAACCTTCTGTGTTCACACTAGCCAAATTGCTGCCCAAAATCGAAATCCGGTACTGCCAATCTCTTCGCCATGTCCCAAAACCCCCGTCTAGCCTTTTACCATACTCGATTCTGTCGAGAAATGAGTGAGTTATAACCTTTTCCCCCTTTGCTTTTCGTTCTCCTTCTGCTCTCGATTCCTTCGCACACAACTTATTATTCTGGTAGTGGTCAATCCGCCTTCTAGAACCCAAATTTGATGCCTCAGATCAGTTTGTCACACAGAAAAACCCCAACTTACCACCTTGTCTTGCCTGAGTTTATCAGGAAACGAGCACGCCGTAACTTTTCATTCCGCCATAGCTTCTGGCTCCAACGTTGTCTCCTCCCCCTTTCTTCGAACGTACCTGGCACGAAACTGCATCCAAGTTCGTTCTTCCTTCGTCATTGTCTCTATTGTTTTCCTTCCGGTCTTGCCGCGCTCTCCTGCGCTACCCCTCTCTTCTCTAATTCGTTCTTCCTCTCTCTCTATACTATCACTATTTCTTCTACACATCCACGTTCGATCTGTTGCTCACGCCCCCACAACTTTGCGTCCCTCCCATTAGTCTTTCTTCGTAGCGCACCGCCCGACGATCTAGTGAAGGTTGTTTGGCGGCTTGAGTCAATCTGGGGAAAAACTCCGAAGAGAACGCCGTCCGACTAGTTTTTCGCCCGTATTTACTGCACGCTTATTCCACTGCGCCTCAGGTCAAGCTCTGCTCAGGCAGAGCTTACACCCTTCCGAATTTTCAACGGACAGACTCAAACACACGTCGCGGGATCGAGGGCACGGGCCTGCTGCGGAACCTGCAGCATGAGCACCGGTAGGCCAGCCCTAATGTAAATCTTGGTGGTCGTAACCAAATGTTCAAATGGGAATTTTTGAAGACCAAAGTGGAGAGGGTCTCATGTAAGTGGCTGCGCACAATCTGCACCCTCCGCCACTGTGCCCAACGGGCATTACCCTACTGAAACCTCTCACAGCAGATCGTGGTTGGTGGATCATGCAGTCACAGACTGCATCTCGCTTCAGCTCCGGCTACCCAGAGGGAAGCTTCAGAGGGAATCAACAACTAAATGGCTCGAGTAGTCTTCCGCTCTATACCCAGATCCGAAGGACAATTTACAGATCAGCATCGCTGCGGGTTTTTACCGCAGTACCCGTGACCCTTTTATGCTCATGCCTTGTTTACCAGCTGTCGGGACAGCCTGTCACACAGCAAGCATTGCGGCAGCCTCTAGCTGGTGCCCTCTGTTGAACTGTGCCCACGACACAGTTCACCATCTTTCGGGTTCCAAGCGCAGATTTTGGTGGCGGTAGGCAAATATTCAAAAGAAACTTCGAAGACCGAAGTGTGGGTAAGGGTTCCATGTGCACAACTTCCGAGACAGCCTGCCACACAGCAAACACCTCGGCAGCCTCCCACTGGTGCCTTTGGGCAGACTGTGCCCACGACACTGTTCACCATCTTCCGGATTCCAAGGGGTCGCACCGCCGTACCTTTTCAGATGGGACAAGGCCCTGGCCGTTTGGAGCAATAACACTTTGGTACTCCGCTGGTCACATGGCGCCGTCCACAAATCTTGCACAAAAATTTTTAGTGAACGAAGATAAATAAAACAAATAAATAATAAAAATATGATATTTGTGGTAAACTTTCGGTCTGTATTTTCGACAGTTCATAGGTGTACCAACTGTACCAGGCTGCTGGTTGCCTAGCCAGCCTCGGAGCATAAGTCGGGTGCTTCAGCGCCATTGATTCCGACGCCCCAATGAGTAGAAGGGCGAGGGCCTGCTGCAAAGTCTGCAGCATAAGCCTGAGTGAAGTGGGTCCCGGTGCAGATCTTGGTGGTGGCAGCAAAGATTCAAATGGGAACTTCTGAAAACTGAAGTGGGGAAGGATCCTATGTGCGCAGATGTGCACAATCTACGCCCTCCGCCACTATGCCTTAGCACCATTCGCCGTCTTTCGAGTTTCAAAGGGCATGCTCATACTCAAACCTCACACAACAAAAAGTGGGACGGGTCATGCCCAGATTCAAACCTCTCTCATCAGATTGAGGTTGGCGGACGGTGTCCTCGCGGAGGGTCCCTGCCACTCAGGTTTACTCCGCCTCGTCAGCTAATCACCCACCGGCTCACATGCACGTTGAGCTTCTCGGTCCTCGTTCCAAGACGGGCGGGATAAAGGGATTTCACCAGCATCCTGAATACGTAGGAACCCGAACGGGCCCGTCAAAAGAGGCATTTGCTCAAGGTCCTCGACTGTCGTGACGGGCACTAACGGCCCGTATTCCATTGTTACATCCTATTCTAGGAAAGTCGAAGCATAAAAATAATAATAGTACGACGGTAAATAGTAAAATATTTAGAAAGATTTTAATCGTCAGGAAACGACCGACGAGAAAAAGGGACCGCCAGTTTTGCTCCGTCTTTGTTGATAGCAAAACCAAGGTGGGGTAACCCCGCCAGACCCTCAACCCCAAGTTCCTCCTCGCCGCTCCACTGCTCCTGTGCTGCCGTGCTGATCTCAATCCATGGATCCCTTGAATGAATGTTCGTTACCATACCAGTAGTGTTAGACCCAAGGCTGAGTCTGACACTAGCGGACACCTATATAAGCGGTTACCACGCGACATACAGGTCTACCGAAACATTCTAAGGCCACACCTCGACCTATCAGCCGAACCCACGACCGCCAAGCTTCCTCGTCCACCATGCGAAAGCCCTTGTTCGCGATCTATTTCCTCTCACATGTTCGATTATCGCTCAAAGGCAATACCATTGCCGATGACACCATCTGTATGAGCATAGACGCACCACGATCACTTCAATAAAAGAAAACCCTTCCTAGCTTTAATCAAAAATTAAAATTTTGTCGGCGGAAACGCCGACTCTATAATATCAAGATAAAAATCATCACGCGCGTCTCAGAACTGCACGCCCACACACTCTCTACTCTCCCCCCGCACGCCCCATGGTTCGATTAAAAATGAGTCGAGCGTGGGCCGCGTGATACTTATATATAAATTATAGCTTCTAGTATCGCCTCAGACACTAATTATGTGAAGTGCAAATATGCGCATGAATACCCTTGTAAGGGTATTCACGCCTACAGCTTTCCGGACCTTATTAAGCGACGTCCCCGTCGCATCGGATAATCAACTAATTCAAATGATGCATAACATTTTTTTGCTGATGAGAAAATAACCAATCCGATCCACCGGTATGGTTCTGTTTGAGTGGTCAACCAACTGAACACTCTTTACGACCTTGAGCTGTCAGGGTTCTAACTTGGGTCTCCTGATTCCTGACCTCGGATTTCCAAGGATACTTGATTAGTACTACAGCCTGAATTTCGATTTTGGGTAAACAGTTGACACCCTCTCCCTTAGCCCTACACATCATCCGACTTTTCGTTGAGTGTCCATCGTCTTGTGCTCGCGTACGAGGCCAAAGCTTTAGACGCGGACCCTAATCGAGACCTTTCTGAGCCTGAAGAATATTTTCGTGCCAAACATTGTTGGCCTATCCATATAATCTCATAATCCAAACAACACCCGTCTTGGAGTCTAGCACAGGTGGGAAGGTCTTCATCTTGGCTCACCATAGTCTGGTTAATCGAGGCAGATCTACGGCCCGTCGCGTTGTTATATTAGAGGCGGTGCCCTTGTTGGTTGTGCAACAATAGGCAACTTTTCCTGATGAAACACTTAATCAGGACTCAAAATACATGTCAGACTTGAGTCTTATCCCTCTGAGATCCCGCGGGAATAAGATTCTCTGAGGCGGCCACACCCCTCAAGTGTTACCCATTTGGTGAGACGTGAGACCGCTGCTAGGTTATGCCGGTCAACAGCCAACAATGGGGGTTGCACCCCAGTGATGTCAGTTTGACCCCTAGCTGAGTCTCTTATAAATGCCTTAAGATTAGCATCATAGTGGTTTGACAGTGTGTCGCAGTAAACTCAGGCCTATTGCGAGATTACGCAGAGGTCTGCTTGGTTCAAAGATATTCACCAGCTCGCTATGGAACAGCATAGGGGACACGACCTCCTTTCCAAAAAAAAGTACAGAAAATCATTGCCAGATTCACAGGGTCGTGGCCTCCCTTGTTTGATCAAAGCAAGGTAGACCACATATCTTAAAGACATCTCTCAAAATTTCCTCATATGTGCGACATTCCAAAATTTCACCAATAAGTCAGTCTCCTGGTCTTTCTCGTCAGACTTCATCAATCAAACTGTTTTTCATGCCTCTTTAAACCACCTTCCTTTTTGAAGGGCAATCACTCATAAAATCTCATAACCACCTCCGACGTGGAGATGAGTCAACCATAAAACACTCATACCGAGAGACCAACTTGTGGGTCCTTGTCTTAATTCTAAAAAACATATGGTATGGACAAACATTCAATCATACTATTCCATAGGTCCTTTGGGACCTTTACACCAATTCCTTAAAATAAAACGACATTTTTATTTCTTATACTTAGGCCCCTTGTCCGTCCATACGGAAGGTTGCCCAAGTATACAAAAGAGTAGATAATTTATACATCTTACACTCATAAAGTATAAGAAATGCATCACATATACCTTTCACACAAAATAGTCATACGCTATGATAAGTCCACACACATGAGAGTGATCGTGGTCATCAGACCAAGAAGTAACCTCGAATCCTAATTATGTACAAAGTTGGGATATCCCAACTCAACGGAACAAGAATAGCCTCGAAGCCACTTGTGTACTTAGAGTTGAATCAACCTTACAAATGAAACAAGGTAACCAATATATTGTTAATATATCCAAAGTTGGGAAGAAATCCCTAGCCCAAAGGAATTAGGAATGACCACAATATTACCAAGTATCACACAAAGGTACCACGACTTCAATAGTCGAATCCCCTCATCCCTTCAATGATGCTAAAAAGAAATAGAAAAGGTAGCCTATGAAGTATGATCTGACATAACCCCATGGTTACCATACTGAAAAAGCAAAACAACCCAATCACATCACATCATAATCCAAAGATCTCTATATACATACTAACGTGCTATCTTGAACAAGGACTACAACACACGTGTCTCTAAGAATGTACAATCCTAATACAATCCTATACCAAGTCTATCACACAACTACTCAACAACCCACACTCCGTCCTTTCCGTTTTCCGGACCTTATTAGGAAAGATTCCCTACTAAATACAATCACAAGGCCTTCCTCCAATCAACTTGGGCCTGCAACCTTCTGTTCCCGTTCGTGCTTCCTTATCCTCTTTCTCTTCCTCTCATGAGGGGTTGATGATGAGAGGGCATCTGTCGCCTGGGTCGTGGCTCCCTCTTGTGTCGGTATGGGTACCGACTCTCCCATGGCTGCCCCCGCCAACCATGAGTTCATCCCCTCTCCAGGCTTGCCAAGCGGTGGTACATACTCTGGGGTGTCCAGCCTCTGTGGCGTCTCCAGGGGAACATCTACCTCCATAGCACTTGCGGCAACAATCTCAGGAAGATCCCTCTCTGACGGCTGGCTCTCCTTCTCCATGGTCAGCGTAGGACTCATCGTACTCTCGGGCAACCCTAGTGGCATCCCTAACCAAATCTTCGCCGCTGTCCCATATGCACCCTCCTCTCCTAGTGTGTGGGTAGGTGCACTGACCGTGGCTGAGGTAGGTAAGCACATCAACCTCTCCATGGGCGCCTCTAGTAGTCTGTCTAAAGATCTCTCTACCTGTTCTGGCTCAGGTGCCTGAGTTATTTCCATTGCTTGCCCTTCCCCTGGTTCTGTCATAGGTACTTGAGCCTTCTCTCCCACCGTTCCCTCCTTCTGCATAGGCATTGGTAACTGAGAGGCCAATTTTGTTGGGGCCTTTAACTCAAAGTTTCCCTTCTCCCTTTCTTTCTTTGCCTTAGCCTCGGCAGGATCCATAATCACCTTACCCAAACCTTGATATTGAGATGGTTTCGTCCCCTTCTTCTGTACAAACAGACCATCCAGTGCTTGACCTTGGACGTCGTACCTGCTTTGCTCGGTCTAGTCTACCACTGTGGTGGATTGGAACTTCTCCATCTTCGCCTCCATCTCTCAAAGTCTTCTCTCCCATTCAGCATCCTTTGCTTGGGCTGCCGCCTTCTGTTACTTGTTTTCAGCCTCTACCTTTTCCAATCGCTTGGTCAGACTTTCCATCTTTAGCTTTTGTGCTTGCAACTTAGCACTCAACATCGAGTACCTATCGAAAGAGGTTGTTGCAAGCCGTCATATCTTCTCTTCCAAACGCTGATCTGCCCTTCGTGCTGCTACAAAACTAGAATCCATCAGCTCATCTCGACGATCCAGCCTCATGTCCACAAATTCAAAGCCCTGAGGTCTCTGACGATCTGCGTCTCTCTGCTCCAGCCATCTAGCCCAGATTGCCTCTACTCCTCTCTCTTGCGACCCCATATCTGCTGGTGGGTCTGGTAGTGTTTCTGCTGCCTCATGCCTATCTTTCTCTCTTCCCAATTCCTCGAGTCTTTCCTTTACCCTGGCCTGACGCTCCTGTAGGGTCTCCCTTGCCTGATGACTGGTTCGTCATTGGGTCTCCCCACATACCACTGGCTCGGTCTGAGCTCCCCAACATACCACTAGCTCAGTTTGAGCCCCTTTTCTGGGTGAACCCGTTGATGGTGCCTTAGCAACCCCTGCCGATGATGCCAACCCAGCCGTAAGATGCGTGTCGATCACTCTGTCGGCCTCCACACTGCTAGGGGCCGCATCTGATGTGGGGGCAGGAACAGCCTCTGACGACGGTCACTGTGATGGTTCCGAATGGGTCTCCAACTCCTCTAAATTCGCAATCGGTCGCGCTTCCTCCAACATCTCTGCCTTTGGTCGGTCCCCCAGCTCAAGGATAGTTTCTACAACAGGTCTCACTTCATGTTTCTTCTCAGGGGTAACTCTCCTCTCTGGCTCAGTCTCGTGAATGGTTGACAAAGGTGGACTATCGTCCCCCAAATCAATGACCTCTCTATATCGGCGAGAGACAGATTGTCTCCTTCCTGCCACGTACTCAATCACTCCTCCTCCTCCTCTCGACTCGCGGTCTTGGAGAGTCGTGTCGAAACAACCCACAGACACTCCTTATCTGGGCCTTGCAGTCTTCCCAGTCTCGCGCCGCACGCCCAATTTGGGCGATGTCTCTCCGTAGCCCAGGCACTGCCCACTGTGGGACCTCCTCATGTACTCTTCTCTCATGACGGCCACTGTCCTGCAGTGCTCCTCATATGCTGGAAAGAACTCGTCCAGATTGTCTGCAGTCATACAAATGGGCAACCCATCAAGTCCTATCGGTGATGGCTGCAGCAACCGCAATCCCACCTCTATTTCTAACCAGCTCCCTCCTTGCGTCCACAACTCCTCAATCCTCTCTCCCATCTCTCCCGTACCCCTCAAATGTTGGATCATCGTTCCCTTTGACCATCCTCTGTCTGTCGCATGCCGCGTGAACTGCTCGATGAACATATCTGGGCTACCATCGTCATAGATTGGAGTGTTGTCTCGCTGATGTGATCGTGATGATTCCCCGCCTCCTGGACCTTCTTGAGGCTGTTTGTCCCTCCCACCCTTCGGCATGGTCGTCTTCATAAAGTTACGCCTGCAGAACAAGCGAGAAAAACAAGACGCACACAAGGGAATCAGTACGGGTGGTTACAACCTTTAGCATTGACCATACCAAACAAAACTCTTCAATTAACTCTCTAATTCTGACTCCTAATTTATATTAACCTCCTAATTACCCTTTTGTTATCTTATTCTTATCGTATGCATACTTACCCCTTCCTGTGCTACAAATTTTGCTAATTTGCCTCATGACACCCAGTCCTTTTGTGTCGTCCTGTTCGGTTCCTCAATCTGATATTATCCATAGTCTCCACAACGGGCAATCCTGTATGGTCCGAGCCATCTCTTGTCGAGCTTTCGGGACCATTGCTTTTCTAACGAGGAGTCATACAACAATACAATATCTCCAACCTTTAATGGCTCTCTTCGAACGCGCGTCAATCAATCTCACGTGAACTTATCTGCGGTGCAGCTATTTGCTGATTTGTTAGCCACATCCCTGATTCTATCTTTCGTAGCTCCGATTTGGCGTGCTCTTAAATCGAGAAGGTCTTCAAATGACAAATTAGTCTCGAGGTCTTGCCGTCTCCAAGTCTTTAGGATGCTTTCGGTTGGAAATGTCGCGTGCCTCCCATACCAAAGTGTTGCTGGCGCATACCCCGTGATTCATTTAGCAGTCGCATTTTCCACAAAGAAGGTTGCCCTCAAATACTTCGGCCATTGAATGAATCTTCCGCCTGTCCACTTCGCAAGGAGGTTCGTAAGTGTACTATGTCATCTTTCCACTGACGCATTCGCTTTGGGATGTGTTGCAGTCGTATATTTCACAGTTACCCCATATTCGTCTAGGAGCATCTTCACTTCTTTACAAGTAAACTCTGACCCCCTGTCCATTAGAAACTCCACCACAAACGGGTATCGGAGGTAATACTCTTCAATGGATTGGGCCATTGTCTCACCAGTCTTAGAGTGTATGACCCTGTCGTCTACAAAGCTCGTGACGTTGTTCCGTGATGTCGGGGCAAAAACCTTGACAAGGGTATTTGCCGGTGTTTTTGAACGTCGGACGTTGTCCGACTCTTGCGTTGAAATAATAGTCTTGATGAGACTGACGTCTGCCAAAAGTTTATTCCGACTTGACCTATGATTGAGAAACTAAGAGTTTTCGGACTTAGTCCGGACGCATGTGACGTCCGGAGGTATCGGATGTGAACGACAAGGCTACGAATTGTCAAAACCGCAGGAATGTGCGGATAAAGAAATGTTAAAATTAAACCTATCCTACCTATGATTCAGGGCCTAAATGGGCTAAAAAGAGGGTTGCGCCGGAGTATAGGGCCACAACGCAGGAGGTGTAGGAAGCATTTGTTTTTTTTAGGGCTGCGGGGTCTGACTTCGAGCCTGGGAGCCGATAGGCAAATGCCAAGGCTTACCCGGTTCGATGGCCGACCAAGCCGTGGTCACGCGGCTAACCGGTATGGGTAGGCCACGGGCAGGTAAACGGCAGGCCACAGGCAGGGTAGCCCTGCTAGGCCATAGCCGGGGCAGGCCTGCTAGGCCACATACGGGCGGAGCCTGCAAGGCCGCAGGCAGGGAAATCACCTGGGCTAGCTCTTCATATTGAAGAGCTGCTC
>BFEA01000020.1:3121782-3132775 GCA_003427395.1 Chara braunii | reverse complement strand
AAGGAAAATCATCTCGCCTCTTTTAAAGGCCTTTTTACCCCTTTCAAGCCCTTTTAAGACCCTCACCCCCCCCCCTGACCCTCCAGAACGACATGGAAAAAAAAAAAAAAAAAACGGATTTGGGTCCCTCTCGGAGGGCGCAAAAATACCCCATAATCAGGGGAAGGAAAAGAAAAAAGTTTTGACTACTATTTTTACTCGCCCGAGTGACCCGGGCAAGAGGGTCCAAGTTGCAATGGCCCGGCTGCCCGGTCGTGCAGCTCAGCCCTAAAAAAAAAGTTATTTTATAAATAATCATTGTGAACAAAAATATATATACACTACATAGGTTGAATAATAATAATATAATATTGAGGAAGATTGTGAATAATACCAACGATAATATTAAGTGTTGTGAAAATTTGAAAAATAATCATTGAGACAAAGAGATTCATAGCAAATTTGTGACACGAATCCGCCCACAACGACCTAACCATATCACAGGGACATTTCTTGTTTTTCTTTTATTTTTTTCTCATTTGTTTTTTCTCCTGTTATTTCTTGGATTGAAAACGTCAGTGTTGAATCGCCTCACATCAAAATTATGAGAGTGATTTTATCAATAGTAGCTTGCATACAGTTCACGCAGGGAGGAGAGTTGGGCAGATAAAAAGCCAGACAGGCAAGCCAGGTAGATAGACACGCAAGCACCGAGGGAGACAGGGCGGGCCAAGTAGACAGGCAAGTAGGCATCCAAGTGTTCAGCAGACATACAGGTATGCAGGCAAGCAAGCAGTCAAAGCAGGTAAAACAGGCAACCAGGAAAGCAAGCAGGTTGAGAAGAGAAGTGTTTACCTCTTGAAATACACACACACACTGCAGTCGATGGTTGTTGTTGACATATCAACAGACAAGTCTTCGCTTCTTGTAACGGTTTGTACGTGAGCTTATTCTGTCAATTTCGGACTTTGATCGTTTCTCGTGATCAATCTGACATATGATCAGCAGAAGGAAGTTGAACCTTGATTTGTTTGTGTACCTGCAATAGAGTAACAAAATAATTTATACATGTCTGAGCACTTAAATATATTCCTAGAAAAAAAGAGAAAAAAAATAAACAAATAATAACAAACCCCGTGCCCTCCCCCGCCGTGTCGCCCTCCCCTGGCCCCGCACCCACGCCCCAGCTCTCGCCCCCGCGCCCGTACCCCCACCCCCGCTCCCAACCATCCCTGGCCCCACACCCCGCTTGACCCCACCCCAGGCCCCGGGCCCAGGGCCACCCCGAGCTCACCAGGAGAGGGTGTATCCCGGGGCGATGGGGGGGTCCGAGGTGGGGCCTGACTGGTAGCCTAGGATTCTTTTAATTTATTTTATTTTATTTTGGGGACCTTCTTTGGCCCTTGCATGGACCAGCTGGTAGCCTAGTTGAACACCCGATAAAATTGAAAGAATCTAAAAGAAAAGATTTGTGATGAATCACAGACAAAAGTTGTGTGGATTTTTATTATGCATAACATACTTTCTTTTTCAGATTTTTATTAATTTGTTTTTCCTTTTTATATATTTTTTTCAATTTTTTTTCCAAATTTTCTCGTTTTTTTTTTTTTTTTAACGTACTCTCACGTACGGTAGTATATGTACACCCGTACGTATCACGTACAAGAATACGTGAACGTGTGTAGGCGCAAGCTGCATACACGTACATTGTGGTATACATCGCCAAACAGAGCTGTCTGATAAACCGTGGGCAGAGAGGGGGAAAATGACAACAAACGAGGGACTGTGACAAACTGTTTTGTTGGAGTTTCACCAACTCATATATTTATATATATGCCCCTCGTTTGTTTTTCTCTTTTCCCTCTCTGCCTATGGTTTACTGGCAGCTGACATAATATATGTGTATATATATATATATATATATTATTTTTTGGCGTAAGCCAGACAAGTCATCTCGGACCACTGTTGTGACCAACTGTGTTATGGTATTTCGCATATCTTGCCTGAGTTGCCTCGTCCTTCATGCACTTGAGTGGTATATCATAATGCTAGACAATAATGTTCAAATGAGTGTAGATTGTAGATCTTTTTATGACCATGTTTTTTCTTGTTTCGTTTGGTTGGATGTTAACAGTCATGTTCGTTGTCAATGTGGAGGCAAGGACGTGGCATATTAAATGTCATGACCAGGACTTCGTTGACAGTTTGAGACAAGATGAGATTATATATAAGAACCC
This sequence comes from Chara braunii, assembly GCA_003427395.1. Taxonomy (NCBI): domain Eukaryota; kingdom Viridiplantae; phylum Streptophyta; class Charophyceae; order Charales; family Characeae; genus Chara; species Chara braunii. The sequence goes on along the minus strand of BFEA01000020.1, from coordinate 3,130,559 downwards.
ACAACCTTAAAGAGTAGCGAAAATTATCAGTGAATTGTACCACACCGTTTAGGATATTCCTCCTCTGAATGTTGTCTAAGGTTGTTTTTTCCCTTTCTTGTCTTTTCAGTATCTTCTTCATCCAATTTCATGTTGGTGCTTTGTGAAATTATTATTTTTTTCTATGTTTTCATTAATGTTCACATCCAATGCTATACCTTTAGTATCTGGTCAATGTCAGATTGTTGTCCGCTAGCAATCAACAGTGATGCACGCAGGAGTCATCCCTGTCATTGTTATAACGACCTTGCAACATATTTTGGAACAGGTCATATGTGTTGACATCGAACAAACCAGATTCAACAATTGATTGTGTATCGTCTTCGTGTTATGTTAATTTGGATGCTGTAGATTTTTGACTATTTGATAGAGAATTTTTTTTATTGTTGTTTGTCTTTAAAACTCACATATGAATTTATTTTGTTATTAACTTGACGTACAGGTTTTGTGTCGGTCAAGTCATACATTCCGGAAGCATTTTTCAACACTATTTGAGATGGGCGAGTTGTGACGAGGATATGACTCGTCATGTCAGAGAGAAGGGTTTTGAAGCCGTTCTATTGTCATCAGCTGCTTTGGCAAAAGCCGCTTGCTGAAGATAGAGGTCTCGTCCTTGGAACTCAACAACTTTAACAAAATTTGTTATCAATAAAATTCGTTGTCATGAGTTGTTGTTTGACCTTTCTGTTTTGGGGATAAAGCATTGTTTGACTTTCATAATGTGGGTTGTTTTACATTGCAACACTTGTTTGGTTCACTTTGCCAAAACAAAATCTTCAAGTTGTCTAACCTAGCCATTATTTAACCCCTTTTGCCTTTTTTTTTTTTTTTTTTTTTTTGCTCAGCATTAAGGTTTTGTTGCTCACCTACTTAACAGTGGACCCACTTCCCGTGTGGGGGGTCCAATGTCCCTGGTCCATCGGAGAGATACCCTCAAGAGGAGATGATCCCTTAGGTTTTTTTTTTTTTTTTTTTTTTTGCGAGGCATTAAGTTTTTGTTGCTCACCTACTAAACTTGGCCATTTGTTCTGAAGTTGGGTCAATCGAGTTGGTAATGAAGACGATTTTGTTTTTTTTTCCCTCTTCGCTTGAGGCTCACCCGCGCTATTTTTATTTTTTTCACATTAGGTCACAGCAGACTAAGTTCACAAAAGTCATTCAAGTCGCTAATACCTTTCCCAGTTGAAAAACCCACCTTCAATCATGCCGGAAGAGTGTTTCACAGGCTTGACATAACGTCTAGTTGGGGGACAACGAGGCAGGGAGTATTCTTTCATAAGATCTGGGGGGAAAAAAAAACGGTTTATGACGCACTGAAAAGACATTGGTGAGTAGTGTTGCCAGACCTTTGCCGAAAGTGAAGGGTGTTAATATACAGCTGCCCCTTATCTCGGGGCCTCACGCCACAACTAACCAAACATGAAAAATCTGAATGAATCTATAACAGATATATGGAAAGATACATTGTCATATTTTTGTTTGTTATGCATGCGGTAAGTATTAGAGAAAATTCGTGGTGCAAACGGACGCCCCGCCTCCCACCTGTTTCAAGTTATTATTATTTGGGTCAGTCGTGTTGGTAATGAAGAGGGTTTTGGTTGTTTTTCCCCCTTCGCTTGAGACTCACCCGCCCCAATTTTTTTTTTTCCCTTCACATTAGGTGAGAGTAGACTAAGTTCACAAAAGTAATTTAAACCGACATCCCAGCTGAAAAAACCACCTTCAAGCATGTCCGAACAGTGTTTTACAGGCTTGACAACGAGAAGGGGAGTATTTTTTCATTAGATCTGGGGGGAAGAAAAAAAAAACGAGTTATGACACGCTGGAAAGACATTGGTAATTAGAGTAGTGAGACCCTTGCCGAAAATGAGGGGTGCTGACAACTGTACAGCCGCCCTTAATCTCGAGGAAAATCTAACTGAATCTTTCACATGCATATTGAAAGATACATCATCATATTTTTGCCAGTTATGCATGTAGTAAGTGTTAGATAAACTTTGTGGCGCAAACCGACCCCCCTAAGTGAGTTGAGAACGTTGGATAGGGTGAGGAGCGTTCGAAAGGGTTAGTCCGTCAAAAACCCTAAAAAAAAATTAAGTAAAAAAAAAAAACCAAAAAACAATTTAGTTTCCGAAGAAAAAAAAAAACAAAAAAACAATTTAGTTTCCGAAGAAAAAAAAAAACAAAAGAAGCGTAATCTTCGATGAAGCCTTAGCGAGGGTTGATGGCTAAGTTTCCAACGACAAAAAAAAAGAAAAGGAAGTGTAATTTTTTGCGAAGCCTAGGGGAGGGTTGTTGTGTGGGAGACCCCTTAAAAACGGTCTATAGTTCCCAAAGAAGAAAAATAAGAAAAATAAGTGTAATCTTCAGCGAGGCCCTGGAAGGCTTGGTGGGTGGGAGACCCCATAAAAACGACTAAGTTATCAAAACAGAAAAATAAGAAAAATAAGTGTAATCTTCGGCAAAACCTTGGGGAGGGTTAGTAGGTGGGAGATCCCTAAAAAACGGCTATGTTCTAAAAGAATAAAAAGAAGAAAAATAAATGCAATCTTCGGCGAAGCCTTGGAGAGTATTGGTAAGTAGGTGGCCCTCCAAAAACGGCTAAGTTCCCGAAGAAGAAAAATAAGAAAAATGAGTGTAATCTTCGGTGAAGCCTTGGGAAGGGTTGGTGGGTGGAAGGCCCTCTAAAAACGACTAAGTTCCCAAAAAAGGAAAAAAAGAAGAATAAATGTAATCTTCGGTGAAACCATGAGAAGGTTTAAGAGGACGAGAACCTTAAAAACGGCTAAGCTCCCAAAGAAGAAAAAGATGAAAAATAAGTGTAATCTTCGGCGAAGCCCTATGAGGGTTAAGAGGACGAGGATCCTATAAACGACCAAGTTCCCAAAGGAAAAAAAAAATAAAATAAAATAAGTGTAATCTTCGATGAAGCGCTAGGAGGTTGAGAGGGTGGTTGACAAAAAACAACAACTAAGTTGCCAAAGAAGAAAAAAAAGAAAAATAAATGTAATCTTCGGCGAAGCGCTAGGGAGGTTGAGTGGATGGTTGACCCACAAAAATGACTAAGTTCCCAAAGAAAAAAAATTAATAATAATAATTGTAATCTTCGGCGAAGCGCTGGGGAGGTTAAGTGGGTGGTTGACCCACAACAACGACTAAGTTAAAAAAAAAAAAAAAAGTGTAATCTTTGGCGAAGCGCTGGGGAGGTTGATTGGGTGGTTGACCCACAAAAACGACAAAGTTGCCCAAAAAAAAAAAAAAAAAAAAAAAGTGTGATCTTCGGTGAAACCCTGGGAGAGTTAAGAAGACGAGGACCCTAAAAACGACTAAGTTCCCAAAGAAAAAAAAAAAGAAAAATAAGTGTAATCTTCGGCGAAGTCCGTAGGGGGGTTCAGAAGACGAGGACCCTAAAAATGACTACATTCCTGAGGGAAAAAAAAAAAAAAAATAAGTGTAATCTTCGGAGAAGCCCTAGGAGGTTGAGTGAGTGGTTAACCCACAAAAACGATTAAGTTACCAAAGAAAAAAAAAAAAATAATAAGTGTAATCTTCGACGAAGTCATGGGGAGGGTTAAGAGGATGAGAACCCTAAGAACGATTAAGTTCCCAAAGAAAAAAAAAAAAGAAAAATAAGTGTAATCTTCGGCGAAGCTCTGGGAGGGTTAAGAGGACGAGGACCCTAAAAACGACTAAAATTCCGAGGAAGAAAAAAAAGAAAAAAAAGTGTAATCTTCGGCGAAGCCCTGGGAGGGTTAAGAGGACGAGGAACCTGAAAACGACTAAGTTCCCAAAGGAAAAAAAGAACAAAAATATGTGTAATCTTCAGCGAAGCGCTGGGAAGGTTAAAAGGACGTGAAACCTAAAAACGACTAAGTTCCCAAAGAAAAAAAAGAACAAAAATATGTGTAATCTTCAGTGAAGCGCTGGGAAGGTTGAGTGGGTGGTTAACCCATAAAAACGACTAAGTTCCCAAAGAAAAAAAAGAAGAAAAACTAAGTGTTATCTTCGGCGAAGCGCTGAGGAGGTTCAGTGGGTGGTCAACCCACAAAAACGACTAAGTTTTCGAAGAAAAAAAAGAAGAAAAATAAGTGTAATCTTCGACGAAGCCCTGAGGAGGGTTAAGAGGATGAAGACCCTAAAAACGACCAAGTTCCTAAGGAAAAAAAAGAAGAAAAATAAGTGTAATCTTCGGCGAACCCCTTGGAAGGGTAAGAGGACGAGGACCCTAAAAACGACTAAGTTCCCGAGGATAAAAATGAAGAAAAATGAGTGTAATCTTCGGCGAAGCCCTGTGAGGGTTAAGAGGACGAGAACAAAAAAAACGACTAAGTTGCCGAGGAAAAAAAAAGAAGAAAAAGAAGGGTAATCTTCGATGAAGCCCGGGGGAGGGTTAAGAGGACGAAGACGCTAAAAACGACTAATTTCCGGAGGAAAAAATCGAAGAAAAATAAGTGTAATCTTCGCCGAAGCGTTGGGGAGGTTAAGTCGGTGGTTAACCCACAAAAACAACTAAGTTCCCAAAAAAAAAAAAAAAAAAAAAAAAATGTAATCTTCGGCGAAGAGCTGGGGAGGTTGAGTGGGTGGTTAACCAATAAAAACGACTAAGTTTCCGAGGAAAAAAAAGAAGAAAAATAAGTGTAATCATCGACGAAGCCCTGCAAGGGTTAAGAGGACGAGGACCCTAGAAACGACAAAGTTCCTAAATAAAAAAAAGAAGAAAAATAAGAGTAATTTTCGGCGAAGCCCTGGAGGGTTAAGAGGACGAGAACCCTAAAATAGACCAAGTTCACGGGGAAAAAAAAGAAGAAAAATAAGTATAATCTTCAGCAAAGTCCTGGTGAGCGTTAAGAGGACGAGGACCCTAAGAACCATTTAGGTTGTGAAAGAAAAAAAAGAAAAAAAATAAGTGTAATCTTCTGCGAAGCCATGAGAAGGTTAAGAGGACGAGGACCCTAAAAGCGACTAAGTTCCCAAGGAAAAAAAAGAAGAAATATAAAGGGTTAAGAGGATGCGGACCCTGAAAACGACTAAGTTCCCCCCCCCCCCCAAAAAAAAAAAACAGTAATCTTCGACGAAGCATTGGGAAGGGTTAAGAGGACGTGAACCCTAAAAACGACTAAATTCAAAAAGAAAAAAAAAAAAGCAAAACAAGTGTGATCTTCGGCGAAGCGCTTGGGGAGGTGTAGTGGGTGGTAAACACACAAAAACTACTAAGTTCCCAAAGAAAAAAATAAAAAAAATAAGTGTAATCTTCGGCGAAGCGCTAAGGAGGTTGAGTGGGTGGTTAACCCACAAAAACAACTAAGTTTCCGAAGAAAAAAAAGAAGAAAAATAAGTGTGATCTTCAACGAAGCCCTGAGGAGGTTTAAGAGGACGAGGACCCTAAAAACGACTAAGTTCCCAAGGAAAAAAAAGAAGAAAAATAAGTGTAATCTTCAGCGAAACGCTGCGAGGGTTAAGAGGATGAGGGCCCTAAAAACGATCAAGTTACTAAGGAAAAATAATAATAATAATAAGTGTAATCTTTGACGATGTACTGGCGAGGGTTAAGAGGACAAGGACCCTAAAAACGATTCGGTTCCCGATGAGAAAAAAAAAAGAAAAATAGGTGTAATCTTCGGCGAAGCCCTAAGGAGGGTTAAGAGGACGAGGATCCTAAAAACGACAAAGTTCTCGAGGAAAAAAAAGAAGAAAAATAAGTTTAATCTTCGACGAAGCCCTGGGGAGGGTTAAGAAGACGAGAACCCTAAAAATGACTAAGTTCCTAAGGAAAAAAAATAAAAAAAATAAATGTAATCTTCGGCGAACCTCTTGGAAGCTTAAGAGGACTAGGACCCTAAAAACGACTAAGTTCCCAAGGATAAAAATGAAGAAAAATGAGTGTAATCTTCGGCGAAGCCCTGTGAGGGTTAAGAGGACGAGAACCAAAAAAACGACTAAGTTTCCGAGGAAAAAAAAAAAAAAAAAAAAAAAGCGTAATCTTCGATGAAGCCCAAGGGAGGGTTAAGAGGACAAGGACTCTAAGAACGACTAAGTTCTCGAGGAAAAAAACGAAGAAAAATAAGTGTAATCTTCGCCGAAGCGTTGGGGAGGTTAAGTCGGTGGTTAGCCTACAAAAACGACTAAGTTCCCAGAGAAAAAAAAGAAGAAAAATAAATGTAATCTTCGGCGAAGTGCTGAGGAGGTTGAGTGGGTGGGTAACCAACAAAAACGACTAAGTTTCGAAGGAAAACAAAGAAGAAAAATAAGTGTAATCATCGGCGAAGCCCTGCGAGGGTTAAGAGGACGAGGACCCTAAAAACGACTAAATTCCTAAAGAAAAAAAAAAAAGAAAAAAAGTGTAATCTTCGGCGACGCCCTGGGAGGGTTAAGAGGACGAGAACCCTAAAATAGACTAAGTTCCCGAGGAAATAAAAGAAGAAAAATAAGTATAATCTTCGGCGAAGCCCTGGTGAGGGTTAAGAAGAGGAGGACCCTAAGAACGATGTAAGTTGCGAAGGAAAAAAAAGAAGAAAAATAAGTGTAATCCTCTGCGAAGCGCTGGGAAGGTTAAGAGGACGAGGACCCTAAAAACGACCAAATTCCCAAGGAAAAAAAAGAAGAAACATAAGTGTAATCTTTGGCGAAGCCCTAGGAGGGTTAAGAGGACGCGGACCCTGAAAATGACTAAGTTCCCACAAAAAAAAAAAAAAAAAAAAAAAANAAAAAAGTGTAATCTTCGACGAAGCCCTGGGAAGGGTTAAGAGGACGTGAACCCTAAAAACGACTAAGTTCAAAAAGAAAAAAAAAAAGCACAACAAGTGTAATCTTCGGCGAAGCGCTGACGAGGTTGAGTGGGTGGTTAACTCACAAAAACTATTAAGTTCCCAAAGAAAAAAGAAAAAGAAAAATAAGTGTAATCTTCGGCGAAGCGCTGAGGAGGTTGAGTGGGTGGTTAACCCACAAAAACGACTGAGTTCCCGAAGAAAAAAAAGAAGAAAAATAAGTGTGATCTTCAGCGAAGCCCTTAGGAGGTTTAAGAGGACGAGGACCCTAAAAACGACTAAGTTCCCGAAGAAAAAAAAAGAAGAAAAATAAGTGTAATCTTCAACGAAGCTCTGCGAGGGTTAAGAGGGCGAGGACATAAAAACGACTAAGTTACTAAAGAAAAAAAAGAAAAAAGAAAAATGTAATCTTCGACGAAGCCCTGGTGAGGGTTAAGAGGACGAGGGCCCTAAAAGCGATTGAGTTACCGAGGAGAAAAAAAAAGAAAAATAAGTGTAATCTTCGGTGAAGCCCTAAGGAGGGTTAAGAGGACGACGATCCTAAAAACGACTAAGTTCCAGAGGGGAAAAAAAAAGAAAAATAAGTGTAATCTTCGACGAAGCCCTAAGGAGGGTTAAGAGGACGACGATCCTAAAAACGACTAAGTTCCAGAGAAAAAAAAAGAAGAAAAATAAGTGTAATCTTCGACGAAGCCCTGGGAGGGTTAAGAGGACGAGAACCCTAAAAATGACCAAGTTGCCGAGGAAAAAAAAGAAGAAAAATAAGTGTGATCCTCGCCGAAGCCCTTGGAGGGTTAACTTGACAAGGACCCTAAAAACGACTAAGTTCCCGAGGAAAAAAAAAAAAAAAAAAAAGTGTAATCTTCGGCGAAGCGTTGAGGAGGGTTAAGAGGACGAGGACGCTAAAAACGACTAAGTTCTCGAGGAAAGAAAAGAGGAAAAATACGTGTGATCTTCGGCGAAACCCTGAGGAGGGTTAAGAGGACGAAGATCCTAAAAACGACTAAGTTTCTGGAAAAAAAGAAGAAGAAAAATAAGTGTAATCTTCGACGAAGCCCTGAGAGGGTTAAGAGGACGAGGACCCTAAAAACGACTAAGTTCCCGAGGAAAAAAAAGAGGAAAAATAAGCGTAATCTTCGCCGAAGCCCTGGGAGGGTTAACAGGACAAGGACCATAAAAACGACTAAGCTCCCGAGAAGAAAAAAAAACAAAAATAAGTGTAATCTTCGGCGAAGCGCTATGAAGGGTTAAGAGGACGAGGACCCTAAAAACGACTAAGTTCCCGAAGTAAAAAAAGAAGAAAATAAGTGTGATCTTCGTCGAAGCCCTGGGGAGGGTTAAGAGGACGAGGATCCTAAAAACGACTAAGTTTCCGAGGAAAAAAAAGAAGAAAAATAAGTGTGATCTTCGGCGAAGCGTTGGGGAGGGTTAAGAGGACGAGTATCCTAAGAACGACTAGTTCCCAAGGAAGAAAAAGAAGAAAAATAGGTGTAATGTTCAGCGAAACCCTAGGGAGGGTTAAAAGGACGAGGATCCTAAAAATGACCAAGTTCCCAAGGAAAAAAAAGAAGAAAAATAAGTGTAATCTTCAACGAAGTCCTGGGAGGGTTAAGAGGACGATAACCCTAAAAATGACTAAGTTACCAAAGAAAAAAAAGAAGAAAAAGAAGTGAAGTCTTCGGCGAAGCCCTGGGAAGGTTGAGAGGACGAGGACCCTAAAAACTACTAAGCTCCTAATGAAAAAAAAAAAGAAAAAAAAAGTGTAATCTTCGGCGAAGCCCTGGGGAGGGTTAAGAGGACTCCTAACATTTGTGTGTCGACATGCGCTTCGTACATCTACAGAAACTGTACAAATTTTTCCATGAGCGGTCGGGCTCCGGGCCATCACACCCGGGCGTAGGTGAGGGTCAGGAAACCCGGGTACGACAAAAGTTGTTCAAAAAAAAAAAAAAAAAAAAAAAATGTAATCTTCGG
>BFEA01000020.1:3084147-3115490 GCA_003427395.1 Chara braunii | reverse complement strand
CTCCCTTCCCTTTCCGCTCCCTCCCCGCCGCTCCCCTCCTTGATCTCCGCTCTACCCGACTCCGATTACCCCCGCCTGGGCGCACGTGCACGCCGGAACCCTGGCGGAGTGGCACATCTACTAGAAGATACCGCAAGTGTCCTATGATGAGCCCAAGGAGAACGGCAATCTCGTTGGAGCAAAAAGGCTCATTTTATTTTGATTTCCAGTAAGAATACGAATTGTGACAGACTGGCCATCATCATCATCATCAGCAGCATCAGCATCATCATCAGCATGGCCATCGTCCTCGCCATTGCTGCCGCCACTGCCTACGCCATCATCGCATTGGCTCGTCATCATCAGTGCACGCATTCAATCCGGCGACCTCGTCGTTCCAACGGGGGAACGATCGAGAAGACCCTTTAGGGGTTCATTGAATACCTTCCTCGACTACGAGGAAGGACCTTGATTGCTCCCGACCGACCGGGAGCGCGGTATTGTCAATCTATCTCCCTCCTACTAATCCCCTCCCTTCCTCTCACCGGTCTCTCTCAAAGATCTTATCTTTTTCCTCTTCTTTTATCTCCTCTCCAACCCCCCTTCTCTTCTCCACCCTCCCACCTAATTGGTCGCATCATCCAAAATTTCTACTACGTATGACACGTATCTTCCTTCTTGGTGCTTGCCTACGAATGCCGTTCATTCTGTCGTTCATAATTTCAATCTAATTTCACAGGATTAATCTTCATCTTCTTTTCCACCAACGTCGTGAACATAATTAATTCCGGCACTTCTATTCAAAAGTTATGCGAATTTCTTTATTTTATCAGATTCTTTTTGTTATTTAATTTCAAAATTCAATTCCATTTCAGAAATTCATGAAATAAACTCCGAAATTTACTAAATTTAATTCTTTTGAAGTCAAATCAATTTCGTTGTTTCCTCCCCCGTAACATTACGAAATTCTGTAATTCTTTTGTAATTCCTTGGAAATTCTTTTGAAAATTCTTTGAAATTCACCTCAATCTTGTAACACGTGGAGAATTTTTCCTGATCTGACCTATATAATTTTGGAAATTCTCCCAACTTACTGTACTTGGCTATCATTAATTCTTCATGAAATTTCATCGTAAATTCTTAATTTAGGAATTAGTTTTCCATTCTTATTACAAATTGTCTTCGAAATTCTTTTAAGTCCGAAAATACGTTGAGGTATTTTCCATTTTATTTCAAAATTTTCCTATCAACTCATCTATACATATTTCATCATCTCCCCGAACTTTCGAAAATTTTTACGAATGTTTCTGAAGTTCCTTGAATTTTACTTCAATTTCTTCTAAATTATGAAATTACGTCCAAATATTTTCGGAATTTTATTTTGAATTCGTGATTGTCTTATGCATGCTCTCATCTAGACCCCACACTATTCTTTGAAAATTTCCTCTCATCTTCTTCCGCGAATTGGAAATTTTTCTTTTTTTTCCTCACTCCGATTTTGAATTCTCTTGATTTAATTTTCAAAGTTCGTAAGACCTCGTTTATACTCGCCTTCCCCTCGCAGCCCCTTACTCCTCTTTCTGCGTACCAACCTGGCTCCGCGTGACACCCATCAGCGAGCACTCCAAAATCGCGCCCGAGACGCTCGTGCCGCAATCCGACTCGCTCGCTTTGACGCACCGACCACGGCCACTGAGCGTCCCCCCCCCCCCCAGTTCTCTCTCCTCATCTTCTTCATCCCTTGACCTCATGCAGACTACCGAATTTGTGAGCCCCTCCTGCTCTGTCAGCGAAGGGCTTGCGTTCCTAGCTCACGAGCCTACATTCGACTCAATGGTCACCCCTATCGCAACCAGTTCGGGCCCAGCTTCCCAGTCGGATCCCATAGTGGACCTCCTTCACCACATGCAGGCCACACTCGAGGTCAAAATCACGGCCCTCCATACCGACTTTTCATCCTTGTCGGCCCGCGTGTCACAGTTAGAGCCCGTACCAGTACATCTCCCTCCCCACCCCCCTCATCTGCATCTATGCCAACTTCCTCTCCTTCTTCGGTTGGCGTCATCTACATGCTTGTCTCTTCCATGGGTTGCATGTCCTCACCCCAGTCCCACCCTGCCTCTGCAGCCATCTCTGCCTCCCCCTCTTCCTCCTCCCCCTCCACCATAGTTGGGACAGCTTGAGCCCTCACACCGGTCTCGATCAGTTGTTGACGAAATAAGCACGGACGAGGTATTGATCGTGATTGACAAACTGAAAAATGAAGACAATAGGACAAAGCAAAAGCGTCAGAAAATTATGGAATACACAGCGAGATATATCGCAAGAAAGAACAGGATTGAGGAGGCGAAGATTGACAATATTATCAAATCATTAATGGAACTGAAGGTCGAAGTGATGATACTTAGCCATAGTGTGGTTTACACACTAAAAGTTCGCAACAGACTAGAAATAACATGCACGAGAGACTGACACACTTTGTTTGTACTTCTTCGTTTGCAATGTAGAGTGGAGAGATCATCCGCTATCGCTATTTAGTCCCTACGTAGCCAAGGATCGTAGGTTGTGTGGATATGGGTACGAGGGTAAAATACGACGACATCTGCAGAAAGAGAGGTCAGCCATGAAGCAACTCTGTTCAATTCATTGAAGAACACAATGTGCGTCAGACAAGAGGAGCAAGACGCATGAGCACTTTGAGGGAAGATGGTGCCAGGGAAGTTGTGAAAAGCACAAAGACTGATCTTCACCACCAATCGAGGGAGAAAAAGTCGACAACCAAAGGTAGAGAAAAGATCGACGGGACGTCTTCAACGCCGAGACGGAATATAAGTCGGCCAGAGGAGGGAACAGTGATGCCAAGCGCACCACGGAAGGCGAAAAGATTGCACGGAATAGTGAGAATGACGATGAGATCATTGGCTACCCACACAAAGTTGAAATCGCGCAAGGCAGGGAGAAAACAAGCCAAGGGAGAAAAAAAGGAGGGAGACGTGTGGAAAAGAAGACCACAAGAGCAACTAACATAGGTTCAGCGAGAAACAGGTTTGCAATACATGAGAACAGCAGTGTGAGAAAGGGGAAAACGAAAAAATACTACAATCAGTTCGGTCGAGAAGAACACGATGAATTTCCTGAGTCGGAGCAGGTGGAGAAAAATACGGATAAAAAAGAAGATCGTTCAGAAAACACACATTCAAAGTCGGAATCACAAGCAAGTTCGAAGGACGGTCGAGAATATGACAATGAGGAAGACGGATCTGCAGGAGATGGAAAGCAAGACTGCGGAGAATAAATGAATGATGCAAATGAGCAGGATAGCGAGAACTGCCACGAAACGACGAACCTTTGCACAGCTTCGAAGGCATGAGCAGCGTCGAAATTGATGTATTTCCTTTGCATCTCAATTCCGCCGGCAAAGTCATACGCTGCAAAAGAAAAAGTACATTCCTCCTCCTTTCATGTTCTCATCAAGGTTTTGTAATTCTGATGTTTATTATTCCTTTACATGTTTCAGTGAATGCAGAAAAAGTGGAGAGCAAAAGACCGGCACATATTTTGAATAGTATCACAAAGAGGACGAGCAATGTTGCAGAAGAGCTACAACTCACAGATATGACCAAAAAAATTAAAGACAGGATGTTTCGGTCAATTGCAAAGGCATACAGATATATGTCTTCTTGAGACTCCACATTCTACCCGATGGAGGACCAATTTTTCAAGTCATTAACAATAATGGCAGAACATATAGGACAATGGGCATCCGTAGGGTTAACAAGGTATGTGGAGGAGCGCGACATGTGGCAGGTCCTCGTGGATCAAGAAAAAAACATAGAGGCGGAAGGGAAACGAGTCATGGGGTGATCCGACGTTCGAACTCTGCTTGGCGAGGGTGTTCTTTCACACGAGGAAAGGCCAAGGGACTGGTGTGTCATTACAACAACTTGCATTTGTAGAGATGGTAATAAAAAATGAGGTTTTGCAATGCGCAAAGAAAACTCAACAAGACGAAAAAATCTCGAAGTTGGCAGAGATTAAAAGAGAAATTATTGCATTTGTCGAGGCACGAGACACATGTGTGAACTTCAACATCTTCAGCCTTGATCGCTCTACGACTATGGCTGATAAAGCACTCATCTTGTTCCAGGCAGGGTTGCCGGCTGTACAACACGGTGACGTTCGTGCCAAATTGTTCACGGATGAAGACTACACGTTTCAACACAAGGCTACTTCATCAACAGTGCAAGAGAGCATGTGAAGACAAATAAATAGATAGATAGATAGATAGATAGATAGATAGATAGATAGATAGATAGATAGATAGATAGATAGAGAGAGAGAGAGAGAGAGAGAGAGAGAGAGAGAGAGAGAGAGANATAGATAGATAGATAGATAGATAGATAGATAGATAGATAGATAGATAGAGAGAGAGAGAGAGAGAGAGAGAGAGAGAGAGAGAGAGAGAGAAAGAGAGAAAGAGAAAAGCAAAAAGTGGGAAATACAGTTTGAAACCCCCTTCATTGGTCTACTTTTGCATTCAGTTGTTGAGGCATTGTCATTCTTCACTCCACTTCATAGATACTTTATGTACATTATATATAAAATGATGTTGTGCAAGAAAGGAAGGGAGACAACTCTGCGATAACATGCGACATGTTGTTCAAGAATGTAGTTGTACAAAATGTTGTCGTTTTGTCAATAACATATTGAAGAACAATTTATATATATATTTTTTGTAGAGAATATGTTATGACCAGTGTCCGTTATAGGGAGTGCTCAAAATAGACCGCCCTCACCAGAACGATAATCGTAGTGCAATTATATCTTGATTTTGTTGCCAGAATGAAACTGTACATTACAATCGACATTGTAAGTGTACTTTGCTCCTCCTCGTGCATCTTTTTTGTGTTGGTTTCGTATACACATCATGATGTCGTTCGCTGCACCTGACATCTACGAATTATATTGTTCGTTTTACAAAGGGGTGCTCTCTCTCTCTCTTCTCTCTCTCTCTCTCTCTCTCTCTCTCTCTCTCTCTCTCTCTCTCTCTCTCTCTCTCTCTCTCTCTCTCTCTCCGTGGTTTGCCCCTTTCCAACAAATATACAGACACACACACAAACACTCATATTCACACATACTCAAAAACATTGGATACACATAGACTTTAAAAAGATGACACAAATTGAGAGAATATGATGTTTGCAACTCTTTTCAACATATGGCACTGCATGTTGAACACGTACGAGTAACATGTGACAATGCATGTGACCCTCTGACAACCGCTTCCTTGTTCTTTGTGGTAAAATGTGTCTGTGAATTACAATGTATTGCAAAAGACAAAAAACTTTGATTAAATGCACCGGACAACAATCGCACCTTAATTTATTGATTTAAAGATAAAATTACGAGTAAAGGAATGTGAAACAGTGCACGAAGGATTCTGAGTAATCATCTTATATTCTACGGACACTGCATGTCCGTTCGCAATGTATACTCCTTTAATACGTCGTAGTCGGTAGGTGTATTGTAATATCGTACAAAATATTGCAATAATATTGAAAATGAATACGCATCTGCCGACCAACGTAGCATTGAAGACAAAAATAGTTTACGTGATGTAGCTGCGGAACATTATTATCAGAATCGGTGAGAGGCATGTGTTGCTTTGACAATCTAATTTTTTAAAGTATGTTGGCGCACACTTGGCGATGACATCACCCCTGTATCATCCCTGTCTAATTTTTTAAAGTATGTTGGCGCATACTTGGCGATGACATCACCCCTGTATCATCTTTGTTCCTTGGGCACGGGGAAACCCACACATGCCATAACATACGTAGAGTACAAATTACAATGTAATTCATTTTTTTCACCGCTAAATTTACGAAAGTAGGCAGCAACCAAAACGGAGTCTTCTCAGTACAATATTGTGCCTGTTTGTTGTAATAAAGAGAAATGACTTTTTGTAGCGGATGAATAAATTTTTTTTTACATTTTTTAAACGTTGTTGGTAAACTGTTTGTAAACAGACTTTCAACAATTTTTAAACAGGAGCGGCTGTTTTTATACATATTTTCCACATAACTTCAACTGACTACAAACTACTGGTCCATCACTGGAATGATATTATCCCGTACGACCAGTGTATTCAAAAGGAAGGTTTCTTTGATTTCCCATGTGTTCAACAGGATACCCTCATAAATTGTGTAGAGAACCTGATTTTGAACAGCTGAATGTGGTACAAATCGTACTAAAATTCTAAATATTCCGAAGCTGCATTTTTTCTGTTGTTGACTCCCCACAGAGTCTTGCTGCGGCCTACGGGTTGCAATCCCGCCTGCCGCATTCCTCTCGTAACAGGACTAGACTGAGAGTAAGAAAGACAGAAGGAGGGGTTTGAGACTCTCGAGATACAGGAGGGAGACTGACTTAACTCCCAAGAGAGTGCCTTGCTACCTTCATGCGGCTGAGGGTCCCACAATGACGGCCAAAATATACCGCAACTCGGCCAAAATGGAGTTAAACTGCCTACCGTTGATTATCTGGCGACCTCCAATAATCGCAGCAAAATCTCTCTTCAACGATCTCAGTCTGTCCACAATTTTAGGCCTGAAATATACTAGTCAAAGGTAAGTCTGCAATTTCACGATTGGTCTGCTACTGCACGGGCTGATGGGATGAACGACACACCCTCTACCAGACATAACTGTGCTGCAGGTCCGGTCAACGACTGGGCTTTACACCTTCGAGTAAAGCTACCTCGCATGGTAGAATGAACAACATACCGGTCAGTAGACATACCTGCCACTTTTATAGTTCGCTTCCCACCACCCCGCTTATTGAGATTAGTGGCATATCAACCAGTAATCGAGTTTTCAAACCCCCGTTGCTCCCCTGTAATCACTCCGCTTGGTTGAGATAATTGCACCAACGGAGTAAGGACATAGCAACAGATCAAAGACACAACCGTTTTCCTCTTCTTCTTACTAACTGCGTGGCTAGCTGGCTATGCAGTGGACCTCGAACAGACATCAGTTCTACCTTCCTTACGAAGTCTCGGTCCGCACCCTCCTCCAGGTTGGACTTACACAACTTTACGCAATCAGCTGAGTCTCCCACCGACCCTCTTGCAGCCTCACTGTTCCGCCTTCCAACCTTAGGCACAACTTGACACCATAGTTCGAGGTTCGGTTCATCCCGCATTGTTGGGTTTTCAAGGTACGTACTTACTTCCTTCCTGTTCTCTTGTCAAGGTTCTTCTCTCGTCTTTTTTTTCTCTAAACTCGATCCCCTTCCCCCCCCCCCCTTCTAATCAAACGTGCAAGTGTGGATATATCTTCTGCTCAAATACGGGCAGATACATGTCCGATGACTTCGCGTCGTGGCTTCGCCGCTCAGCCCCTCCAGCATCGTCTGTCTCGGATAAGCACTTTGTATCTCTCTCTGATCGTTTCTAGCATACAAATGTACGCTGTCGTAAATGTGATCTGGTTCATTCGAGACCAGGCGTGCTCAAGCGGGAGCGATAGAGTCTCATGGACGGATTAGCGGTAGGCTGTATCAATTACAGTATGTCGAGTCTCTTCGATGAGGACCGTTGGGGTCGTGATGGCGAGCAGCGTTATAATCCTGCGCCCATTTCAATTATTTCCTTAAAACGTGGGAAAATACATCATATTTTCACACACAAAAGAAAAAAGAAAACAAGTTATTCCCTCGGACGCAGCTCCCATAACTTGCCTTGTCAAATCCACTACTCCTGTCTCCGATCTACCTTCATCAACGTGCTCGCTACTTCTCAAAACCTTAGTTTAGGTTTTTATCTCGTTTTATTTCATCGCAGATCGATTGAAATCCTTATCTCCAACTTTCACCAACTCCTCATTTCGCGCACCTCTACTTCCTACTAACTCCAATTCCAGTGACTCTCTCCCTAATCTGACTTCACAATCATGCTCGCCCTATCCTAAAACCCCCGAAACTGATCTTGACTCCGTCAAGGATCGAGCCAACCACGTGGCTTTTAACTCGTCATATCTGTCTTCTTCATTCCTCCGCACGACTTGTCTTTCCTACTAACTTCTAGTTTCTCTAACTCTCTCTCAAAACTAACTTCACAAACGAGTTCGCCTCACCTAATAACCCCAGAACCCCACCTTCGCTCGCTCATTTTCATTGAGAAACGAGCGAGTCATGCAAATCTCGTCCCTCTCACTCTCGTTTTTCCCTTCCACCATAGCTTAGCACACTACTCCTCTATCTAACTCCCCCTACACTACTCCACTCCAAAAATTGACACGACCACTACGCTCCCCCGGTCCGTAAACCCCTGACTATCACTTTCGCACGCCCGTTTTTATTAAAAAACGGGCTAGCTACCTAGTCTTCAGCTCCGCCATAACTCCTTCGTTGTCTCTCAAACTTTGAATTCACCAGGCGTGAATTCGCGCTAGGTTCGTTTCCCTTCTGTTGCCTCTGATTCCCTTGCCTGTGAATGCACCTGGCGCACAAAGGCGCCCAGGTACTCTTGTTTCCTGTTGCCTGCCCGACCTCTGTTTCACCCGTCCTCCTTCCTGCTTATCTCCCCCGCTGCTGCCTAGCTCTGCCCGTTGCTGGTCTCCCCCGCTGCCTCTCTGTGTCTGTCTCAGCGCCCGTCCGACAGCTGCTCCACAGTGATCCGCCCATCGGCCCTCCTGCGCTATTGCCCCTTCCGCTGCTGTCTCGCCTCGCCCCACGGTCCAAGCGCCTGGTCGCACTACAACCGGTCTCCCCTCTGCCCCTTTGATATCATCGTGCAGTTCTTTGTTGTCGCCGACTGTAGCGGATCTGCTATAGTTAGCTGAAGAAGCTCGGCCCAGATGCTACTGGTTGATCCCTACCCGGTACTGCCCACCTACTGGTGGCCACAACTCCCGCATACTCCCTCGTTAGAGGCTTGGGGACAACTGTGACTGCTAAGGGATCCCCCGTAATGCTATATTGGTTGTAAAGAACCGACCTGAAACTATCCAGATCCGATACCCAAGCCCGACAACCGATTTACGCTGGCCATCCCCGCTCCTGGCCTCCGCCTGCTCAGGCATCTACCCACTCATCCCTGAGTCGCACGGGCATGCCTACACCAAAAACCTTTCACAAAAGGTCGTTCGTGGCGTGCGGTAAACTTCGAAGGGGGGCCCGCCACCCAAGTTGTCTCCTGGTTTGTAGGGTTATTCACCCATCGGCCTACATGCACGTTGACTCTCTCGGCCTCGCGTCTTAAGGTCGTGGGGCTAAGGACCATCACTAGCATCCTGACCACGAGGAAATCCGAACGGGTTCGCGCACTCAAGGTTCTCGACTCCCGTGATGGCCACTTAATCCGGCGTCACGTCCAAGACAAAAGGGACGCCGAAGCATAAAAATACTAATAATACGACGTTAAATAAGAATTTATTTAGAAAATTTTAATCGTCGGGAAGCGACGGACGAAACAAAAAGGACCTGCTAATACCGCCCCGATCACGCCGACGGCGAAATCAAGGAAGATAGCCCCATCGGGCCCTCCGCGCTATTCTGACACTCTTCCGTCGTTGTCACTTGATCTCCATCCCTAAATCCCGTTGATGAAAGTCCGATGCTGTTAACCAATAATGTTAGGCCCAAGTCCGAGTCTAGTTTTCACGGACACCTAAATAAGCGGACTCGGCGCGACCCGTAGTTCTACTGAAACGTCCTCAAAATTAGATTGTTGTCGATGTCGTTCTCCGTACGTACGCACAAGTCACAAGCAAAAGCACCAACCAAGAGGCATAATCCTTTTAATCCTCATTTAATCAGAAACAAACAAAATCAAGTCGACGATCACGTCGGCCCTTTAATCATCAACAAATAAAATCACGCGCGCCTCAAGCCTGCGCCCCCACATTCCCTCTACTCTAGTCAACCATCCGACCAATGTAAGTTATAGACACAGTAGCGCCTCTCGCGGTATACCTAAAACTTTAAACCAAACTTATTTCCTGTTGTTTGAAAAAAACAGGGCGGATACCCTTGTAAGGGTATTCACACGGACAGCGGAAAGAGCTTGGATCGTAGGATCCGCTTTCTGGCCAAGACTTATTTCGATAGGTATCTGATGTTGGAAGATGGTCTGGTCGGAAAGAAGATAAAGGAAGGGAGTCATGGAGTACGTTTGGAGGCAGCAGAGGTGGAGATCCATGAGCTCAGGGCGCAACCAGCCAGCCAGGCCGCTACCATCCAGGAGATGAGGCGACAACTTCAGGATATGACGACTAGGATGGACAGAGAGGCACCCACCAAAGTGGTGGGCTGGACGGAGTGCAGTCGCTACGACATTTAGGGGGAGTCGGTGCAGGACCTATTTGGATAGCCCTCTACGACAGGGTCTTCCCAGGGACCGCCTATGGGGAAGGTTATCCTGAAGCCAAAGGAAGCAAAGGCGAAGAGGGAGGCAGAGAGAGATGCCTTTCAGTTCAAAGCACCTACTGAGTTCGCCACTTTGTCTATAATATCTTCGGGGGCCATGGCAACGGCTATGCCAACGCCAGTTGAAGGAGGACTGTGGACGACTAGTAGCGAGCATGTTCAATATTCAGACGAGGGGTCTATGGATGTGCTCTTAGAGGCAGTTGATACTATGCAGGAGGGAAGGAGCACACCAACGCCCGAGCAGAGAGTGAAGCTTTTTCATGAGGAGGTGTCGGTAGCTAGGGAAGAGGAAGTACCTGAAGGCAGACCGGAGAGGTTGGATACCCCTGAGTACGTCTCAGAGATGGGCGAGCTGAGGAGTAAATTGGGATCTTGGGCCACTGGATCTAGTTCTGGGGGCCAGGCCCCGGGAGCAGAGCAGCAGGAGGTTGTTAGTAAGATAGTGGGACCTCCCTCATCGCACCCACCACAGCCAAGGTGGAAGAAGTTGAAGAGGAAGGTTTATCAGCTCTGCTTCTTTTGCAAGGATGGTGTGCAGTGGGCTCTCGAGTGCCCTAAGTTCCTCAAGCACAAGATAGCAGGAAAGGTCACCGAGACTGGAGGAAGGATGTATGATAGGCGGCGTAAAGTAGCAGAGCAGTCTGCCGATGGAGGCAAAGCTTAGTTGTATAGGCAAAACCAGGAGGAGATCAGTGAGTAGGGACTGGTTCGCCTATGTATTATAAGTGTTATTGCCTTTCCAGATTAAATTGAGAATGTGTACTTAGGAGTTAGATCTTTGTCTTTACTTCTGTCTTTGTTTTTGTCTTTTAGACTTTTTGTGCTTACATTGTTTAATTATACAGATAGGGAATTACAATGTATGATTGCAACTGAGGATTTTTTCTAGTGACATGAGAATCGAGTTTCAGTCATGGGATATATGTATAGTGAGGCTACCTTTCCTTTGACCCTTGAGAGATAGATTAAACTCTTATTTTTTAGGTATTTTTAACAGTATGGCTACTTTTGTACTATATTTGGAGTGATCGTCTTTTGATCTAAGTGAGTTACGGCTCTAGCTATTATTGTGTTTTGGATGAGATATCTCATTCCTGAGTGTATATTAAATTGAGGTTTTACATGACTACTATTCCATGTATATGACAATCGTCATCACTCTCACATGTGTGGTTTTATGTTGATGTATGATGGTTTTGTGTAAAAGATGTATGAGAAATATCTTGTGAGTTTTGTATGTTGTAAAAGTGAATGAATGTGAACTGTCTGCTCTTCGGTATACTCGTGCGGTCTGCCCATTAGTGGGTAATAGAGCCGAGTATAAGGGGAGGAAGTGGAGTCTGTTTTTGTGAAGGATGTGAGACAGAGCTTAGTTGTATAGGCAAAACCAGGAGGAGATGAGTAAGTAGGGACTAGTTCGCCTATGTATTATCAGTGTTATCGCCTTTCCAGATTAAATTGAGAGCATGTACTTAGAGTTAGATATTTGTCTTTACTTCTGTCTTTGTTTTTGTTTTTTAAACTTTTGTGCTTACATTGTTTAGTTATACAGATAGGGAATTTCAAAGTATGATTGCAACTGAGGATTTTTTCTAGTGACATGAGAATCGAGATTCAGTCATGGGATATATGTATAGTGAGGCTACCTTTCCTTTGACCCTTGAGAGATAGATTAAACTCTTATTTTTTAGGTATTTTTGACAGTATGACTACTTTTGTACTATATTTGGAGTGATCGTCTTTTGATCTGAGTGAGTTACGGGTCTGGCTATTATTGTGTTTTGGATGAGATATCTCATCCCTGAGAGTATATTAAATTGAGGTTTTACCTGACTACTATTTCATGTATATGACGATCTTCATCACTCTCACATGTGTGGTTTTATGTTGATATATGATGGCTTTGTGTAAAAGATGTATAAGAAACATCTCGTGAGTTTTGTATGTTGTAAAAGTGAATGAATGTGAATTGTCTGTTCTTCGGTATACTTGTGCGGTCTGCCCATGAGTGAGTAATAGAGTCGAGTATAAGGGGAGGAAGTGCAGTATGTTTTTGTGAAGGATGTGAGAATCCTAAGAGATTTATGGGGTTCTGAGACTCGGATGCTTACCATGCCGAATGTTTATTGTTGAATTGTGACGAAGACCCATAAGTTGGTTTCTCGGTTTGAATGGTTTTATGGTTGAGACACCTTTAAGAGGAAAGGTGGTTATTTGTTCATTTGGAGACTCATCTTCAGTAGAAGATGTTTTAAAAAGGTCATGTGAAAGCTCATCCTAGAGAGAAAGGGATGATTAGAAGACCTAATGAGAGAGACCTTCTTCAATTAAAAAGACATTTAAAATATTTAATAGCATGAAAAGCAGGTTTGAAAGATAAAGTCTGACAAGAAGAACCAAGTTTTTATTTGGCCATTGGTGAAAATCTTGGAGGTCGCAAAAGTGATTTATTTGGGAGACGTCATTAAGATGTGTGATTTTCTTGCTTTGATCAAGTTGGGAGGTCACAACCTTGTGAATCTGACGGTGATTCTGTTTTGTGAAAGTGAAGAGGATATCGTGCTCTCTGTGTTGTTCCACAGATGGCTGGTAAATGCCTTTTATGTGTGACAGACCTTTGCATAGTCCCGCAACAGGACCGTGAGGAGAATTGGCGGCAGTGGCTATGACAGAACTACGGAAAGTGATTCCTCGCTCGACTCTCAATGAAATTGAGTGAAACGAAATAACAAACAGGGGTTATGACACCGGGCGAGTCCGATGGGGGAGTTACAATGGTGAGTGAAGATCTATAATGGGAGTTAGTAGGAAAAACGAGATGCGCGAAAGCCTTAGGAGAGTGACGGAGGTGAAGACCAAAAGTTAAATATCTCGCCCGATTCTTCTCATAATCGGACAAACTAGGATATTGCACTGAGCTTTTGAAGCATTGCGAACCATTTTGCAGAGTCGAATTAACTGTTTGAGTGACGGTTTGGGCTGTATGTAGGGTGGGAGTTGTGCCTGGTGCTTTGGCTTGCATACGGTTGAACCTGGTCATGATAGTGGTCAAGTGTTTTCACCACTTAGGATATGAACGGCGAGGTGAGAGAAGAACAGATCAAGATTAGGTGGCGAGACTAAGCATTTAGTAGGTTGCGCAAAGGAGGGCGGTAAAAGCACGGAAAGAGAGAGAGAGTTGGAGGGAGATGGGGCGCACATACCTGAGACTTCAATGAGGCGAGGAGACAGCGAACGACAAGAGCAGGCGATGCGGGGTAAACGAAGCATTTAGTAGGCTGCGCAAAGGAGAGCGGTAAAAGCACGGAGAGAGAGAGAGATAGAGGGAGATGGAGCGCACATACCTGAGACTGCAATAAGAGGAGGAAACAACGAACGATATGAGCAGATGATGCGGGGTAAAAAGGAAGTGCAGCCATACTACCAGGTAACGAGGCATACCTGCGGGTAATTTCGCGAGAATCTACCCATGTTTCAAAGCACATTCACCGTTCCTCCACATGTCTGAGAAACAACGGAAAGTCGCCAAGATCGTAACCACCCACCGTGTTGACATGTTGGGAAGGCATCGACTATCTCCGTGACGGAAACTCATTCGATTTCGCGGTGTAACAAGTCAGAGAGAGAACAACGAATGCCTCTGTGCTCGAGCGATGGATTTACTCTGATTTTGCTCGTTTGAACAAGCAGCAGAGCAAGGGGAAGCCGTGGAATTGAAGGCTTGCTTGTCGCCGAACCGCGACCTATCCCGTCGAACAAAGCGGCGGGGAGCAGCCATCGGATAGGGGACTTACTAGTTGAGAGACGTGTTGTCCATCACATCGATTGAAGCGGCAGAGCAAGCGAACCTGAAGGCTTAAAAGCTTATCGGATGACCAATGTAGCAACCAGCTCGCTTAATAAGACTGTAGCAGACTGGCTGTGGGAACTGCAAATTGGCCTGTTAGCCGTGTACCAATCAGCTTGTCAGCATGTGTAGCCACAGGTCAACTGCAAAGGTGCAAGCTTACCTGTGACCAATACATTTCAGATTTTGACATACAAAGGGGTGGGGCACGTTGAAAGGGGTATTACTCCGAGTTGAAAGGATTGTCCGGGAGTCTACAACTAGTATTTGGTTTCAGTATGACGGGGTTGTTGTGCGTTTGGCTGCCATTGCGGGGCCCTCAGGCAAGTCTAAAAACCCTCCTTCTATCCTTCTTACTCTAAGTCTAGTCTTGTTCTGAAAGGAAGGCGGTATGCGGGATTGCAACATGTAGGACTACAACAAGACTCTGTGGGGAATCAACCCACTGACCACGGGAACTCTGTCGGAACCTAAGCGAGGTTCTGGAGGCAGGGAACCATCAGATATACCATCTTTCTGTTTGTATGATCCCAGTACGCCCCTGTTTAACTATCTCCCTCTAGTTTTATTGTTGTATGAATGTGATCCCCAATGATTTTGTTTTCTTTTCAGAATTCAATCAGACTGAAAGGAAGGTATGTGTGTGTGCGAAGCTTAAGTTTCTCTTTATTTCGGTTGAAAGTAGATTAAGAGATGAAATGGGGGAAGGTGGGAGGAAGGCAGTTTGCATGCGTTTGACCGGGTCAATCAAAGACCGGGCATTGTTTCTAAGTTGAATGGCTCAGGGCTATATTTATTTGATTGTTTTTTGAAGGACCAAATATTGTTTATAAGTTGAATGGCATGATTGCCATGTTTATTTCTGATGGTTTTTCTGACTGATCTTTGGGACCAAGCATTGTTTCTAAGTGAATGGCTTGGTCTGTCTGTTTTTGCGGAGGGTTCTGACTGAAGTTGGGCTGAAGAATCCAATTTCATGCTTTGAATGATTTGATGATAGGTTGAACATTGTTTCTAAGCTGAATGGTTTAGCCTCTTGTTTTATTTATGAGGGAGAATTTCTAGCCTAACAACAGAAAAAAATTCCAGAATTAAATAATCATTTTAGAGTAAAATTACATTATAAATTTTCAATTTTCATTCCATCTTTTAAAATGTCATTCCAATTTTAAAATTTTCCGTCTTACTTGAAAACTTTCCTTCCAAGAATGGGGTATCTTCTTAGTTGAACTGCATGCTAGAGATGGAATGAAAGTCTGGATGAGTTCATGAAATATTTTAATTGGACTGTCATTCTAAGTAAGGATTTCCAGTCATAAATAGGTTAACCCAATCTAAATTAGACGATATTTGTTGTAGTAGAATGAAAGTCTAATTAAAACATTTCATAAACTCGTTCAGACTTTCATTCCATCTTGAACAAATAGATGCAGTTGAAAGGGAAAGCTCATATTTAGACGGGAACTTATCAAATTAAATTGGAAATTTTAGAATTGGAAAAACATTATAATGATAATTTATAAATATGAAGGATTTTTTTTTTATGGAATGTTTTTTCAACTTTAATTTCTCATGAGAATTTTTCTGTTGAAGACTAAGCATTGTTTCTAAGATGAATGGTTTGGCCTGACAGAAAATACATTATTTATATTTGCATGTGAACTAACAGTTGGACATTGTTTCTGAGTTTAATGGTCCAGTGCTAAGCCATATCACTAAGAAAAGAATAAAAATTACAAAGTATAACTGAAAGTAATCTAGGCAAACTAAGCATTGTTTCTAAGTTGAATGGTTCATTCCCCTGCCCATATTTTTATTTCTTTTTTAGAACAAAGTGACAAATTACTAAACTTTGAATATTAAATAGTTCAGGGCGACTAGACATTATTTATAAGTTGAATGGTCTAGTCATATGCCCAAAAGAAGAGAAAATTAGGTGTGCAACCTGTTTGTGTATAACTTAAGGGATGTTAGACATTGTTTCTAAGTTGAATAGCATCATGTCATATGTAAGTTGGGTGCAAGGGATCAACCATCTGAGGGTTTCACAAACTAACCTTGGAGGATTTGACTTGGGGACGGGTGAGAGTACTTACCAATGTGATTCGGTCTTCCATGTGACTGAGTGAGATCGCTACTTGGTCTAAGTTTTAGTTTGATAGGTAGTTGCTTTGGTTGCTCACCACGTGCTAGAGCAATAAGAGTTAGTTCAATTTCTGCATTTTATGAGTTGAGTTTATATTTTAAATTTTGCATTTTCTATGATCTTTTATTATACTTGGTCTTGTATAAATCTTGGTAAAAAATTTTCTCTATGGGAAGCGCTGCCGAAATTTCTACAAAACCAAAAAGTTAGTCAAATTTTGTCTTTTCAAAGTTCAACTTGTCCAAAATTTATGTATGGCTTAATAAATATATGGAAAGTATCATTTTTTAAAGGTAGTGCTGCCCAAATTTTTACTAAATCAAGGATTAGACAAAATTGGACCTTGAGAAATAAAATTATTTTTTATTTTGAACTTAGCTTTGTATAAATATTGGGCTAACATTTTTCTAAAGGGAGTGTTGTCGAAAGTTTTACAAAATTAAGGAGCTAGTTAAATTTTGTCTTAGTTGAACTCAAGTTTTTGCCTTAAGTTCGTATCATACTTAATATAAATTTGGGAGGTCTCCTTTTCTAAAGGGAGTACTGCCCAAATTTTTATTAATTCAGAGAGTTAGACAAAATTTGACTTTTCAAAATTAGAGAATATTTTAATTTTTATATTCGAGCTAATATAAATTCTGAAAAGACACTTCTCCTACGGGAAGCGCTGCTGAAATTTTCTTAATTTAAAGGAGTTAGACTATATTTTGACAGGTGAGGATTCTGACAATGCACCATGAATGAGGGAAATTCTGCCAAAAATCTACCTTTTTTGAGACACTAACTAAGGACAAACTTAGATTTACTTAGCAGACACTATTAAGAAAGGATGTGTTATAGAGATATATTCCCCATATACTGATGATTTAGCTTGGGCATTGACCTGTCTTATGATACAATTCCTTTTGATCGTTCTGATTCAAGATTTGGATTAGTTTAAGTTTGATCCTACAAGGATCATTTTTTGTTATCATTGATAGCACGTCGGTTGCCGATTTGTCGGTCTACGACTCAACTCCAATTCATTCTCATTACCCAACCTAAAAGGTTTTAGCGCCAGTGGTTTCTATTGTTTTATTAAGGTTTTCACCCGAACTTTTATTGAATGACCATTTAACAAAGGTACTGAGTACTTATTTTTATGGGTTGGACAAAGGCTGAGGTTTGCATGGCTAAAGCAAGGGGTATGAGTATAAAGAGTGGTTGAAGTTGACCCCGTGTAGTGTGTGAAATTTTGGTTGATTTTTTGATGTGATTGCAGATATATTTTATGGTTCGGATCTTGTAATTGATTGTCTGCTATCACATACATATGTATGGATGAAAGGAGTCTCACTGTGATTGTGAGAAGTGATCATCACATATTTATTATTTTTTATGTATATGTATATACCTATGTTTTTGTTTGCGTGGCCTAAAGGGTATGCGCTCAAGGGTCTGATTGAGGCTGAGATTGAGAGAGGAAAGAAGACTTCCCTTCCTGTACCGTTTTTGCTTCTTAAAAATTCTTCGTCAGACGTTGGTCCTGGGTCTGGATTCAAGGTCCTTGTTCAGGACATCGCAAGTCCTGGACTCCGTGTAGAAGGGATCATCCCCCGCGCAGAGCCTATTTGCCTTGCCCACAGGAACACTCGCCCTAAAGGTCGAAGGTGTCGCGAGGGCCGAACGACTGTTCCTTCAGCCTCGCAATATCGTGAAGGGGTCGACCATCACGATACTTCGAGATTGACACTTGAGTGTCATAAGCGGTACTCGGATCCACGAGGGACCGCTTGATTATGGGCACTACATAGTACGCTATCATTATGACTGTTTGCGTAATCATGCATTGCTAATCGATATGGGAAGGCTTTGCATCCGCGCAGTTTTATATTAAGTCTCGCGTGAGTCGTGTATCCGATTTTCACGTTGGAAGGTTACGGGATGGCTACAAAAGGGACTAAGATTGTTGTTGTGTTGTTTGTTTTGTGTCGTTCCGTACGTGTGAGTGTTGTGGTGTAACGCGTGGTATGTGGGATGCGTCTTCGTCGACCGACGACGAGTTGCGCTTGGGACTTCAGCCCCCCAGTGCGTCGGTTCACGTATGGGTTCGATAGAGGCGTAAGACCGCGCGTACCCCCTATGGTAAAGCGAACGAGAAACGTCATCGACTAGTCCACCTCTGCGATTGCAACTGATAAGCTTTCGTACTGTGGACTGGTAGCTCGGGGGGGATACGCCCACCGAAGGGAGGTGACAACTCTCGTAAGGTGGAGATAAGGCGTGCCTCGCGTTGGCCCTATCCTGTCGTAGGGGTTCGCGAGAGGTATGGCTGGCGCACTCGATTGGAGTGACTTGCGAAAGCTTCATGTGTATCACGACGAGGACCAGACCAACTCTTGCTTGACGTGGCTGGGAGGGTCCCGCCCTGTGTGGTGCGAGACCGATGGGTTTGACAGCAGACCGTCCGAGCGATTCGTAAAACGCCCTTATGAGCGTCATCCACCTATCATGGTGTACGCTCACAAGCAGTTTACTATTTCCGACATCATATCTCGCTGAGTTCCGACGATACCCCTCTGTTCATCGATTATTTTGTACGTTTTATGAGATATATTGGTGAAGAGGATACTTGGGAATCTCGCGAACCCTCGCAACAGGCTAGAATTTTTGTATGTGCATATGATCGTGCTCGTTCTGTTGAGATGTCTGGCCTTGCTTAACTGACTGATCCTCTTCCTTCTCTTCCGGCTGAGGAGATTGCTGAGGACGAGCCTGCTCCCTCTAAGGCTGTTCTTTTGGAGCAGATGAACATCTTTGAGAGTCTACAACGCACTCGTCGTTGCCCTCTGCGTCTCAACGACTGACACTCTTATCACCTTCCTTCTCTCACCGAATCACACTATCATGTACTCTATCATCAACTGCTTTAGGAGGTCGGCGTTTTGTGGCTCTGCTTCGACATCGACCTTGACTCCTACTTCATCCACGTCATCGATTACCTCGAGAACTTCAACTACTGCATCACCTTCAACCAGTTTGGACGTGACTACTTCACACCTCAATCCTACTGTGTATTATATATTATTTTGTGTGTCGCATGATGGTTCTCATTTGACTGGTTGTCCTAAAGTTAGACTCTCACTTGTAGGCATTGAGACTGCGGAGTTATCTTGGTTTCCCTTCTTCCAGATCTCGCTTCCTCTCTCAGTCGGTGAGTTGTGTGCATGTTTCCCTCACCCACTACCCTCATCACCCTAATGTTGGCCATTGCATGCCTTCAGTTAAGCATATCCTCTTCAATTCAGACGCCCTTTTCATGGTCGCACTTGCATGGTGTCACCCTTTTGTTAAGCATTACGCGCTTTGATGGTCTATCTATTAGGGTCATTCGTTTGGTTTCATTACCACTCCTGCGCCACGAGTTTGATGACTTATTTCACCTTTGTGTGTGACTGTCTTCAGAAGTTTTGATTCTTACGCTGTATTCACCCCCTCAGAGACCATCCCACTCTTAGTGGTTCAACGATATGACATTATTTTGTGCTTTATTACTATTTTTTCCTTTCAACACTGAGGCATTTGCCTTCAAGACCTTAGGATTGTATCATGTCACATTTCATTCCTCTGCTTCTAGTTATCAATCAATCATGCCAAAGAATAAGGGGAAAATAAAACGAGGGGGTGAGAGGAAGACGAAAGGGTGCGAATGGATGAAGAACGACAATAAATAAAATTTGTCTACACATGCAAGCGGAAAGCGAGCTTGCGTCGCAAGCAAAAGTTCAAAGTCAGTCACGCGTACGCATGTTTGATAAACAAATGCTAAAAACACGATCAACTGAATTCATAATCATTTTCTTTTAAATTCCCATGCGGTTGCTAGTGAGCCGCATGAGACTAATTCGAACAAGGACAAGGACAAACCTGAAAGATGCATGCGTATAACCTCCAAAAATTTAGACCAGACCCTTTTTTTTTTAATTAGTCGAAATTTGTACTTTGGGGCTCGCTTTGGGGTTTATTCTGAAGGGTACGTGAAGGGTACGTGAAGCCGCGAGGTACGGAGTTTGGCTTATCACAAGATCCTCCCACACTTCACCACTTCGTTCAAGCATCGACACTCTCCTTTCACACCTCCTGCATTCATCCACATTGCTCTACAATGCAAACAACGACAGGGTGTGGCAAACCACGCCGCTTAGTACTATCACTGTAATCACCAATTTGTTGTCTCGCAGAGTCAATAGTGAAGCCTCCTCCTGGATAAACAATGCAGCAACATCATGACGATTCACTTAGTGCATGAGCTTCATAACAATGAAGAGCATATTCCTCTCATTCCTCACTGCCATCCTCATCCGTGAGGTGAACCACACCACCATGCTCTATCTCCAAACACCATAAGCAACGATCCTCCCTTACCCATTGTGAGTTATGGCGCAACACTGCCAAAACGTGGAGAAGACTATTGACAACTCCACTCCGCTTCGCTCTCCTGGGTCTGCATTCGCAAGCACACATTAAAAACCCTGCTCCCTGTGCATACTCGGGGCGTCCCTCTGCATCGACGCTTTGCCACTTCAAAGAGGCCAACTCGTTAGCGGTTCATTGTGTCCCGCAACCCTCGCCCTTCGCACACCACTGTCACTCCATGTCACACACTGGTGCACATGGAGACCGCCGTCCCCGAACGCGCCTGGACCTTGGAACAACAACACCCCATGAAGACCTTTCCTTTTTCGAAAACCATAAAAAAAATCATTTTTCGGAAAGCGCTTCCACTATCGCAGTTTTCCACGAGCGTGGTGGAGTCCATTCTTCCCACCGCTCTCCGTTTGTGGTGGCCTCCCGCCGCCTACTTCCGCCAACAAGCTTTCCAGACCGCCAACCTGTGGAGTGTGTTCTTGTGACTGAGGGCATACTCACACGAGGACCAAATGACCTTAAATCCCAAAATGTTAGTCACTTTTCGGGCCATAATAAAAAACTCCATCTACTTTGTTAGTCCTCACTGATGCGACTATGCAACTTGCCCAGCGGGCGAAGTGTTAGGGCCATGACGGACGACGTTCGTCCGTCCGTGTGACCACAGGAGGACCAAAAGTCCCAAACAAGCCTACCCAAATGCCTCAAAAGTTAGAGGCAAAAGTTTGAGGTTTTTGGTCCGCGTGTAAGTATGCCCTGAGGGCATACTCACACGAGGACCTGATGACCTTAAATCCCAAAAGTTGAGGCAGTTTTCGGGTCACATTGGAGAGGTCTGCTACCCAATTGTACGTTTTTGTTACCCTTTTGTCAGCACCCTGTGGGGCCGCAGGCGGACCCTTTTTGAGACCACCTCCAAAGATGGTCTCAAATTACCTTTTTAATTTTTTCTTTCTCAGTGAGGTATTTTTAGACATTTGTGCATGTCCCGAGAATAGGACTGGGGTAGAACAAACATCGTAGACTAATAGTAGGTGTAGCCTCTTGGATGCAATCCCCAGACCTTTATAGCCTCTGGAATGGGAGGTAGGGTCGTATTTTAGCAGCATTCGTAGTAAATCTCATTGCTTGTTTTGTTATAGGATTTTTTTAACCACCATTACTTGGCCCATACATCGGCGGCGGGTGTTTCCCGTTAACGCGCGGCAACCGATGGGCTTCGGGGTACCAGACCACAATGGCTGGAGGCGCCAGCCAAAATTGAAATAAAACGCCGAACCATCGGTTTGACAAAACTTGGCACGCAGGGCGTTTCCCGGCTCGGCATCAATAGCTGGGCCAAGTACTAGTGGTTTAACATTGGCGGCTACTCCTCTTTTGAGTAGGGAACTCCGTAGGATTTTGCTAGCTGTACAGGGAAAACTGCACCATCTGTAGGAATTAGGTAGGGTAGTCTGTGGTCTGTAGATGACTATGCAGCCAACGAGCTGCTGGGTCTGAAGGAAAGACCTGCAGGTTTTCAGCCTGTAAGCGAAGTTGGATGACGTTTCCAGACACCAGTTTGAACGGGGAAGTGATGTAGAGGACTCCAGCCTCTGAATGATTTGAGTAATGAAATTGAATTTTGAGGGAAAAAAAAAAAAAGAAATTCGTGCATGAGAAAGAAAAGAAACGCGTGTTATTTGAGCATTGAAACCCCCCCCCCCCTCTATATATTCTTGAGTGTAAGCAGTGTGACTACCTGCAGTTCCTGCGAGGTGCAAATGTCAGGGCCGCGACTGTGTCCTTTGAGGACAGAGTCCGCCCGTGTGACCACACGGGTACCCAAAGTTGCAAATTGGCAGTACCTCAAATATTTGTGACCTTAGGTCCTAGTGTGAGTATCTGCCCTGAAGAAGTCGGTGTTCTTACGACTTTGGACCCCCTTTTTTGTCCACATTGAACGCACTTCCTTTTTTTTTGAGAGGGGGGGAAAGCACTTCCTTTTGTTTTCCCGCTACCTGGAGCCAAGACCGGCTAGGTCCGATTTACGCTTGTGCTCTGTGGTTTTCGATCACGTGCGGCTGTCCGTGACAAAGGTCAGTCGTTGATCTTTTTGCGTATTGACTGCTAATGTCGATTCTCTTTGTTTTTATGGAGGGAGCTGCCCACCGGCCAGTACAATTTTTGAAAATTCATTTGTTGGCCATTTAGTTGGCTACTTTGCGTTGGTGCGAAGCTTCAATTCTATGGTGTCTTTAGGGGGGGGCTGATTTTGAAACTTCGCGCCTTGCTTTTTTTTTTTTGTTTTTGCAGAAATTGAGAATATTCAATATTGAGATTTCCATGGAAGACTGGGAACAGGCCGGTGGGAAGGTCGCATGCAGATGTACCGGGTTGGAGGAACTGTGGATGCACAGCCTGTACTGTCATGATGTCGATGTCAGGCCCGTGATTTTTCGTTCGTTGGGTCCTCTTCTCTGCATTCGTGTAAATGAAAAGTAGCATTGTTTATGCGTTTTTAAATGAGAAAAGAACGCCACACATCGTTTTAAACGATGCTAGTCTGTCCCGGCCCCTGGTGTGTGTTCTTATGACTTCGGGCCCCCCTGTTTGTCCACATTCAATGCACTTGCTTTTGGTTTCCCGCTACCTGGTGTCACAATGTGGGACCCGGCCGTGGACAGTCCGAAGAGGCCAGTCTGCAGAGGGCGCGGAGCCCACTGATGGATGTGCTATGGTTGGGAGGCAGTCCGATTACGGGTGCTCACATGCAAAAAACACTTCAGGAGTTCGAATTCGGCGACACGTTTGGCGGGGAGGGAGGGAGGTAGGCGGAGGACGAGAGAGGAAAGAACAGTCTCTACGGTTATTGGGACAGAGGGGAGGTCGGTCAGTTCCGTATGCAAATGCTCAGTTCCGTATGCAAATGCTACGGTTCAAAAATGAAGGGGAAAAAAGAAGAAGAAAAGAGCAGACAGGCCCCACCAAGCGAGACAGCGAGAGCGGCCGTAGGAACCCGTGCAGGGTCGGTACACGGTGGCGTGCTCTTCGTCGAACGGAGCGGACGGGCCAGGTGCGGGCCCGCCTGGCGCACGAGGGCAGGGGTCGTTCTGCATCCCGTCCTGTGCCTCGCAGCCACTCCCTGCGAATGTTGTTTCGTTTTTTTTGTTCTTTTTGGTTGTTGTTTTCTCGGGTTTCGTTTTGCCCCAATCATGAACGAGGTCAAGTATCCCGAACAAAGAACAGGAAAAGAACACACAAGAGCACTCTTCATCAATCCTTTTTTTTTTTTTTCACTTCGGACACTTCCACCTTTTTCTCAATAATAATTTCCTGTTCGGAGACAATTTGGGTCGTAGATGGAATCGATCCTATTACGGGCGGGCTGGGGCTTTTGTTGAACCCTGTTTTCCGATTTCGATGGGGGATCAGACTGGGAGGAGGGGGGTTGCGTTTCCCAATCGGACGTGCGGTGGGATCTCCGATGGATCTCCGGCCTGACTCCTACTGAGAGATGTGCCGCCCATTTCCTCGTTCAGGCCGGCCTGGCCTGGGGCGGCACAACTTGTCGTGCAATGAGTGATGTTCGTGCGACAACCTACCGCCCCATCGAAAGTCGCTCCTCAGCCTAACGAAGCAAGCCCACGTTTCGGTTTCACCTGGCAGACGCAGTAGGTCAGGGAAGGCTAGCGAAGCCGAGGGCTTGGCGGGCTGGGCGCAGCGGAGGCGAGGCGGGGGGGCGGCGGAGGCGAGGCGATCGCCGCGGGTTGATCCCACCTGTCAACTTGTGTTTGCCCGCTCGAACTGGGTCCGGGCTCTTTCCAGTATTTTCCAAGTGCGAAAATGCGGAACGTATCTTACTGCAGAACGTGGCGACGTGCATTCGCGATTTTTATATTTGGGGAGTGTTGGAAGAGTGCTCGACGGGTGTCACTTGCTAATGCTGACAGGGAAAGACGAAGCGAATTTACGGTGACTGCGTGCATCGCTGTCTCCTCCCGCGAGTGTAGGCCGACGAGGTGGAAGTGGGTGGGAGTCGAAGTGGGGGTCGGGGAGGTAAGAGAGGTCGGAAGGACGGGGAGGCAAGAGAGGTCGGAAGGACGGGGAGGCAATCAACTGTACACAAGTAGTGGAGAGAGCGAAGTGCAGGGGTTCGGAGTTTGGAGGGAAGGGAGGGAGGTGTGCGAACAGCGCAAGTTGCGGGCGATCAGCTGGGAGCTGTTCGTTCAGCATTGGCGCCCCCTTGTGTCCGTCTTCGAAGAGATGTGTAGACAGACCGGCGCAAGGTCTTGAGTAGACAGACCGGTGGAGTGTAGAATGCAGCAGGTCTTTCTTCGTTCCTCCCTACCATCCCTACCTCCTCTTCCCTGTGGGGTTCATTTGAAGTTAGGTGGCATTGTTGTCCGCAGGACGGAAACGGAGCATCTTCACCTCTGGCTGGATGGGATATAGGAGCAGTCTATAGAACGAGGAGCGCTTCTATGTCTGTGCTTATCACCCGTGATCATGACTCACTCTCGTAGTTTAAGTTAACACGTGGCTAGACCGTGAGGAGCCTGAGGAAGGAAGGAGGGTAGTAGAAGGAGAGGTGAGAGGAGCGGGAGGCAGGAGGTAATAATGTGTCTCGCGAAGGGAGTGAAGAGGCGGAAGGGATATGCCAGGTGATGGACATTGTCGTAGCGGAGCCAGTGATTCGTGGTCGAGAGGTGAGCTAGGTAGTAGTTTCTGTCTACTGTTTCTTCCTGTGCTTTAGTTAGTGCTCTGCTTACTCTCCTCCTCCCTGGTGGCGGGTTGGGATCGCCTCTGTTCGGTCGGGAGTTCAGCATCTTCGACCGACTCCCTTCCCTCTTTTCCTCTCTAGAAATGTGTGCCATTCGCAATTCTTTCACCCCTGACAATAGGGAAGAGGCTTGACACCCCTGACAAAAGGGAAGAGGCTTGACGCTCGTTACCGCGGGCAGGCTAATACTATGACTGGATATCGCTCATAAATATACGGTTTTCACCACGTCACTCGTCATACTGCAGTACAAGCGAGCTACATCAGCGACGTGGCCAAACCACAGAGACAGGGGGAGCAAACGAAAGGGGTGTGGTTGTGAATATGGTATTTTTCGTTGTCTGCAAGTTTTCACGAGAGAGTGGGGACGAATGGGCCCGGGCAACTGGCTAATGTAACGTAGTGTGTGTGTGTGTGTGTGTGTGTGTGTGTGTGTGTGTGTGTGTGTGAGAGAGAGAGAGAGAGAGAGAGAGAGAGAGAGAGAGAGAGAGAGANGAGAGAGAGAGAGAGAGAGAGAGAGAGAGAGAGAGAGAGAGAGAGAGAGAGAGAGAGAGAGAGAGAGAGAGAGAATAATGTCGACAGGCAGAAGGAAAAGCAGCTGCCCTACATTAGAGTGCCGATGTGGTCAGAGAGTGCCATGCCAGCAATCACCAGGAAGTTGAGCTGCAGGTATACAGCTTGACGAGACGGGTGTGCCGAAGAATACTTGGGGAATGTGCGGATTTTGACGAAGGTGCGTCTGACATACGCGCTCGGGCAGTTGATAATGCGTACTTGATATTTCTGACATATCCCGCAGCCGCGCTTGGAGTGTGCACCAGTTAAATCGAACTTTTTTCGGACGAGGGTGCAGGACTGACCAAAAGCACCTTTAGTGCCTTGCCCTGATCTTAATTGAGAAGATGCGCCTTCTCTGCGGAGAGAGATGTCATTTCTCCACCCCTTGATTTCTCAAGCCTACTTGGGGCTGTCCACTGTTGGCTGCACTTCGGGCAGACTACTCCTATCTGGTTTTGCCGGTTGGCTATGGCCTTGGGCGGAGGAGGTCAGTGGCTGTAGGCCGGATGTCATGCGGTTGGCCCCGGCGATATGGACCAAGGCATATTGACTCCGACGGTGCGTGGGAGGTTCTTGGGGTAATCGTGGGAGCAACGAACTGTCGAAGGGAGGTGGTTGACAGGCAGTAGTTTCTCTTTTCTTTCTTTTTTCTTCCTCAGTAGTAACCTCTACAAATGAGGAAGGGGGTAGAAGACTTAGCACGTGTGCTTCAAGTGGACAGCGAAGTAAGAGACGACATTCGAGCGCTTGTCACAATATTAACAGGATCGGGGGTAGGAGAAAAAAGTTGCCTATTGCAGCAGCAGCGAGGGCGCAAGACGTGAGGGGAGGTGGAAGTGTTGGTGAATTTGAAGGCGAGCAAACCGCGGCTGCGAGTCTCCGAAGGTTAAAACCGAATTGTCGGCTGAGTGGAGTTCTCATGAAGCGGAGTGGAGAGCAAAGGCGAGCGAATCGACAATGCTAAGGTAGAAACGGGGGTATACAAAAACGGCGGGAGTGCGTAGAAACGGCGGGAGGATACGGAGACGGCGGCAGTATACAAGCATCTGACCTGGGAAAACTACCGTTTGGCCGTGGGAGTGGGCGAGAGCGAGGTTTGGGTGGAGGGAGTGGAAGCGGTTCGCTGAAGGACCTAAGGGGGGAGAGAGAGTGTTCGGAAGTAGATCGAGGTTCCCTCCCACCACTTTGTGACCGGGGACAGGGAAGCGTGGTGAGGTAGTAAATCTCTCCTTATGAGAAACACGTTATATTCTAGATAACATGGCGGCCAAGAAGCGCGGGAAATCAGACGGTGTGAGGATGAAGGGTGGTAACTGCGGAAGAAGTGAACGGGGATTAAGCAGAAGACTGGAGATTTGAGTTTGAGTGTATGGTGGTAACGGAGATAATAGAGTGTATGGCAGGTAGGCGTGGGTGCGGCAATCAGCGTCGCATGTTGATCTGGTTGCGCACGAATCTGCCGAGCTAGTGGCAGTAGCAGAAGCCGAAGCGGAAGAAGCAGAAAGATCAGCAGCAGCAGAAGGAGGAGAAGAAAAAGAAGCAGGAGGGGGGGAAAGAGGAGGAAAATGGGGGCGACTTCGATGGCTAGCGGCCTTGGCGGTGCTGGAGGAATTGGAGGTGGAAGCGAATCTGGAGTTATCGGAGACATCATGGCTCAGCTTCAGGCGCTATTTTACAGAAAAATGCATCTCAATGTTACCCAGATGGGACATTCCCCGGCTTCGCCTCCGGTCGCACTTCCCCGTCTAAACAAGACCATGGCGTTACAGATGCCTGCTGTCACGAGCGCCCTCAGGCGGTTGCAGGAGTCACTCGTCGGTCTTGCCGCAGCTGGGAGGTGAGTGTACAAAGAACAAGACGCCCCTGCGCACCCCTTTTCCCTATCTCTCTTTCGCCTCCTCATCTTCGGGTTACGTGCCCGGTAGTCCGCGCGAGCGCGAGAACAGACACAAGGGCATGGACGCATAAGAAACACACACACTCACACACACAAGAGTGCACGAAGCTCGTTCCCCGCGCACGAATCCCGACCCTGAGCCGGCAACTCGCCCTTTGCGCTCGTAGCCGGCGCCGTGCGCCCGAACCTCGACCGTTCGAGATGAAGCGATTTGAACGGAAGGCGTGCACGTGGCGGCGTGTCGCTTGGGCCCGGTTGACAGGTCGTCGCCTCCACGTAGAAACTCTCAGCGGACTGATACAACCAATGTATTTCCGGAGATACACTGATACGCACTGGTTGACCAATTTAAGTGCAAAATGAGTTGATTTTAACCTCCGAACTGGGAGACCCGGCTTCAAGATATGCCGGCTTGTTGGCCAAAGGTAGTGTACGAACATTGTGGTTTTCCCTTGAGCACATGGTGATTGTCACGTGCGACAGTCAGTAGTGCCCCCGCGCAGACATTGTCAGTGAAGGTATTTGGCTTGTCGCCGCCGGTGTACATATCTCCGCCATTCGTTCGGGCACTCCCGCCCGCCACGCAATTCGCGGAGTAGATACGGGTCAAGGCTGAACGGAGGCACGTTGGCGTGTTTCCGCCCGCGAGCGTTTCGGTATGCATACGCAAGAGAGAGAGAGAGAGAGAGAGAGAGAGAGAGAGAGGGAGAGAGAGACCCGTGAATACAAACGGAATGAACGTACAGAACTCAGAACCAAACCATATCATATGACGGGAATGGGGGAGGTGGAGTGTTTGTGTTTGTGTGTGTGGGTGGGGGGGGGAGAGAGAGAGAGAGAGAGAGAGAGAGAGAGAGAGAGAGAGAGAGAGAGAGAGAGAGGGAGAGAGAGACCCGTGAATACAAACGGAATGAACGTACAGAACTCAGAACCAAACCATATCATATGACGGGAATGGGGGAGGTGGAGTGTTTGTGTTTGTGTGTGTGGGTGGGGGGGGGAGAGAGCTGTCTCTTATACACATCTAGATGTGTATAAGAGACAGGGAATGGGGGAGGTGGAGTGTTTGTGTTTGTGTGTGTGGGGGGGGGGGGGAGAGAGAGAGAGAGAGAGAGAGAGAGAGAGAGAGAGAGAGAGAGAGAGAGAGAGAGAGAGATTCTGTGCATCCAAACGCAAATAATGTGCAAAATTCAGAACCAGACCCAATCGTATGGCGGGAAGAGGGGCGGGGCGGGGGGTGTTTGTGTGTGTGCGCGCGCGCGCGCGCCCGAGAGAGAGAGAGACAAAGAGAGAGAGGGGGCTGGTTTTATGTTTGGGACTGAAGCGTAGAAGAGCTTTTGTAATGGTCATTCGTCCGCAGGGCGTCTCCGATTTCTCCTCGCGGCCGCATGTAGCTTGCCACTACAGTCACCGATACAAAATCTCGTATACAAACTATTTTCCCTTTCGTTCAACATAAGCGAAGATGTCATCTCAAACCATTTGCCACTACCGTCACCGATACAAAGGCAACGTAAGCGAACATGTCGTCCCAAACCATATAAACATTATCATTTCAATGTGTTGACATTATCATTTCAATGTGTTGTTCCTCGAGTACGTAGTGGATGGCGATTGTGCGTCGACCAGTAGATGACTATAGTGCTTCAACCAATAAATGACTACTGTGCCAGTGTCTCGATTTCAACCCTTCTTTTTCAAATTTTCAACCCTCTTGTTCCTGCGTCCTTGGAAAGGAGAATCCGTTCCTGTTTCTTCCTTTTTTTTTTTTTTTTTTCTGAGCTTCCTGGTGTCTACTGACGGTTCACACCCCCCCCAGATTCCTCCACGTCCTCTGCTCGCCCCAGATGCTTCCCCACGCCCTTCCTCACGTCCTCCCAAAGTCCTCCGCTTGGCCCAGATTCTTCCCCACGTCCTTCCCTGCGTCCTCCCCACGTCCTCCTCTTCTGTGTGTCCATTTCTTCTCCACGTTGTCCCCACTTCCTCCCCACGTCCGTCCCCACGCTCTTCCCCACGTCCTTACCCACGTCCTCCCCACTTCCTCCCCCACGTTCCCACTTCCTTCCCACGTGTTTCCCCACGTTCTTCCCTTCGTCCTCCCCACGTCCTCCTCCGCTCGGCCCAGATTCGTCCACGGGTTACTGGCCTTAAGGGATTCCTCCCTGTGCATTGTATCTGACGTGGACGGACATCAGCCATCTCAGGTGACCCCCGCACGCTCTCAGCCATTCGCTCGATCGCGCCACGTGGCGATCCGTGCGTGAATTCCTCCGTTCTTTTGTTAGCTTTTCCCGCGGAATAATATCACATGCAGTGGTCTGCCTCTGTATAGAAGGCAAGCAGTTTTGTGAATTCTCGTGAGGGCGTAGAAGGTAGGTATAGATAATGTTTGCGTTCCCCTCGATCCGACCAGTACTTCCCTCGTTATTTCTCCTTTGCTGTTTTTTTTTTGGGTCAAACTGGCCGGTTCTCGCATATTTTGCCGACCTGTCTTTCCCGTGTCGCACTATCCTTTCTCCCATTTGATGTCCTTGTGATTCTCCTTTTCTCGCTCCCTCCTAGCTTTCTATTCCGAGCACACTGCTGCCTGACGCCGTGTGTTCGTGTCTCACAAACCGACGTTGCTATGAGCTTATCCCTCAGTTTCTTTTCTACTTTCGAAACTGTCTTTTCAACTGAGAACGTAGCTGAACCTCTCTCTGTGCCTCTGTATGCCTCTCCGTGCGTTTCTCTGCGTTTCTCTGCGTTTCTCTGCGTTTCTCTGCGTGTCTCTGCGTGTCTCTGCGTGTCTCTGCGTCTTTCTGTCTGCCTCGATGTGCCTCCCTATGCCTGTCTCCGCACGTCTCTCCACTTGTCTTGTCCTATCTCGGCCTGTCTCGTCCTCTCTCAGCCTGTCTCTCTGCCCGTCCCTCTGCTTGTCTTGTGCTATCTCGGCCTGTATCGTCCTCTCTCTGCTTGTCTCTCTGCCCGTCTCTCTGCCCGTCTCTCTGCTTGTCTTGTCCTATCTCGGCCTGTCTCGTCCTCGCCCTCTCTCTCTGCCTCTCTATGCCTCTCCGTGCGTCTCTCTGCGTCTCTCTGCGTCTCTCTGCGTCTCTCTGCGTCTCTCTGCGTCTCGCTGCGTCTCGCTGCCTTTTTCTGCGTCTCTCTGCTTCTCTCTGCGTCTCTCTGCGTCTCTCTGTCTGCCTCTCTATGCCCGTCTCTGCCTGTCTCTCTGCCCGTCCCTCTGCTTGTCTTGTCCTATCTCGGCCTGTCTCGTCCTCTCTCTGCCCGTCTCTCTGCTCGTCTCTCTGCTTGTCTTGTCCTATCTCGGCCTGTC
>BFEA01000020.1:3064128-3075233 GCA_003427395.1 Chara braunii | reverse complement strand
TAGGTTGAGCGGCGGCTGCCCCCACCCGCGTGTGTCATATCGACCCACTTGCACACAGCCAAAGGGCAAAGAGGCAAAGAAAAGAGGAAGGGAACAGCCAAATACAACAAAACAGGGAGCAACAAGCAACACCACCAAAAACAGATCCTAGATGACAAGTCCCACATGCAAGCACCGGCCCTCCTGCACAGGCCAAACAACGGGACAAGACCACCCAGGACAAAACTCTTGTCTGCAAATATATATAGCCAAGAGCGCCAGGTTGTCTTGGATAGGATCCAAGATCCCTTATTCTCCCTGATCTGGAGGGGTGGCGATTCCCTCCCAGGCAATCAAAGAACAAAAGGGAGGAAAGGAAGAAGGTGAGCTATGGGGTATGAAATGGGGAAGAGGAATGAAAGAAAGGGAGCAAGAAGGGAGGAAGGGAGGGAGAGAGAAGAGTAGGTCAAAAACCGAAAGGGAGAAGGAAGTTAGGAGTGGAGGAGGTGTAGAAGGATTAAGGACAGGGGAGGTGAAAGTAGGTAAAGAGTCAAGAGGAAAGCGAGGTAGGAGTGGAGGAGGTTTATAAGGTTTAAGGAAAAGGGAGAGGGAGGAAGAGAAAGGAGGAGAGGTTGTAATGACTCGCAATGGGAGTTTCATCGGACGTAGAAAAAGCAGGGTAAGGAGGAAGGAGGACTAATGGAGGAATTGAAGTGCGGAAATTTAGGATTGGACCATTTCTCGATTTGTGAGTGCCCTGTGCATCGTTCCGATTTTAACGGCTGTGCATTTCTTTTTTCTTGGAATAATTTTTCAATTAGGAAAAACAGGAAATCAAAAGATTCCAAAAAATCACATGAGCATTTCAGCGCCTACTATTCCCACAGGATGAGGGGAAATCCCATGGAGACTCAGCGCCTATTGAAGTCTCAGTTACATGTAAAGGGGTCACAAGAACCAAAGGGATTACTCCTCTCCCCCAAAAGACAACCCCCTGTCTGTTCACTGCCTCTGCGGGAAGGCGCCCCCTCACCTCCCCACTCCAGTTCAGAACAGCCCCCAGAATACCTCTCCTGCTCCCTCAGTCGCATATAGTGCGCCCTGAAGTACGCCCCTGCAGAGCCGAAGATCCCCCTTCCTTCCTGCTCCACCCCCTCCAAGTGGAACAGCCCTCTCAACTCTCACCCTGCTGACATGAGCACCCCTTGTCCTCTCTCCCCAACCGCCATAATGTCACCCGAAGGATGGAACTGAGGATTGAACAATCTGGAAATGAGAAAGGAGAGGCAATGCATGAGTAAAGAGAGAAGGAATGCGGTAAGGAAGTCTATATATTGATATGTAAACATATGGAAGTAATATATATGTATATAGTGTCAAACAGAACCGCCCGGTAAACCGTAGGCAGAGAGGGAGAAGAGGACAGCGAACGAGGAGCTGTGACAGACTTGTTGTCCTCTTCTGCTTCTCTGCCTACGGTTTACCGGGAGTCCTGTTTGACTATATATATATATAGATATTGTCACACTGTGAATCAGAGCACGAAGGCGAAAAAAAGCAAAACAAGGAAAGGAAAAGAAGTAAGGAAGGAAAGCCCCACCTGTTCATCACCTCTTACGTTCAAGGCCAGCCACGTGGATGACAGGTTGAGCGCTGGCTGCCCCCATCCCCGTGTGTCACAAGGACCCACTTGAACGCAGCCAGAAGGCAAAGAGGTAAAGAAAAGGAGGAGGAAACCAGACCTCACAGAGGCAAGAGAAAGAGAAAGGTCAAAGAAAAGACAAAGGAAGAAAGCAAATAACACATCCCACAGATAAACCAATTGCCACTGTCACTACAAAGTTCAACATATTTTTTTCTTTTTTTCCTTTTTTCTTGTTTTTTTTTTTTTTCTTTTCTCCAGAAATTTGTACTTTTTTTCTTTCTTTTATCTGTCCTACAATTAGTGTTGCTCCTGATCGCTTGATTCTATTGACCAGTCAGGAAGAGGAGCCCCCACCCCGGGAGATAGGGCTGGCACGCTGAGGATGACACAAGGATACCCAAGGAGAGCTACTTCAGCACAACATTCAGCAGGACGTCTAGCACGGACCATCCCATCAAAACAGTCCTGACAAAGGACATGCTGTCCACATGTTAAAAAAACAGCAGGACGTTCATCACAGTGCGGCGTCATGCAGTCCTGATAGCGTCCTTGAGCACGAAAGGGACAACGGATATCTGGGTGATAGGGATGTGTATAATGAGGAAATGTTGGACACCCTTCGGCACAGACGGCGACGGCTGCAATAGATCGATAATGTTGATGGCATAGGTGATGAATTCTGCAACCAAG
Organism: Chara braunii; assembly: GCA_003427395.1. NCBI lineage: Eukaryota > Viridiplantae > Streptophyta > Charophyceae > Charales > Characeae > Chara > Chara braunii. The sequence continues at coordinate 3,072,919 of BFEA01000020.1, read as the reverse complement.
ACGTATCATCACAAAGTTACCAGCGCGCAAAAGCGAAAAAAAACAAAAGAAAGCAAAAAAGATATGTATATATCGTCAAACAGAACTGTCTGGTAAACCGTAGGCAGAGAGGGAGAAGAGGACAACAAACAAGGGGCTGTGACAAACTGTTTCGTCGGAGTTTCACTGACTATACAGGCTGCTGATGAGTGGGTGAATCTCCGACAATACAGGCTGTCACAGCCCCTCGTTTGTTGTGTTCTTCTCCCTCTCTGCCTAAGGGTGACCGGGCACGTGGGCGGCCGTACGCAAGAGGTTCTGAACAGGCAAAGTTGTAAGTAAGAAGATAAAACATGAATTGATATCTTTTTTGTTCCCTTTGTTTTTTCCGCTTTTGCGCTCTGATAACTTTGCGACAATACATATGTATGTATATGTATTATGTATGATATATGTATATAATTCTCTTCTCGGTAAATCTTCCTCATCGCAGTATCTTACCTGTATATATATGTAGGTAAGATATTGTGATGAGGAAGGTTTAACGAGAGAGGAAGAGGACGTACATGGGAAAGGAAGGACTGAGGGTTCACGGGGAAGGAGGACAGGAAGGTTTATTGTTTTAATGAAATAAAGATTTAACGGCAAACTGGGCATAATGTCAGTAGGGTATGGGTTAGGAGGGTGGCAGGCAGGATAACGAGTTAACGGGCAAACTGGGCATAGTGGGCATAGTGTCAGTAGGGTATGGGTTAGGAGGGAGGTAGGCAGGATAACGAGAGCGGATGAGGACGTACGAGATGAAGGAAAGACCGAGGGTTAACTGGGATGGAGGACAGGAAGGTTCGGAGAATGGACACACATCAGCGATGGAGGCCGACCTACCGTCTTCCCCCGAACACCCTCATTGTGACTGCTTCCAACCGGAAGGCGGTAGGGAGGTTGGTGCCCGTTTTTCCTGCAAGCCAAGCAGGGCATTATCTTTTATGGATGGATCTTTAGAGCACTAGAACTTTATCGACTGACCTCCGGCCGTAGTTGCCCTCAGATACATCCAGACTCGGGCGTAATTGTGATGAGATACACGGAAAGAAGTCCTAGGTGAGTATGCCCTTAGTTGGTGCTCTCGAGATCGTGTCTCTTCTGTGTTTTTTTTTTTTTTTTTTTTCCCTTTTCCAAATCAAAATCAATTTATTAAAAAAATCATTCGAAGCTGGGGACCTCACAATTCAACCGGGAGTACTGACAACATTAGCCAGCTTAGCATATAGGCTCTTGCCTGCGGGAAGTCTCAGCTAATGACTTTCCAGATTCCTAAGTACTCTTTCTCATACTGAAATTTCAAAAAAGGGTTGCACTGCTACAAGGTCTACTGTTTTCTCCATTCAACATCCAAATAGATAGAATTGGAAGATCATTCAATAGGGGGAAAAGATAAGAAGTGCATCTTACATCCAAAAAAAGGAAGAGGGGGAGGGGGCGGGGGGGGGAATAAAAAGAAGAGGAGGGAAAATAAAAAAGAGCGGTGCGGGAACGTATAGTGCATCAATGGCGCCTAGCGCAGCTGGTACTCTCGTGAACTGTTGACGCAGCTGGTACTCTCGTGAACTGTTGAAATACAGACGTAAGCTCGAATCCGGATGGAGCTAGTCGAATGAATCTCTTGAATTACCTTGGGCCGGTCAGTTCCACGATGATACGTCATGGTCGTCGTCAATGAAGAAAAAGCAAAAAGAAACGTATAATGCTACTTTGCCTCCCCTTAGCAGTGTTTAGCATCACCAGCTGTTACCTGGCTGGTGGCTCGAATGGAACGATGAAGTCTGGGGGGAAGGTAAGTGTCCTCATAGAAAAGAGCTATTCGATTCTTTTTTTAGTTTTAGTATTTTTAGTTGGTAGGTTTGAAGAGCTGAAACCACCCCTCTACCCTCCGCCTGGAAAGTGCCCTCCCGGTGAGTTCAGGGGGGGTTTTCAAGGGGGGCGGTGACCGTTGCCAACCGGTGGGCCTAGTCCCAAAATTTCAGACCGGTGACTTTGGCCATTTTTGTGCTGCCAACCGGTGGGTCTAGTCCCACAATTTCAGACCGGCAACTTGGGCGATTTTTCGTGCTCAGAAGAATTCGCAGAAAATTCTAAAATTTTGAGGGTCCGTAGATTAGGTCGTGATCCAGGAAAAATATCAGGGATTTTTTTTTTTTTTTTGCCCGGGAAATAATCGCGGTGCTGATTCGGTGCATTTCCATTTTTGCCACTCTACCATGTGTGGTTAACAGAAGAAATACGGCAGCTTCGGTGAGTTTTCGTGCCCAGAAGAATTCACAGAAAATTCTAAATATTTGAGAATCTGTAGATTAGCTCGTGATCTTTCTAGGGAAAATATCAGGAAAAAAAAAGACATTTTGCCCGTTAAATAATTGCTGCACTGATTTGGCACATTTCCATTTTGCCACTCTAGCATGTGTCAGCTAACAGAAGAAGTACGCAAACTTTGGTGATTTTTCGTGCTCAGAAGAATTCACAGAAAATTCTAAAAATTTTGAGGGCCTGTAGATTGGTTCCTGATCTTCCCAGGAAAAATATCAGAAAAAATAAAATAAAAATATCTTGCTGGCCAAATAATCGCCGCGCCGATTCGGCGTATTTCCATTTTTTGCCACTCTGGGACCAAGGCCAGGCCCCACACCGACCTACGGGGAGGCCACCTGCCTGTTTGAAAAAACGGCCTACTGTCCCCCAACTTTCTGAATGGGTTTAAACCACCACTGCTTTTTGACTGCCATGGGTACCAGGCGCCCGGACTGTTCCAGTTGGCCTGTTGGATTGACAATCTGAACACCATGGGTTTTCTCTTGCGTTCTGCATTGGTTCTGTGCGCTTGATCGCTCTCGGATCAGTCACGCTTTTTGCTTTTGTTTTTTTGCTTTTTCAATCTTCTGGGCTTCTCCTTTTGTTTTGTTTTTTTTTCAAATTATTTTAAGCCCAACCAATTCAATTACCTGTCAAATCTCTTTTTGTTTTTCTGAACTTGTAACCTTTCTTTTTTCTAGACTTGTAACCTTCATTTTTTTTTTCTTCAATGCGAACTTGAAGCCAATCTGGCTCGGTCCGGAAGATCAGATTTGTGCGGGAAGATCAGACTGGGAGAAAGGGTTGGCGCTATGTCACCCACGTGGCTCGAGCTGTTATCTGCTGGGTCATCTGGGCTGGCAGGAATCGGGCCCGATTTGAGGGAAGACCATATTTTCCGACACGGAAATCAAAGCGGCAGTAAAGAGGGGTCTCAGACAGGCCATCTGGGCAGACTGGCGATGAAGGGCCAAATGCGGCCAAGGGTCGAGGTGAGTGTTGTGGTGGTTTGTCAGAACCTGGGCCAAAGGCAACTGCTTGGCAGGGGTTCATCGCACACGGGGTTTGGTGATTTTCAAATGACCTCAGCAGTAGGTAGCTTGGGGCTGTACGGCAGAGTAGAGTTAGAGATAGATTCAGGAGTTTATGCTTAGTAGGGGGACCAGCGCACTCGGTTGGTAGGGAGGAGGCTAGAGAGCGCGGAAATGGGAACCAGGGCAGTCAGTTAGGAGGGAGGCACTGGTGCTATGGGAGAGTGTCATTATACAGGGAGCTAGCTCCACTAGGTCGTTAAACCACCAGTACACCCGCACCTAAAATCCCGAAGCTACCTGCTCACTGCGCGCCGCTTTTCCGAGCCTTCTGCGTGAGGGTACCTGGAGTGGGAATTTCGGAAGTGGCACCGGTGCCGGCGGTCGGACTGAAGGAAAAAAAAAAAGAAAGGAACAAACATGCCAGAGATCAATGATGTCATGGAAGGATGTAATGGAGGGCATACTCAAATGGTCACTTTCCAGAATGCATCTGACCACCATTACGGGGAGAGGGAAAAGTTGCTGTTTTTTCTTTTTTTCTCCTTTTGTTTTTTTCTTCCTTTCCCTGCCAGCAAGGCAGCGCATATTCCTCTTGCTCAAAACGTCCTCGCTGAGGGCATACTCACACTAGCGGCATTGAAATGCATCCAACCACTTTCACGGCCAAAGCTTTGTTGGCTTTTCTTTTTGGTTCTTTTTTGTGAGTCTGACAGTTGTGCTAGCACGCTCCCACATATAGTGAAATTTTATTTGAGCCTAGACAACCCAACTCACGTCTTTAAACCTTTGACAGAAGCTTTGTTGGCTTTTTTTTTTTTTGTTCTTTTTTTGTGTCTGACAGTCGTGCTCCCCGTGTTCTTCGCTCTCACTGAGGGCAGACTCACACCGAGTACTCCAAAAAGTGTACCCAACTGCAATCACGGCCAACACATGTTTTGTTTTTTGGGACGTGCGGATTTGACATGGGCCCAAAAATTTGAAAACCTTCTTATGCTCCGAGTCCTCCGACCCTCCCCCAAGCCCGCCTTTTACTTCTTGTGGCGGCAAGTTATTTTGCTGCAAGGCTGAGGCCGTGTACTGGTGGTTTAAGACCCGGTAGCTGAGGTAGGCTCTGCCACCGCTGCCGGTAGATTAGTTAGTAGTTCTTAGGGTTAAGGGCTAGTGGATGTTATTCAAGATTGATAATGGGTAGGAGAATGGTCAAGTATTAGGGTGTTGATCGAAGGAATGTTTGCTCACATGTTGTCTATTGATGATTCCGGTTCCACCGTGTGGAAACGAAGCTGAGTGATGCTTCCAGTGGCTCCTTTTTCCGGGTTGAATTGTGAGGTCCCCGGGCTCCCTGAAATTTTTGTTATAAATAAATGATCTGTGGTTGGGGACAATCTGGTTTTGTCTCTGTCTGGATCGCTCTCGAATCAGTCCCTCTTCCTTGGGTGGTTGCGCTTACTTGTGAAAGTGAAAATTGAAACTTTTAGTGAAGCCATGCTCACAGGAGGAATTTTGACCGCCTTTACAGCGAGGTCCCAATTCACCTGACCACGATTACGCCCATATACAAGTTCAAAGTGTCTCAGTGTGCGGATGTGCAAAATGTAGGTGCGCTAATGGAGCACAAATACAGGAGCCGGAAGCATTTAGGAGAAGAAGTCAGTCTACTGGAAGAAGAAGAGGGGAGAGCATTGTCGGCCTTGTTCTCTCTCCCTTGCTGTCTGGACACTTGGTTTTTCACTTTTTCATTTTTCGCTTTTCACTCCGGGTGACTCCCTTCACTTTGTCACTTTTTAAACTCTGGGTTATCCTCTTCACTTCCTTCTTCGTTTATGATGTTTGATCATGAAGGGAAAAGAGGTCATTCCCGATTGGTCGGATCATCCCGGTACCAACCAACCAATCCTCTGGACGGCAAGTGGACCAGATGGTTTGGCCTGAAGATTGGATGCTTGATGTGAGAAATCAAACTACGATTTGCTTGATCCATTGGGCGGACCATCAAGATTGACCAGGGAGTCTATTCGTCCCCGCATCACTACCATCTTCCATCGAACACAATGCACCGTGGTTTCAAATCTAGACAAGATATCGTTCCGGTCCCATATAGTCAAAATGAGGGTGCGTTGTGTCCGGGGGAAGTCGGTAGATGGCTCACATACCAGGAAGTGATCTGAACCTTGATGTTTGTCGGACCGTCATGATCCCAACCAATCCGGATTTTACTCTTCCTTCTCTATTACATTGTGTACCTTTCCACGTTCTGGCAGATGGTACATTCTCCATCAAATGCAACTGCTTTCTGTCCGACCATCCTCTCTTTCTCTTTGGAGCCAGTCAATGTCCCTCTTGCATATCTTGAAGCAAACCGTGATCATCTTCCAGAGTGCCAGTTGTTAGTCTTCTTTCCTACTCTTCGCATTTTCCTACTTTTCACAAAAATATCTTGACGTTGAAATAAATGAACATTGATAGAGCGTTAGATCGATAGAAGGATCTCCAGTCTTGTGAACGCCAGTCTGCAGTCTTGCGGACACCAGTCCTTTTTCTTGCTCCATCTTGCGAGAGAAATATCTTGTGGTTTTACGTCTGATTATCATCTCCTCCCCCCCCCCCCCCCCCCCCCCCCCCCCCCCCCCCCTGACTCCTGCCTCTTAGTCCCCTCTCCTTGTGTAGCATGCTGAGGCGGCTACACTGGCCTTGTTTTGGGGCCCGATGGTTGTTCCAGGACTTCAGGCAGCGCACCCATTTTTGGTCAGCGACCTGGAGGCCCACGGCCATATTCCAGGCCAGGCCCCCAGCATTTATTATTTCCGCTGCTTGATTCAGTTTCGGCCGTTGTAGCCCAGGTTCAGATTTGTCTGTATGTGGGACTGGACCAGGCATGTGTCTGTTCATGCCTGGTGCAGTCCTCAGGACCCTGCTGCATCAGCAGGATTGCCTGGACGTCCGGTAGGGACCCAAGCAGGCCGTTTTTTGCAATCAGGACCATCGATCGGACATCAGATCCGACGGTCCTGATCACAGACCGATGACTCTCAGCAGTCCTCCACTTTGAGGACATTCAGGCTGGAGCCTCAGTTGGGCGTCATGCTGCTTGAGCAGCGCCAGTTTGGGGAGAGCTGTGATTGAGCAGCGTTATAGGAGTACAGGAGTAGGCTGGAGTGGGGAGATTGGCGGAGGCCACGTCCACGAGGGAAGAGAGATACCTGGGCGCCATAGCTGGGACTTCATACCAGTCATGGACCGGCCTTCAGTAGCGACCTGCATCGTGAGTCATCACCTTCGTGGGTCAGTATTTGTGGCATCATCATCAGGAGCATGTGAGAGAGGAGAGTTCTTCATCTTCTTCTCCTGATTCTTCTCTGCCCTTCCATAGCCACTATTCTTCTTCTTCTTCTCCTCCTCCCTCTTTTCTTCGTAGAGAGAGAGAGAGAGAGAGAGAGAGAGAGAGAGAGAGAGAGAGAGAGATTTCAGGCAGTGACTTTTTCGGTTCGTGGAGCCCAGGATCTGATTTGACATTTTTGAGGACAGACATTGGTTGGACATTTGACGGGGAGACTAGTTCTTGGATGACTACAAGTTCTACTCTTGTCCTATTTCCCCACTCCATCTTCGTCTGTCCTCCCCCTTCATCATCCGTGGTTTCTCCCCATGTGTGTTCGCAAGGCCCTTCTGTGTATGATTTCCCTCCTTGCTGTGTGACGTGTGTGATGATGATTGTGTGAGTTGAGTCTGGATCTGATGTGCCCGGTCATATCTTTGAGTTTAGCTGCGCTACATCGCATTATCTAATATTGTTTTGAGTCCTGTTCATCACATTGGCGCTCCTTGGACATCTGCACCGCTCATCTTCAGATGATCATGCATCACCTTGTCTTCTACCCCAGTACATTTGCCAGTCTCCTCCCACACGCCCACCTCTCCCTCCTCTGGTACTGGCTCCCGTCCTTTTTCCTCCTAATCCTTGGTATCCTCGTCGTCATTGTGCGTCTTCGTAAGGAGAGTGCAGAGGGTGAAAGAAGAAGAGGAGAAAGGCGAAAAGATATGAATTTGTAAGAGATAGAGATGGCACAAGCCGGGGGGCAAAAAGATGTGGCAAGCCGTAGTCAAGTAAAACGTTTTTGCTATCGTGACGGCAAATTCTGCTGTGAACAACAGATCTTCTCCGGAGAAACAAGGGCCTGGGCGCATCACTCACCAAATGTGCAAAATGGAGAATGCATTTGTGTTCCACTAGAGCATGGAAAGATACACCTGCTATAGTGGTGAGATGACGAGGCCAGATCTTACTCCATCTGGATTCCTTCTCTATTACAGTGTTCACCTCTCCACGTTCTGGCAGGAGGTACATTCTCCATCTTAGTCTCCTGAGACATCCAGGGGGGATTTAGTCTCCAGAGACATCCAGTGGGGATAAAAAGGGGTAATCCCTCTTACGGGGAAAATGGGAAAAAAATGTTGGCCTACCTATCTCATTCCACCATCCTCGGCAGGGAAGGCAATTCTTTTCTTTTTGTTGTCCTGACTGAAGCCTGGGACCCACTACGCCGCGTGTAGTTTCATTGTGGCGGTGTGGCGACGAGTTGGAATTGTCGGTTGTGGGCAGACGTTCTCTATGGAATTTCCGCCACGTTTCAAAATGAGCAAAGCGTTCGAATGGCACATGCGGACGCGTAACAGGACATTCTCATAGGCTATGAAAGGGGGTGAGGAGCACGCGGCCGCCGTGTAGAAAGCCATCAAGGGAAAATGCTACATTTCATACTACACAGTGATGTTCCTCTTCGGTGGAATTGTGGGCACGAAAAGGCCACCATTATCCGCCATTTCTTGCAGTGTTGCCGATTCTCCTGTCAGAGATTCTGTCAGATGACATCTTGCAGATGTGTGCTGGCGCCCGACGATCGTAGTGGGAATTGGACTGGTGCTTCGCTTGTTTGGGAGCAGGGGTGGGGTTGGTGAGGGGATGTGAGAGGCTTCTGTTCGTTGTTGTATGCGTGCATCACATCATCAAGTAATGTGCTTGAAGAAGACAGCGCACCGATGCGGTGCAGAAAAGTTTAGGCATTTTATTTTCCCGGCTTGCAGTTGTCACAGTGTAGTTTTCTGCGACTGCACGTTGTATGTGGGCCGTGGGCTTGTATTTTACCATAACCATCACGTTACAATGCAACCATTTCCAGAGGCCTCCCACCCACATGCAATGCGTGGTTTAGTTTTCAGCTACTGTGTGACATCAGAAGGCAGGAATTCTTTGTACGCTAAGCTTGTCTGCACCACCCTTCCACGGAGTCTTCGTCGATGACGCAAGAAATGGAAGATGTTAATGAATGTTGACGGGCCCATTTTTGCTGTGTGTGTGTGTGCTGTCTCTTATACACATCTAGATGTGTATAAGAGACAGGCATATAGGCTCTTGCCTGCGGGAAGTCTCAGCT
>BFEA01000020.1:3038775-3050116 GCA_003427395.1 Chara braunii | reverse complement strand
TCACGCAGGAAATCGCGCGGGAAATCACGCGGGGGAAATCACGCGCAGGAAATCATGTGGGGGTCGGTGAGGGGGGCTGAAAGGACAGTTGAAGGAGAAGAAGAGGAGGAGGGAGAAGGGAAACGAGGGGGAAAGAAGGGGAGGGAGAAGGAGGGACGATGAGGACGACGATAATAAGGAGGAGGAAGGGAGGAAGAAGAGATGAGGGGAGGAGGAAGGAAAAGAGAAGGAGAAGAATAAAAGAAAATTTAATGGTCACTTACCTGCGCGTCGGCTTCGGGACCGGTGACGTGGCAGTGACGACGACGAAGGCAGCGAGGTGCTGATGTGTCAGTGGCGACAAAGACAACGGCGATGACGATGACGTGGCAGCAATCAACGATGAGGAGGCAGCAATGTCGACGATGTGGCAACAACGACGATGGCGACGTCGAAGGCGGTGACGATGACAACGATGTTGATGCCGTGGCGGCGCCGGAGCAGGGCGGGAGGGAGGGCCGTTTCGCCGCTCYGATACCAGTGTGACGAGACCGAGGCAGAGCAGAGAGGTTGAGAGCGAGAGAGACAGAGAGCACACTCACTCGACTCGGACACGGATTCGACTCGACACGACACACGCAGACACGAAGTGACAAAGTCTCAAAATCGCAAAGTCGCAATCTTGGATTCCGAACACAAAGTCGCGGCAAGTCACACTGAAGCACAAGCAAGGCCGAAGACCGAATGCCCCAATGGGGCTTGAGTGCGCACTTAAGTACCGGACTCAGGCTCAGTCCGGAGGGCTGAGGTGCGGCCTGCCTCAGGACTGAACTGAGGATCGCAGGTCTGTGTCTGGGCGCCAGAATGTCGGATGGCCCCAAGTATCGAAATCTGAAAATGCTAGTGGGGGAATTTGAGAATGGGCGCCAGCAGTCCAGAACCGGAAATCAGGAACTCATAATAAAATAGCAGCCTGGCTGGTGGTAACCCGCGGACCAGGGATCGAGCCCTGGCTGAGTCCGGAACAGAGCGTCTCGTCGTAGTTGGCAGCTGCTGATATGATGGCGACCAGGATGGTGACAATGGAGTCGTGAAGGCAGCGATGGCCTTCGTTCCCTGAGCCACCCAACGCAACGCTGGCCATTCGAAGTTTGAATGTCCCTTAAGTCCTTGATCTACCACCCAGATTTCGCATAAAAGAAATGGAGGCCTACCAGCCTCCAATTTTTTTTTCTTGAGCCAGGCGGTCCAAAAAACCCTCTGCGGACCACGTGGAGGCTGACGGGGTCCACAAATGGTCTTATGTTTTGTCGGGCAGGCTGTTTGGCTGCGTCCCATGCTGGCTGTTGCCACATGGGCCGCATGGCTGGTAGCCTAGGTTTTCCGTTTATTCGACTTTTTGGCTGAAAGTTATGAGCTCAGCAGGCTGTAAAAGGTTCAACTGCTTTCCTCTGGATCTGACCTTCCGGGCGTAATGAGGCCCAGTAATCAGTTTTCGACAGTCTGGAGGGAAAAATCATAGCCTATTGTGGCTACCAGTTCGGTAAAGATGAAGTCCTCACAGGTACTGGTGACTTAAGCATGGAAGGTTTCATTGTTGTGAATTCCACTCGTCAATCTGCAGACATGAAGGCTGACTGTTCTGATTGCAAGATCAGAATTGCATTAAACCAGCACTACCTCTGAGCCTGTTTTTGCCGACCCTGATTTTCGCTGCGCGCCGAGTTTTGCCGAGCCTGGGCCCCGTTGTGTTTCTTTTCTGGGACTCTTCTGAAAAAGAAAAAGAAAAAAAGCACGGGCAGACTTTAAAAAACCGACGTACTCACAACCACAAAAAAGAAAAAGAAAAAAGACGAACCCCCCTCTGGACATGATACAACATAGATACCTTGCCCCAAAGTTGTTGTGCCAGTATGCCCTCAGTGAGGGCTTTACGGCAGGGGTGTCAGGTCCACGAAAAAAGAGGGGAAAAGAAAATTGAAACTGAACTTAGGGGGGGAAAGCGGGTTCATACATTCTGCAAAGTTGTAGTGTGGGCATGCCCTCCTTCACAAAGTGTCAGCAGCCCGTGGACGGCGCCGTGCGTCCCTGGCAGGGCATGAAAACAGAAAAACGAAACAAAACAAAAACAGCAGCAACGACAACCTGAAACTGGCCACAATTGTAGTTTGATATTTTCTTGTGAGTATTGGTGTGAGCACAACTTCGTGCACAGCCTGCCTGGAGTTGGTCTTTTGTTTTTCTCTTTGCTTTTCGAAGGGGCCCACAAGGCCCAACTGCCGAGCCTCGGCCGACCCCCGAAAAGTTCGGAAACAGTGGAAAAACAGCCACTTTTCCCATTTTTTCCAGTACTGGTGGAGGTAGTGGTGGTTTAAGAAATGAATATGAAAATGTCTTGCCTCTTCCACCCACAGACCCACGGCACTTAAAATGGTAATGGAGGTCCCACTTACTTCCTTTTTGCAAGGAGTTAGCTGTTGTGGCTTTGCAGGATTCAGTGGCAGGACTTCAGTCAGGGAAATTGTATTTTTGAAATTTTGTTTCACTTTTTGTTTGTTCTGTATTTCTGAAACTACCAGTCTGTGAAACCCTTCTGCGGACCTCTGACAATTCTTTCATCATGAATGAATTGGACTGTGCGCAGGCACGCCCATACATTGAAAAAACAGCCAGTGTGTTTACTGGCGTATCTTGCTAGCGGACTGGTGGTTTGAAGAAGGGGGGGAAATTTGGGAGCATTGTATTCATGGCAGGGATTATACTGCTGATGTAGTGCTCAGAAACTAGAGGCACATATAAGCCAGCAAATAGCAGGTTTTCCCTGCTGCTGGCACGGGCGAAGGATGAACTGAAACCAGAAAACGTTTTTAAATTTTAATTGATGATGTCAGGGCGTTTCGTTTTTTGGAACACTGCAATGCTAAGTAGTTAAACCTCCAGTACCCTTGAGCTGCCCCTGCCGAACCTGTCCGCGGCCAGTGCCCGCTGCTGTGGGAGGGGAACCAGAAAAAGGAGTTGCTGCTCTGGGGAAAAAAAGAAAAGGACGCGATGAGGGGTGACCGTGGTTGTGCTGTTGGGAGCCGAGAAAAGAGGAGCGTGCCAATGTTCAGAGAAAGAAAAAAAAAAACAGAATGGAACAAAAAGGGCAGGCTGACGCTGGAACATGGAAAGATCACCGTGATTGATAGGGTTTCAGAGGGGGAAAGAAGAAAAAGAAACAAAAAGGACGGGTTGAGGGCCTCGCTACTGTGCTCAGTGCAAAATGAGAATGAATCTTGCACTTGAACATGGAAAGATACACCGCGATTGATAGGGTTCAGAGGGGGAAAAAGAACCCTAAACAACCAGCAAGGGCTGAGGGCTTCGCTCCTGTGCACACCAAATGTGCAAAATGAGAGTGAATCTTTCACTGGGGCATGGAATAATACACCGTGATTGTCACAATGCTGTTCTGCTGTCAGACACGATTGTTCTGCTGTCAGCGGAGATTGTATGCTAGGGCCTGGATTATCATCAGATTTGAAAAAGCATATCTGGACTTGCTGCTGTCCAGATATGGGCACTGTAATTCTTGATTCTCGTTTTTTTCCTTTTTGCGGAGATGCCAAGGGGTCACATCCTCTTTCCAATGCTCCAGAGGACCAGAACCTTTTTTTTTTTTTTTTTTTTGCCATCATTTTCCAGATAGCATACTGCTTAGCTTGTGGTTTTCCTGCTCGAAGCTGTGCTGAGTCTCCAAAACGTGCTTTTGGCATACTCAGAGTTGTTTTTTCAAGCCGGGAATGGTACTGGCGGTTTAGTCGTCTTGCCATAAATATTCAATTGTTGTTTGTATGGTGTAGTGAAATAGTTGAAAAACAAAAACACAATTCTAAGCTAAGACATTGAGGCCGTTGGTCGGTCGCGTTATCTCATTGGAGTATAGCCAAGTGGAAAGGCATCAGTTTTTGATACCGACATGCAAAGGGAGCCCGTCTGTGATGAATTAGTGTGACTGGATCCTGAATTTGCGTTGGTTGCCATACTTGACAGTTCAAAAGCTGGCAGAACAGAAGGCAGAGCTAACTTCACAGTATGAAGCGAAGAGTGAACTGATCATGGCTTGCAAAAGGAAGAGCTCAACCAACTTTAACGTTTCTAGTTTGTGGGGCCTCCTTGCACTGTACGAATGAGAATGTTATTATTTAAATTTATTTTTGGTTGTGTTAATTAATCTCTGGCTGAATGTGCCAGTTACTTCTGAACCGTCGAGTTGTCATGTCAGATGCTTACTTGGTCACAACTGTCAAAAGGGATGCATGCTGAGTTGCTTGGAGAAGGCTGCAGACTTGTACCACCTACTGGCTGAACTATTGATCACAGTTACCCCTCTCGACGAAACATGCTACTGCAAATGCGGCACTTGTGGTTGCTTCTGTGTGGTATTCTAACTCTTCGTGGAATATCGCAACAGTTTGAGACTCGTCGTTGAGCTTGGTTCCGTGTAGCGTACTAACTTACTACTAACTGCTATGTGATGACCCGACCAAACACGGACTGAGACACACAGTTGATTTCTGAGTTTTGCCACGGACTGAATGCTTTGCTGAGTTTCCCGTTTGCTACGAGTTCTGCATGTCTCTGTGTGTGTGCACGCTTGTTGGTCTGCTTGTCTGTCTGAGTGATGGTTGGCTTGCGTGTGTGTGTGACCCGCAAGGGCACTCGTTCGTTCGTTGGGTCCTCAGGGCCGGTGCTTACCTGTGGCCGTGACATTGAGGATTGCAGCGGGGAAAAACACTCAAGTAGCAGGTAGGCCGGTGTCGCACCCTGAAGAGGTAGATGTGCAGGTACTGGAGGGCGAGCAGAAGAAGACAAAAGTGGCATTTTGAGAAGCCCAGTAGTTGTAGGCTAGGTCTAGGCGGGTACCAGTCCAACCAGTCTGAGTCTAGGGCCTGTACGGCAATATCAGAGTCTACAATGATGATTCCCTTCGAAAGGGAGGAGGGACCGGTTCCTGGGAAGGCCGAGCGGCCTGGAAGTCACCGCCCAAGAGGCAAGCAGGCCGCTATATCTCGAGGCCGGGCGAAAAGCCCAGCCTCATGTCGGTGTGCAAGTTTGGCGACACACTGGTTGGAGCGCTGGCTGGAGCAGCTCGGGCAAGAGCAGCGCTGCTGGGGGAAGGAGCAAGGACACGGAGGAGGAAGAAGAGCAGGAGGAAGGGGGAGCGCCAGAGCTATTTACCTGGCTATGGTGGCAGCCATCTTCATCACCTTGGTGGGTGCTGCAGCAGGAAGACCCCAACTGGGATAGAGCTACACCAAGCTGCTACGAGGCAGAGTCAGGCATGGCGCCCTGAGCTAGAGCAGCCATAGCTGCTTTGAGTTGTCCTTTGGGCATCAGGGCAAGGCCCAGTAGTCCGCCATAGCCTCGGCCTATGAGAGTGAAGAGTGAGGGAGGCGGCCATGGCTATGTTGGACCTCAAGTGATACCAGCAGTAGAAGAGGGATTCAGGCATTGATTCTGGTTCAGCCATTCAACATTGTACTATTATTTCTTGTGTGAATAAGAGAGGAGTAAAGGAGGAGGAGAGTGTTTGGCGAAGAAGTAGAGCTTTATCATTTTCTTCTTCTTTCTTTCTTCTTTTTCTTCTTCTTACCCTCTCTCTCCTCTCAAGTTCGTTCATTTCTTTCTGCAATTGGACGGCATTGTACAGTCTGATGAATGTGTACTTCGAAATTGGGCAGGATCATAACAGCTCCATGTAGCACTGAAGAGAGATACCTTTCCCCGTTGTGGAATTTGGCTTTGGAATTCGGGATCCCCTTTTTGCCTTCAATTATTACCATGTGGCTTTGTTGTGTGGTTCTTTCCTTGTTTATCATCTTCCCCGAACAATGCACCCTTGTTGTCACTGTTTGGGATCGAAGAGATTGCTGTCTACATTCGTATTCAAGCCGCTGTGTGTTTGGGGGAGGATGATAGTCTTTCTGTATGCTTGCCATCGCGTGCTTCTGCGGAGCAGCGGGCTAAGATAAACATTTTTCTGGCGGTTCTGTGCCTGGATGCCAGCCTTACAATACCTGAGCTGATTGAGAAGCTGGACACATGTGCAAAGGTTTTCCCCCCAAAGTCGCGGCCCTTGGCAGCGGCGAGAGTATTTGCCTTTGAGACGCTTGCAGCTGCTTTGGCCAGAATAATTGAGCGTGGGGAGCGAAGCAGAGCATTTGGTAAGTATGCTCCATTGCGAATCATGTCTGTAGATGCAATGTGCGAGTGAATGAAGTCCTGCTGATATACCAGTTGCATAATAGGGTTTCCCAATTCTAATAGGGTTCCATGGTATTTTAGAGCGAAGGCAGGGGTGATGGCCGGTGGACACAGACCTTTTCTGCCTGTTGGTCTTTGCGGGCAGAAAGGGAATATTTCACTTGCATGGAGGGTGGGCCTTTTCTGCCCGTTGATCTTTGCGGGCAGAGAAGGGAATATGTCACTTGCATGATCCAGGAGCTGAATACAAGGGTTGAGTTGAGTTCTTTTGGATTCACGTGCCTGAATGTTTTGGACTAAAACTCACATGCAGAGTTCTTTTGTTGTTTGTGGTCAGATCCTTCACGTGGTGTACTACTGAGTTGTTATGTGGATGATGTTCGTTAGACAGGTTTCATAAGGTGCTGCGGTAAAAAAAAAGATGAAAAAGTTCTTTGAAGGAATTGTTACAAATAATATTTGAGGTCCTTCGGAAAGTCCGTTAAAATTGGAACGATACGGAAGATTAGCATGGGCCCTGTGCAAGGGTGACACACGTAAATAGAGAATGGTCCAAATTATAAAGAAAAAATAAAAGAAAAAACAAACAAATGATATTCCAGACTGCTTGGTGATAATGAATGCAAATCAGAATTGCATGGCCATGCTTGAAGCTAGTCAGTTACATATACCGGTTGTGTGTTTGATAGATTCAGATATTCCAAGCAAATTACAACGAAGAATTCATTATCCCATCCCTGTGAATGATGATTCTTCAGAGTGTAGTTTAAGACTACCGCACACCTGTTTCAGAGCTTTCAGTTGAGCTTCAGACCCTACACAACTTACAGACAATCCTACATTGATAGCAGGTCGGCTTTGTGCATGAAGTTGAGGCTATATCACCATCCCAAGCAGGGATGTCTGGTGTGTAGTCGTTGAGGGGCGCAGCACATGTATCAACACATGTATGACTTCCCTGCTGATTGTCCGCACGGACACATTTGTCATTTGGCCGGATACTCGGCGGAGTTCCCAGCATATGCCCAGCTTCGCGCCGACACATTGCTGTGGAAGTACCCCAGAGTTGGAACATTTCAGGATCTGTGGATCTCACACTGTTTCTTTGTTTTTTAAACTAATGTTCTTCTCTCAAATTCGTTTTGCCTTTCACTACCTTCCTACCACTACTCCTGAGACTATATAGAGGGGACCCCTGCAAGCATAGTCAGAGATGGGGTGTGGCTGCCGGTCGGGGTCCGGCTAACACAAAGACCGAGCATTTTGCCAGTAGCTGCGCCTCCCGTTCTCATTGTCCCCCACCCCTCATTGAGTAGCAGCAGAGGCTATGGTCAACACTCTCCCACACACCACACACAACCCACTCGTGCTCACACTCACACCTGTGTTGGTCATAGACCCCGCTAATACCGATCAGGGTTATCCAGAGGACTATCACAGTCCATTGGCACTGAGGGCGCCGCAGGCGGTCATGGGCCTTGAACCCACAACCTCCCAAATGCCACTTGCATGCCTAACCAACTGAGCTAGCCTGCTGGATCACACACTGTTTCTAGAATAAATTAAAATGAAATAAATTTGTAATGCGTGCTATTCTCCTCACACTGTTTCTAGAATAGTACCATACTTGCGGCGCACTGGAACCGTGCGCAATGCGCTGCGCGGCCCAGGAGGCTCTGCGCACAAGCGCATGCGCTGCTCTATGCTGCTCTGCACGTGCTTGTGTGGGGCTAACTGGAGGAGGTGCGCAAGATGCGCCGACCTTTTTTATGGGGGGCGAGGTAGGGGTATTCTGTGTCTGCACAGGTGTAATGTGGGGTCTGTACGTGGGTTTGGACAACTATACAGACCTCTCGAACTTGTACTGACAGCGGAACGACACTCAAATTTTGACTTGGAGGACTCGGACGAACAGCATATCGACAGTCACATTTTGACAGGTTGATGCACACATTCAGACAGCGTCGCAGCACAAGTTGCACAACACAATTCGAAAACAGAGGGTGTCGGAAAGAACGTACCTGGAGGTGTTATCCATTAACAGCGACGGATCAGTGGCATAACATGCACAGCATTCAACAGACAATGATGGGGACAGCAGCACCAGACCACTGTAAGCATTGGACGAGCGGCAAGACAACCTTTAAACTGACAGCTGTTAAAAAATACATTGTCGGACAATTTGCTGGGAATAAACTGGCAGACCAAGTTCAGAATGGGGCCAATAGTCATTTGCAAATTTATTAAAGCAAGTACATGAAAAAAGTTCAAAAAACTTTAGAAATGAAGTTCAGCAAAAAAAGTTTCGACAACGGGCAGAATACAAAACTATTATACTGCGCGTCCGGTCTGCCTACGTCCTACACCTTGCCCCTTCATGTCGGGATTCTGCACCATTGCTTTTTGCGGACCCGGTCTGGCTGGGTCACGGCCACTTCTGCTTTTTTCTCCATGCCCTCCATAACCCTTCCCGCCTCGCCCGCCGCTCGTGCTCTTTTCCTCACATGCTTTTGCGTGCTGGTTGACTCCCGTCGACCTTCCACTCACGTTCCTGCCAGCCGTGCCTTGAGTGCAGCCGCCCGATCTGCCTCAGTGTACACAACTGATGGTGGAGGCAGCGAGCTGCCCGATCTTTTCCGCAGGTCTTGCATTCTGTGACGGCCGGGTTTTGTGCACTCATGTCATTCCCTCTCCAACGAACCCAAGAGAGCCATGTCCTCCTCGTCGCATTCCTCGTCATCTGCAACGTCATTCGGTGCCACGTTCGCATCGATGGCGCTAAACTGTCTTCTGCACCCACCTCCACATCTTCTGCCACCACATCGGCATCAGCGGCAACAGCAGCGGGATTAATGGTTGTTGCTATCCACGTGTTGTGCCATTTCTTGATCGCTGCCTTTACCGGCGTGTCGTCCTCCCACGGAATGTGCAAATCCCCCCCGTCTCCCCACAAGGCCGCCCGCAACAGTTGGGTGTTCCAGTTGCTGTACACCAACTTGCCCAGCCTCTCTAGCAGCAATTTGGTACACCTGCGCCCGAAAATAAGCTCGTGCAAGCTCCAATTCCGCTCGCATGCGGCGGATGAGTTTGTCTGGCCCAGCAACTTGACTGATTGTTGCTGGAGCAGGTCCAACTTCACGCAATAAGCCTCCCACCACAGATCCACTGGCTGCACACGTGCCGATTCCGCGGCGTCTTGCAATTTGAACGACCCTTCTAGGTCAACCTGGTGGTTGAGCTCGCTGCGTGTCTGCTGGTCCTTCAGCGCCCACGAGAGAAGCCAAATGTTGAATCCGGCGTGCACCTGAGGATCTCGCAGTGCATTCATGTGATGGTGCTCCGGGTCGAGGGACACAAAAGTGCAATGCAGCTCGCTGGTCATGAATGCCCATCTTCGCATCAAGATGTCCTCTACTTCGGCCTTCTCACCCGCCGTGATGCAATCAAGCTCGCACATCCGTGCGACGAGAGAGTTCATCTTAGAAATACACCTTCGACATGGATGGCCCCAGCGCATCAACAAGACAAAGCAGCGTCACTACTGGCCCCATCACCGCGAGCGCCTTGTCGACCGCCAAGAAGTCATCCTTCCCCAACACAATGGCCATCACCTCGTGGAATGCAGCGAGCTGGTCCGTTCTAACCATCTTCTCCAGCCACGCAGCATCGTCAGTGCAATTCTTCAGCGAGTTCTTGGCCTTCAAGGATTCAAGCATCTCGTGGTTGCTTGCAAAACGGGTCACCTCCGACCGCTTCAACTTCGACTTCGGACTGTACACGTGGAACAGCGCCCTCGCCTTGTCAATGTTGTGGAACAACTTGCCCACTTCCAACCCTGTGTCCACAACATTGTGCAGCCACTCCAATTCCTTGTACATGTCCTCAAGTGCCAAATCGAGGGCATGTGCAGTGCACCCCACGCAAAATATGCGTGGGCAGGTTGCCTCCACCATCTTGCCGGCTTGACGCATGCTCTCACGTTGTCCATCACAGCACCCAGCACCGCCTCCTCGCCGATCTCCTTGATAAATCCATCTAATATTTGGAAGTACGCTGCCGCATCCTTGTCCTTCCCCTCCATCCATGTGGTCTTCCAAAATACTGCCCCGATGGGGGATGACATCATCACATTAATGTACGGTCGGTTGGGCCTGTCTGACCAGCCATCCATCTGCAGCATGCACCCGATGCGGTGCCACTTCTTCACCATGGCGTGCACGTCCACCTTCATCCTTCCGTAATAACCATCGAACCGCTTCCTCCACGCCTCATCCCTTTTGTAAGGTATCCACGAAGGATGCGCCTTCTTCACAACATCAACGAATTCAAGGAAGTATTCGTTGTCGACGATGCTGAACGGCTGGTTTGTGCAGAACAGGAATCGGTCAAGGAACCGACTCGTGTGCTTGTTGCGTGTTATGATGCTGTCGGTATACTCGATGACCGTCTGCCTCAGCAGGCGTCTCCTGGAACGCGGTGCAGGCTGCACGGACTCGTCGGAGGTAGGTGCGACCACGGCCGGTTAATTGGCCATAACCGCCTCTCCTGTCCCACCAGGCGAGTCGGTGCGACCTCGCTCCCTTTGTCGCCGGCTTGCTTCTCCCCCTCGCATGTATGGTCTCCGCAATGAACCATGTATGGTCTCCGCAATGAACCGTGTATGGTCTCCGCAATGAACCCTGTATGGTCTCCGCAATGAACCGTGTATGGTCTCCGCAATGAACTTCCCCCTGCGGATGCCCACTGCCCTCCTAGCCCTGTCCTCGACTGACAGCGGTTTACTGACGTGGTCCAAGCTGCACTTGTTCAAGAAATGGTTCTTCAGAACCGTGGCTGTGCCATCGAACCGGGTCTCACAGTACTTGCAGACCCAGTGCTTGGAACCCTTGCCCGGGTTTGACCCCGCGACACCGTCATCGATGAAGTGCTTCTTCAAGTCGTCGTACAAGTGCTTCAAGTACGCCATAATTAACCTTCACACAGCGCAAACAACAGTGACAACACCTGTCAGCTTCATGCAACATTAAAAACACACACACACAGACACACGCACGCACACACACACACACACACACACACACACACACACACACACACACACACACACACACACACA
>BFEA01000020.1:3026377-3037587 GCA_003427395.1 Chara braunii | reverse complement strand
GCGCAGCACTCTGGCTTCAGCGCTCTGCCTCTCAGAATAGCGCACAAGTGCACCCGCACTTCCACACTTCATGCGAATGAGCAATCTCCCCGAATGTGAGGCTGGCCAGTCCTTTTGTAGTCTTGGATTGCACTTCAACTCGTGCCAGCCTCTGCTTCTTGGGACCTGACTGGGTTCCGGTGCCACATCCCCACAGCCTGTCTGCTTCTGAATGTCAAGGACTGGAACCTTCCCGAATTTCCATTGGTCTGCTGCTGCTTGGGCCTTTGAGTCGTGAGTTTTCGATTTTGGCATATGGTTTTGACTGTGGACGGTGACTCCTGCCTCTGGGACACGACTCTTGCCTGTGAAACTGCCTTTTTACTCGTGGGATGTGACTCTCCAATATGACTTTTCATTATGAAACGTGATTCTTGCCCGTAAGATGTGACTGTTTGCTGGGTGCCTGTTTGACTGGACTGCTGAGGTACCCGACTGTGACTAGACCCGAATTTGGGGCCTGAATCGTGGAAGGCCTTTGATGTCGATTGACACATGTCATCCTTGCTCAGCGGCCATCTTCATCTTCTCTTCATCTTTCTGATTGCAAGAGAGAGAGAGAGAGAGAGAGAGAGAGAGAGAGAGAGAGAGGGAGAGAGAGGTCAGAGAGAGAGAGAGAGAGAGAGACGAAGCGAAGAGAGAGAGAGAGAGAGAGAGAGAGAGAGAGAGAGAGAGAGAGAGAGAGAGAGAGAGAGAGAGAGAGACAAAGCCAAGATAGAGAGAGAGAGAGAGAGAGAGAGAGAGAGAGAGAGGGAGAGAGAGAGAGAGAGAGAGCACCAACCTTGTCGAAGGTTGCGGCCGACCTCCCCTCCTCCCACTGCCCGTGCCGCTTCCTGCTGCTGCCTGCCGCTGCTGCCCGCTGCCCGCTGAGTCGCTGTTCCCGGCGATGGAGGATCGTGCCACCTTCGTGTGGAGGAGGTCGAGGGTGGCACAAGAACGACCGGGTTGAGTGCTGTGTGGTGATTGGGGGGGGGCCTGGTCACGATACGACATCCCGTAGCATTTGAATTCGAGCGTTGGGCAAAAAAAATATTTCCCAGGCCTTGGCGCGGCCCAAAAAAAAATTGTGTGGCACCGGTACCTTTTCTTTGGAGACCCCCCCGACCACCTGCAACTCGCCCCCCAACCTTTTTTTTTATTTTTTTTTGACACCTGTATTTGGGCATGTGTCGCAAGTCGTGCGGGCAACGCAATGCGCTCTGCGCCGCACGTATGCAGATGCCGAGCACGACGTGCGCCACAAGTATGAATAGTATGCATTACAAATTTATTTCATTTTATTTTAAGATTGATTTGGATGTGTATTTTATTCTCATTTCTTCCCAGTATGACTGTTTGTTTCAGAATAATTTGGAAGATGGTACAATCAAATTGTATTGTTTAAGTGGACCATATACTCGTTTACAAAAGATTTTAATTTCACAATTACTAAGTCACTGGTTACTCAATATCATGGCTATTTTGTTGAGTTTTCCTGCTTTGTTATGATCCTGGCCAATTTCAAGATACACATCCATCAGATAGTACAATGCCGTCCAATTGCAGAAAGAAATGAATGAACTTGAGAGGAGAGAGAGGATTAGAAGAAGAAGAAGAAGAAGAAGTAAGAAAGAAGAAGAAGATGATGTACACCAGCATGGACAGATGACAAGGTTGTTCTTCTTCGCCCAACAATCTCCTCCCCCTTCTCTTATTCATACAAGAAATAATAATACAATGTTGAATTGCTGATCCAGAACCAGTGTCCGATTCTCTCTTCTACTGCAGGTATCCCTTGAGGTCCACCATAGCCATGGACGCCTCTCCCACTCTTCACTCTCATAGGCCTGGGCTATGGGGGACTACTAGGCCTTGCCCAGATGCGCAAAGGACAACCCAAAGCACCTATGGCTGCTGTAGCTTAGGCTGCCATGCCCGACCCTGCCTCGAAGCTTCTTGGTGTAGCTCTCCCCAGTTGGGGACTCCCTGCTGCAGCGCCCACCAAGGTGATGAAGATGGCTGCCACCATAGCCAGGTAAGTACCCCTGGCGCTCCTCCCCTTCCTGTCTTTCCTGTCCTTCTTCCTCCTCCGTGTCCTTCTCCTTCCCCCAGCAGCGCTGCTCCAGGATAGCGCTGCTCTAACCGGCGTTCCAACCAGTGTGTCGCCAAACTTGCAGACCGAGAATGAGGCCGGGCTCTTCGCCTGGCTGGGAGATATAGCGGCCTGCTTGCCTCTTTGGGCGGTGACTTCCAGGCCGCTCGGCCTTCCAAGCAACCGGTACCTCCTCCCTTTCGGAGGGAAACATCATTTCAGACTCTGATATTGCCCGTACAGGCCCTAGACCCAGACTGGTTGGACTGGTATCCGCGTAGACCTAACCTACAACTACTGGGCCTCTAAAAATGCTACTTTTGTCTTCTTCTGCTCGCATCCAGTACCTGCACATCTACCTCTTCAAGGTGCGGTACCGGCCTACCTGCTACTTGAGTGTTTTCCCCGCTGCAATCCCTCAATGTCACGGCCACAGGTAAGTACCGCCCCTGAGGGCCCAATGAACGAGCAAGTGCCCTTGCGGGCCACACACACACTCAAGCCAACCAGCACTCAGACAGGCACGGCCACATACGCACTCAAGCCAACCAGCACTCAGACGGACATGCAGTCCAGCAAGCGTGCACACACAGACTTAGTAGCAGGCGGGAAACTCGGCGAGGCATTCAGTCTATGGGCAAAACTCTGAAATGAGCCGTGTGTTTCAGTCCATGTTTGGACGGGTCATCACACTACCCCCCCCTCAAGAGCGAGGTCCCTTCGAGCGAGTAACTCATTCTGAGTCCTCGACAAACACATCGTAAGCAAGCAAGGCAAAGATGTTCCTAGAATACTCCGTCGCAATGAGTCTTGCGGAGATCTTAAGAGTAGCGTTAGCTGCGATTTTTCCCTCGTAGGCTTTAACAACGCGTGGTGCGCTGCGTAGCAGTTCCTGCTTGGAAGTCTTGTACAGATTGTCCAACAGGTGATACAGGAAGTGATTCTGGTAGTGTCTGTTTCCGTACGTGCTGTTTAATTCTGTCTATCTCATGCCCACCTTTGATTGCGCGAGGGATCATGTCTTCGCGATAATTGAACGTCTTAGCGTCACTGTGGAGGTACAGTTTTGATGCATGGAACACAGAGGAAGTGCGCAGATGGGTTGGCACATCAACTACGTACGAAGGGCCAAAGTGATCTTCGCCGATCACATCCAAAACTTCCCGTGGACCATAGTAGAGTGGGAGAAGTTTGCGAGAGACTCCCTCTTCTTCTGAAAATTCAGACATCTTGACCCAGACATAGCTTCCTACCTGAATATCCGACGGTCGGCGCCTCTTGTTTGCATGACGGATCATGTCGTGCTGCCACTTGGTCATTGCTGCAATGACAACCTTGAGCGGGCGATCATACTTGGTCCTGAAGCTAGGCGTGCCGGGTGTTAAGCCAACTGGCTACTCAGAGAATAGGTAGGAGAGCGGATTACGCATCTGCCAACCGTAATGCAACGTGTTGGGCATCATGCCGGTGGCAGAATGGACAGAGTTGTTGTACAACCCCTTAACGGAATACAACTCTTCATCCCATGTTTCTTGATCCAGAATAATCAAGGCGCGGAGAAGTTGAAACACAATCTGGTTGATCTCCTCAGCCAAACCATTGGCTTCGGGGTGTTGGTAAGATGTCATACACAGCCTGATCCCTAGTTGGGACGTGAAATCCTTCCATTCAGTACCAATGAAGCGCGGATCGTGATCGCTCACAAGAGTCTTCGGGGTTCCGAACTGCAGAATGTACTTCTGTTGGAACTCACGGATCACTCATTCTGTTGGAGCGTGAGGTGGGAAAGGAATCAGATTAAGAAACTTGAAGAATCGGTCAACAATCACCATGACTTGTGAGTAGCCGTTCTTACTTACCTTTCCCATGTCGGTGAAGTTGATGGAGACGGACTCCCCGGTGTCGAGCGAATCGGTCCGGCACTGCATCAGGGCAGTGCTGGACCCTCCCGACCGCGTCACGCAAGAGTTGGTTTAAATCCTTCGTCGCAGATAATATATGTGGAGCTTCCTTAGGCCGCTCCGGCCGAGTGCGCCAGCCATACCTCTCGCGAGCCCCTACGACAGGATAGGGCCTAGGCGAGGCACGACTTACCTACACCTTACGGGAGCTGTCACCTCCCTTCGGTGGGCGTATCCCCGCCGAGCTACCAGTCCACAGTACGAAAGCTACTCGGTTGAAATCGCAGAGGTGGACCAGCCGAGGGCGTTTCTCGTTCGTTGTAGCATAGGGGGCACGCGCGGTAATACGCCTCTATCGGACCCGCACGCGAACCGACATCTTGGGGGGCTGAAGTCCCAAGCTCAGCTCGTCGTTGGTCGACTAGGATGCATCCCACACACCACGCGCACTCCACTTTACAAACACACATACACACAAACAACACATATACGAAACGACACAACACAAACAACGCGACAACGCTCCTAGCCCCTCGGTAGCCAACCCATAACTTTCCAATGCGGAAATCAAATAGGCGTCGTGCGCGAGACTTAGTATAAAACCGCGCGGACGCAGGGCTAACTCATATCGACTCGCAATGCAAGCGTATGCATAAAACCGCGCGGACGCAGGGCGAACTCATATCGACTCGCAATGCAAGCGTACGCAAGCGGTCGCAATGATGGCGTACTTTGTAATACCCATACTTACGCGGTCCTCGTTAATCTCGAGGGTCGCATTCGACACTCAAGTGTCGGCTGATACGCGCCTTGAGGGTTAATCTCTCGACGCTGAACAACCGTCATGCGCGGTTGAAGACCACACACCCTCTTCTGCACCTTATGCAGAGCGGGTGGTACACAGGTCCATACCTGTGGTGGCAGTCGTTTCTTGCGACCCTAGGGATGAGTCCTACCCCAGGCCCGGGCGAAAGTCAAGGGGTTTGACTTTGACGGCTGCCACGGACTAAAACGTCCAACCATATAACTCTTAAAAGCAAGAGCAAAAGGGGAGATCCCCCTTTTACCTCAAGGCATAATCTAACTAACCCTTATGCACAATCACAGTAGGCCTCACAAATATTCGGGGCACTCATTAATATATGAGGTTTGATTCTATAGGACGATCACTTCTCACAGTCACAGTGGGACTCCTCTGAGCCATATATATATATATATATATGTGAGCGCAGGCAGTCAAAATCCAAAGTCCGAATCACCAAGCATACCTGCAATCACATCAAAGATTCAACCAGAAAGTCCATGCGCTACATGGGGTCACCTTCAACCATTCTCTGCTCTCACACCCCTTGCTTTAGCCATGCAAACCCCAACCTCAGCGCAACCTCCCCGCAATAAAAATACTCAGTATCTTTGTCAAATGGCCATTCTATAAACTCCGGGTAAAACACAACAAAACAGATAAACCACAGGGCTCAAGCCTTTAGGTTGAGTGGCAGGAGTGAATTGGAGTTGAATCGTAAACCGACGAATCGGCAACCAACCTGTTATCAATGATAACAGAAAATGATCCGATAGGGATCAAGCCGAACCTACTCCTGATCTTGAATCAGACAACCCAAGGACCAATGCCCAAGCTAAATCATCTGCATATGGGGGATAAACCTCCATAGTACACCTTCACATAACACTGTCTAGCGCCACCTGTCCAAAATAATCTAACTCCTCTAAAAACAGGGAAATTGCGGCAGTGCTTCCCGCAGGAAAAGTGCCCTCTCAGAATTTATATTAGCCCAAATATGGAATCAGAAATAACCCTTGACTTTCCAAAGTCCAATTTTGTCTAACTCCCTGAATTAGCAAAAATTTGGGCAGCACTCCCTTTAGAAAAAGAGGCTTCCCATATTTTTACTAAGTCAGAAAGACAAGTTAAGTTTGGATAGTTAAAATTTGGCTAACCCCTTTGGATTTGTAGAAATTTCGGCAGCGCTTCCCGTAGGGAAAGTGACTTGCCAAGATTTATACGAAGCCAAGTATAAGAAAAGATCCCTGAAAAATGCGAGAATTGATCTAAGTTAGAAAACTTAGCTCAGAAAATGCAGGAATTGAAACTAACTCCTATCGCTCTAGCACGTGGCGAGCATCTAAAGCAACTAACTATCAAATTGAAATTCAGACCTGGTAGTCATCTCACTCAGTCACATGCAAGCCAACCCACAAAGGTAAGTACTCTCTCCAGCCCAAATTCATTCCATATAGATAGTTCATGAATCTTTCAAGTTCTTAGATCCTTGTACCCATCTTACATAAGGCATAGAGTCGGACCATTCACCGTAGAAACAATGCCCAGCCTGCCTTCAAGATATACACGAACAGGCTGCACAACTACTCTCTTCTTTTGGGCATATGACTAGGCCATTCACAGTAGAAACCATGCCTAGCCCCTTGAACTGTTTAATAACCAAAGTTTAATAATTTTTCTGACTTTGTCTTCAAAAGAAAGGCAAATATGGGCATGGGGACTGAACCATTCACAGTAGAAATACTGTTCAACCTGCCCTGATTATTTCCATTTATACTTTGTATTTTCCCTTTCTCTTCTTAATGATATGGCTTAGCGCTGGACCATTCACAGTAGAAACAATGCCCAGCTGCCAGTTCACATGCAAATATACATAAAGTACTTCCCTTTATACTTAGTTTAGTTTATGTGCGTGGTTTACAGGCTAAACCATTCACAGTAGAAACAATACTTTGCCTTAGACCATAAATCCTTCCTGAAAATAAACAAGAACTTAACTCTCTTTAATCAGGCAAGCCCTCAGAAATAAACAGAGCAACCAGGCCATTCACCATGGAAACAATGCCTGGTTCTTCAGAAAACAGCCAAATAAACACAGTCCTGAGCCATTCACCATGGAAACAATGCTCAGGCTTTGGATGACCCTGTCAAACACATGCAAAACTGCCTTCCTCCCACCTTCCCCCAGTTTATCCTTAGTCTGCTTTCAATCAGAACAAAGATGAAACTTAAACTTCACTCTCACACATTCCTTCCTTCCGATCTGATTAGGTCATGAAGAGAAAACAACAACCATAGGGGCAATCTCATGCATACAACAGTCATACTGCAGAAAGATAGGCAAATATGGGTGGTAGTATGTTGTACAGATAGAGATGGTTTACCTGAGAGTCCCCTGCCTCCAGAACCTTGCCTAGGTTGCGGCAGAGCTCCCGCAATCGGTGGGTGGACTCCCCACAGAGTCTTGATGCAGACCTACGGGTTGCAATCCCGCCTGCCGCCTTCCTCTCGTAAACGCAGGACTAGACTGAGAGTTAGAAGGGCAGAAGGAGAAGGATTGTAGACTCTCAGATCCAAGAATGGTGCTCACAAACTCACAGGAGAGGGCCTTGTTGCCTTGATGCGCCTGAGGGCCCCACAATGGTAGCCACGTAACACCTTGGTCAACCGCGACCAAATCGCTGAAGTAGGACCCCTGATGACTCCCCAACCCGCAATAATAACCTCTTCTCTCCTAACCCGAGCACTCCGCCAACTGCAGTAGCGGCCTTCTCCTTACAGCCGCACCACTTCCCTCTCACTATCACTCGAGTCGCTGCCGAACCCCATGCTAAATTCCTAACGGACCTAGCGTGCTCAGCAGAGTGTTACACCGGCGCCGCGAGCTCAACGATACCTTCCCTCGCGGCGAGACGCTGCCCACTCAGCAACACCACGTGGCTCCCCGTAACATGTACAACCGCTGTTGTAGTAAAGGAAGTACGGCTGAGGCAGTCTGTACCTCGCAAGGCTGCACCAAGAATGTCACAGTAGCCCTTTAGTGAGGACAGAAGCCCTGAGGCACTACAGCAGCGGAACCACCAGCTCAACTCAGCCTGTTGCAGCAACGGAGGCTCCGACCGTGTGAAGGGGGGGTGAATCTTTTGCTGAATCCTGGATGGGTTCGCCCCTCTCCCTCACTCTTTCTTGGCCCCTCAGCCGCTGGGACGAGCGTCGCATCGGCCGACAGGCAAATCTCCACCCCTGCAGACTCTCAGCCCATACCACCCACCGAGCCAGGAAGTCACTTCGAGGAGCCCCCCCCCCTCTCACTCAACTTTTGTCATCTTTACCCGCAACCCCCTTTCTCACTCTGTCGAGTTGCTTTCTCCCTCCATCCCTGTCTGTACCTGGCGCGGTTTTTCGCCCAGGTTCGTTCCCTCCTTAGCCCAGTGCTGCCCACTACTGCTCGTCTCTCCTATTGCCTCACTGCGCCCCGGCCTTGCCTCACCTCCATCTGCACCTATCGCTGCTTCCCGTCCCGGTACACTCCCCCGTTAGCACGGGCAAAGTCGAAGCGAATCTTCCCCTACAACGAGGGGAGATACATGGTCATATTGCCGACCGGGAAAGGTTGTTGTTGTTATCGCGCAACCCCTATCCTTACTGACTTCTAACTTACTAATCTAACACGAAATCTAATGCTACCATTGGACTCGCCCAGCCCAAAAACACTAACCACCAACTCTAGTTTTCCGTTTTCGTCCACCAACGGGTAAGAACGGCCGTTGCCTATACCCCTCCCTATTCACTCGTCGTTCCTGCCATATCCCGGCGCACTGAAGTTTCTTCTAACCCATCCTCCTACTAACGCACCGCCAAATCTGACTCTACCTTTGCAGTTGCCCGGGTCTAAAACCCCTGCATCGATTCCTCCCCCGTTGAAATCCGTCCGCTAACGAGTGCACAACGCCTTCTTCCTCCTCTTCCGTTCCTCCTCCACCAAAACTCCGCGCTGCCTTTTTCTCGCTAACCTTCTTCTACACTAACTTTCACCTAAAACTAACATTACCAACGCGATCGCCCGGGCCTAAAAGCCCAAGATCGCCCCCTCCCTCGTTCAAAACCATTGAGGAACGAGGGAGGTAGGCGTTTTCCACCTCTCACCATAGCCACCTCCCATCGCCTGCACCCGGCGCTACCTCTGTCCGGGTTCATTTGCGGGTCCCATTTTTTCCCCTCTCGTTGTCAACCACCGGGCTCCCCGCCTTAGCGCCTATCTCCCTGCTTGCGCCAGCGCCCTTCATCAACCCAACGCCCTACGCCAATCCTCCCTTGTTCGCTTGCACCTGGCTCCTCCCTTCGTTCAGGTCCATCCTTCCTCTTTCAACGCCCGCCTACTCCGCTCGTCACCACTCCGCGACTTCGTTCATCGCTCCGCCGCCTGCGCCCTCCTCCCTGCCTTATCTGCGGGTCTGTTGCTTCCTACCCCCGACGGCCCCTAGCTCACTAACCGGCCTTGGTTCAGTCGCTCCACCTCCATTGCTGCACATCACTCCCACTCCCCCTCGATCGAAACCGGGCGCAGCGGCTGGCTAGCGCACCGCCCTTCAGAACGTACGCGCTCAAAGCACGACCAATGAAGAAGTGAGCGGGCAGAAATTTGGATACAAGTTGCACCCGCTTTATCTGTATTGGCCGCGTGCGCGGGGCCACGCTAATCTTCTCTGCATCATTCTAATTTTAACAGATGTCCCGAAGGACACGGTCCGAGCCGTGGGGCTCACCAACCCCCGACAATTTAAAATATTTGGCTTTACTTATCAAGTTCCGTCATCCGGGTTCGAACCCGGGTCGGTACCCCACCAATTTATGGGTGTACCCACTGAGCTAGGCCCTTAGGGCCTGCCGCACACCCACTGTGCCGCGTCCCAAGACAAGACGGGGCGCGGCTCCGACGCAGCCACGAAAACAGTTTGTAATTGCACTTCAGGCAACCCCCGCGGATACAATACGCCCCATGCGGTCCCACCGCCGGCTTGCATGCACGTCGGGCCCCTCGGCCCGACTTTTCCGAGTAGGCAGGATAGAGGAACCTCGCCACCACCTCCACACACGCTCCTATCGCAGTCTCGCGTCCCAAAACGGGACATGATAACAAAGGAACCCAGAGCAATAGACAAAAAGGGAAATAAAATAAAATAAAAGTAATCGGGGGGGAACCGCGGGGCTGCTGGCACCTTGCCACCCCCGCGGATTGGATCCACCGCCGCGCCCGTAAACAAAATCGAGGGGGATAGCCCTGGCGGCCCTCAACCCCATCGGTTCCTTCCGCGACGCTCCACTGCAGTTGCTGCGCCGACGCCTGCTGGCCTCGATTCCCGAACCTTCGTAGTGTCAACCCAATGTCGTAACCTATAGGGCTATGCCCAAGCCTAAGACCAGCGACCGCAGGGTACCATACAAGGCAGTGCGGCGTGGCACTTTTGGGCCAACAACCCAGTTGCACGACTCCCCCGCCCGCGCCGACTTACCTAGACCATGCCATCATTGACCCGCGCACTATCCTATGCCGCTCCGTTCACCGCCCGATGCCGCGCCGTCGTTATCGATGCCGTCGCCGAGGTCGTTCCCCGCACGCGCGCAGGTCTCAGTCAAACACACCAATGAAAAGAAAAATATCCTTAAATCCTAGGTTGATCAAGAGTAATTAAACAAAATAATAGTAACGTCAGGCGTACGACCGGCGTCCGCGCCGGCTTTATAATCAACAGTTAAGGAAAGAATCACGCGCGCCTTAAACCTGCGCGCCCAAGCACTCTCTACTATAGTCAACCAACCAGTCAACGTGAATTACAGACGCGGCCGCGCCTTGCGCGATATGCTTAAACCTTAAACCCAACTATTTTCTGTCATTTACAAAAACCAGGGCGGATACCCTTGTAAGGGTATTCGCGCCGACACCGGGACCGTCGGGAATGGGAAGGGGTGTAAGTAGCTGCATGGGCTTTTGTCTGCATGGTTTGATTCGTTGACAGACTTGACATTCAGCCAGCCACAAACTTTTCAGCAGTCCCTTTCATGCCAGGCCAATCAAACTTTCTCAACAGATTTGCGTACGTCTTTGCCATGCCGAAGTGTCCGCTCCGGCTATGAGCCAAATCCAAAAATTGCGTGCGGAGAGGCTCATGGTTGGGCACACACAAGCGGTCGTGGTTCCCGTAGCGACGGAAAATCAGTCCCCCGTACTCGCGACAATCGGGCTGACTGCTAGGATCAGCCCGCAGCCGCTTAAACCACCGCTACCCCCGACGTCGTAAAGTAGGGGGGACCGGTAGTCCGATATTAGTATTTCACCTTCGGCCTACGGGTAGTACAGGGTGGGCCTCACTTCATCCTTTTTTTTTTTTTTTTTTTT
>BFEA01000020.1:2996649-3009558 GCA_003427395.1 Chara braunii | reverse complement strand
ATCTGAACCGTGGACCATCGGGAGTGCGCGGGCGCCGCCCTTCGACACACACACACACACACACACGGAGGCGGGGGGAGGGAGGGGGAGAGAGAGAGAGAGAGAGAGAGAGAGAGAGAGAGAGAGAGAGAGAGAGAGAGAGAGAGAGAGAGAGAGAGAGAGTATGGCACGCTGTGTCCTCCGCCCTTCTCTCCGCTCATTCTGCGCGTGCTCCCCTCGGCCGAGAGAGAGACACACACACACACGCACACACACACACACACACACACACACACACACACACACACACACACACACAGAGGTCATTGCATTGAACCATTTGTATTCACACTTCACACAGAAATTCACACCGAAGTCCAGGGATGGTCTTATTGTACAAAATTAGAGTTTGAGTCACATAGTGCTCAACAGCACAGTATCTAGCAGCTTCAATCAGGTATGTAACTGGGTTCACCGAGCATGTATACCCAATCAGGTGTGTAACTGGGTTCATCGCAATATTCTGGCGCTATGGGAAATTTGACTGTTTGTGTATACCCAATCATGAGCCTCTCCGAACGCATTTCTTGGATTTGACTCATGGTCGAAGTGGGACTTCTGCTTTGAAAAGACTCATGGAAGTCTTTTTCAGCAATTTGATTGGCCGGGAATGAAGGGGTCTGCTCAGAAGTTTATTGCGGAATATCAAGTTTGTGAAAGAACCAAGGTTCATAGGCATAAGCCTTATGGCCTGCTGAATCCCCTCTCCATTCCTGATGGACCGGGTGAGTCGGTTCCCATCGACTTCACAGGCATGGGAAAGAGAAGTGAGGGAGGACATTCTTAAGTCATGGTCATCGTGGACTGTTTTTCCAATTTTTTTTGAACTTGATTCCTTTACCACTGCATGCACCAACTGAGCTAGTGATTGAAGAATTCACCAGCAGTACATTGTACAGTATGGCCCTCCAAAAACTGTTGTGAATGATCGGGACACCAAGTCCAGTAGTACTGACTGGAAGGACTTCACCTCTCTGATCTATGACATAAAACTCAAATAGACTCTGGTCGATACCCCAAAGCCAATGGGTTGGCCGATGAAATTAACCAGACTGTCATTCAACTGCTTCGCGCTTTAATTGTTCCCAATCAGAACACGTGGGATAAGGAATTAGACAAAGTGAAAGGGTTGTACAACAACTCCATTCACTCTGCAACTGGCTTGAGGTCTGCAGTTGCTTAATCCTCTCGCCTACCTGGTCTAATGCCCGGCATACCTGGTTACAATGCCAAGTACGGATGCTTACTCAAAGTTGTTGGTGCAGCAATGACCAACCATCCGCATGCCATGACCAAACACGTTAACAAGTCACGCAAAAAGGGGAACTTCGAAGTAAGGAGTTATGTCTGGGTCAAAATGTCTGAATTTTCAGACGAGGAGGGAGTATCACAAAAGCTTCTTCCCCTGTACTATGGAGCTTGGCAGGTTCTGAAGGTGGTAGGGAATGATGAGTTTGGCCCTTCGCATGTGATTGAGCTCCCTCATCTGTGCACAAAATGTAAAGGTGGTAGGGAACGATGGGTTTGGCCCTTCGTATAACTGTAAAGGTCGTAGGTCGTGCTAGCAATTTTGAAATCAATAGCAAAAAATGTAGTGGTTGCTCAATGTCAGGCACATTTGTGGCAGCCTGGCTCTTGGCATCCATGCTACTTATCCGCCATTTCGAGTGTCCCCAGTGGGTTTGTGGGCAGAGCTTCTGGCGCACCAATTGTTGTGCTGGAGTCAAACTTGGACTTTTTTCTTTTTCAACGACACCTGTGATCAAATGTGCTAGAAACTGGGTCCAGAGTCCCTTACATTAAGGGCACACACCACACTTCCTTCCATAATGGCTGAAGGACCCTGAGTCAGATGCATTGATTATTCCTTATTAGAGGGAGGATTTATCGCTGCTGGACCTCTGCAGTGAGCTCATGACCCGACCTCTCAGTTCCCTAGGCTGCCTCATATCCTATAGCTGGAAACAGGGTCCAGTGCCCTTCTGTCCTTTTGCTGTGCCAGAACCTGGGTCGAGTATCCCTTGTCTCCCCTCTGCTGTCCTGCCCCTAGTTTAATCCACTTCTACCTCGAAGCCTGTTTCTGCCTGCCCTGATTTTCATTGCATGCCGAGTTTTGCCGAGCCTGGTTTCCATTGTGGTTTTGTTGTGGTACTCTTTCGGAAAATGAAAAAAAAAACACAGCCAGACTTTGAGAAAAGAACAAGCTCCCGGAAAGAAAACAAAGAACAAGCACGGAGTTGCAGTGACGTGCTCACATCCAAGTATGCCCTCAATGAGGGCATTATGTCAGGGGTGTCAGGGTATCAAGTGAAGAAAAAATAAATAAAAATAGTGTGGGTAGGCCCTCCTCCACATAACTGTCAGCAGCCCGTGAACTGCATCCTGCGTCAATGGCAGGGCACCAAAATCAACAAAAGAAGGAAAACAAAAACAAAAACAAAAACGACGAAACCTGAAACTGGATGCAATAGCTGTCAGATATGTCCACGGGAGTTTGGTGTGAGTTTTGGTGTGAGCACAACTCATTCAAGGCCTCCCCCGCGACATTTTGCCTCGTGTTTACAAGCGGGCCCAACCTTTCTTTTGGCCGAGCCTTGTCGACATCCCCGAAAAATGTGGTCTGACGTATATTCCCATTTCTCCCAACACTGAGAAAGGTAGTGGTGCTTTAAGGCTAGGGTCAGACTAAAGGAGCCCTGCATGGTGTGGGCTGAGACTGCATTCTGGTTGTCAACCGCAGTGGCAGCACCCAGATGACCTTCCTTACATTTGAAACGATGTTCCCCTTCCGCCAGTAAGCCAATCCTACCTGCCCCTAACACTCTGAAAATAATTATCCTGGATCTCGGTGCCTTGTCTGAGTCCTTGCGCATTTGCCTTTTGGTCTTGACCCAGTCTGTCCTGCATTGTCTCAAACTGTTGAAGGAACCCTTCCCATGCTTGTGCCAGCGGATGCCTTATTTTGTCTATTGTCTCCTTACATCTCCTCTTCCAAATTGGGCACAGCGCCACAGGTCTCATCCTTCGACATAGCTTACACTACTACCCTTAAAGTGTTTTGGTATAACAAATGCTGTTAGTAATGCTAGATTGTGGGCTTGGAAGGGTTGGTCAACCATCATGTGCCCCAAAGCTGCCACCTTGCCCCAGAGTTGCTTGGCCTTTGCAATCATACTGGAGTTTGCGTCTGAGTATCATCTTAGTCACAAAGAGTTACATGTGTAACTTAACAAGAGGGGAATGGTTCGGGGCTTAAATCTCTCTCTCTCTCTCTCTCTCTCTCTCTCTCTCTCTCTCTCTCTCTCTCTCTCTCTCTCTCTCTCTCTCTCTCTCTCTCTCTCTCTCTNTGTGTGTGTGTGTGTGTGAGTGTGTGTGTCCGCTATCAGCACGCCTTGTAAAGAAGGTTCACACGGCGTTGTTTAAGCAATCTCTCTCTCTGTGCTCGGTGGGACAATTATGCTGAGGAGGTGGTTGCCCGATTGTGGTCGTTTCTTGAAATTGTGCACTGCTGCAAGGACTTAGTTTCTTATCGGTCTATTGCTGCAAGAACTAAGTTTTGTATCGGTCTACTGATGCAAAAACTTTGTTTCTTATAGGTCTACTGTCAAACGAGCCTGGAGTTTTTTTTTCTTTTTTTTTCTTTTCCGACCATTTCTCAATTTATGCATGTCATCCTTGTGCAGGGGCCATGCTAAACTGCTCTGTATCGTTCCAATTTTAACGTATGTCCCAAGCCTGGAGTTTTGATTCTCACGTATTGGTTCTTTTTCATACGAAAATTGGCCTGCTTGGGGGTCTGTGTTGATCAGGTGAAATATTTGCTGGCTACCTCGAGGTGGAAATTTGGCTTGATTGACCCTCCCATGAGATCATCCACGTGTCGATTTCTGCGAGCTGTGCTGGAATTTGTAGTTCCGTCAGCCACTAGGACAGCACAGGTAAGCCATGGTGATGTGCCTTGGGAAGTGCATGTTGATGGTTCATTTCAGTGTAGCATCGTGTTCGTGTTCGGTCACCGAACCCGAACGTTCACGATGGAACGAGAACGCGCACCAAAAGTTCTCAAAACCCTCCTAACACGAACACAAAAGTATTATTAAAAAAAAAAAAAAGTTCTCAGAAAACTGTTCAAAAATCACCAAAATATATATGATTTATGGAAAAATAAAACAAACAGCTTTCGCCTGGAAACTATGTCCAAATTCGTAACCAAACTCGAGTTAAAAATAAAAAACGAAAGAAAAAATTAAAAAGAAAATAGAAAAAAATTCAAAAAAATCATTAAAAAAAATATATTCGACTGAACACGCTCGGGAGACGTTCGGACGAACACCCGAACATGTTCGGATGTTCGGAAGAGCCCCGAACATGTTCGGTGTGTTGCACAGGTTCATGTTCTTTTTTGTTTGTTTATGTTTGTTGATTTTTTTTGAAAAGTAGAACCTTGTGGTTCTGGCTCCTTTCCATTCTGGAAAGTGTCAGTGTGGTTCCTATTCCACTGGCAAATCAAATGGAATACAGATGCTACACACGCCAATGCTTATCCCCATTATGGCTGCGAGATCTGAGAGGCTGGCATTGATTACCGTGCAACCCCTCACCCCTGCCAAACTTAGCCTATTTGGTCTATTTCAGGGTAGTTTTGACGCCTACCGCCAACGCCTACTTCCTACCAGTCGGGCAGACCTGTAGGCGGACCCGTCGGCAGTCGGTAGACTGCCTTGCAAGTTTTTTTTTTTTTTTGATTACCTGGTCGTGCGTGGCTTCAGGAGAGCAGCCCAAATCCGCAATAACCTTTTTGGGGGGTGGGGGTTATAAGGGGCGGTATAGGGGGGTTGTAGGGGGTTAAGGGGGGGGTATGAGGGTGTTAGGGGGCGGTATGGGAGAGTTGGGGGGGTGCTATGGGGGTGTTGATGGGGTTGTTTTAGGGTTCTGGCCCCCCAATTTAAAAAAAAAAGAAATTTCTTGTGAGGTGCCAATCGACCCCTGATCGGTAGGTGCCGACCAGTCCGACTGTCTGCTGGTCGGCCCCCGACCAATCCAGAGGCACCAACGGTCCACGTGACTACTCTGGTCTATTTCATGTTTTTTCTTTTGATTGTGTGTTTTGACGTAATTGGCTAGCATAGTCACTGTTAGCCAATATGCAGCCTGTGTACTATTGGCCATTGTTGGTGGAACTGTGTCAGACTTCTGGAGGGCTAGTGAAAGTCTGTATTTTGCCAATTGGCCTCACACCCCAGCCTGCAGTCTGCAAGAGTTTTCATAATGTTATGGTCTCCCTCAGCTGTTGCGCCTGCTATGCACAACCTGGCTGTGCAGATGTGCCCATGAAGTACTTCGTCACTGTCTTGTATCTTCTCCCTCCCTTCTGTATCTTGCTCTATGCGTTCTCCACCTTGCTGCAGGTGTTCCGACCTAAACGTTTCGCTGATTCCCAACCCTCTTTGCTATTCATAGCCTACGCTTTCTGATGTGCGGCCTTGGCCTCTCATCGCAACCTTTTAATCTCAGCCTAATTGCAAACAATTCTGGTATGCTCTCTGCGGTTGCCAAATTTAACATGTTGCAGAAAAAGGTCGTTGTGACATGCCTTGTCGGCATTTGGCGGACATTGATGGCTGAAACAAGGGCAACCCCTCAAGCGAATATTCAATGGCAGGAGCTTCTGGAGAATGAGGAGGACCAGCTGCAAGTGGTGGGTAAAGTGTGCTCACGGTCCACAGTTTTCATTATGTTGATCGGTTGCATTGTGTTTGAAGTAGCTCTCTTTGCTATCTCCTTAAGGCCTTTTTTCTTTTTTTTTTCCTGGAACCACCAGTTTTTTTTTGTTTTTCTGGAACCACCAGTCCTACTAGGAGGGTGATACGAGCAGCCCCTCCTAGTAGACCAGCCGGTGCTCCAATCAATTGGTGGGGAGCAACACCTGCCAGAAAGTCGGTCCAGCGTCCCAAAGTACATCGGCAACACCTGCTGGAAAGCGGTTCCAGCGTCCCAAAGTACATCGGCTGCTGGAAACCGGGTCCAGCGTCCCAGACATGACAAATAAGAGCATCCAAGGGCTGCAAAACTGGGAGCAGTGTCCCGTTGATCCTAAGTCTGGGCATTGGGGGTGGGATTACTGGGGGCCACCAGTGGGACCATCCATTTACTGATTCTCTGCTGGGAAAGTTTCTGGCTCTACTTCCATAAGGTTAAAAGGGTGACGGGGGAAGGGATCCGGGAAGTACGTTGCGGGCCTCGATGGAAAATCTGGGGTGATTGCTACTCAATCCCGAAAGCATAACTTAATAGTCCCTGGGTACTTCACCCCCTGTTCCTCCCTCCTATCCTACGTTGTCCCCCGACCATTTAACTTCTGCCATCCATCCCCTCTACTACCACCCAGCCATACTTCACAAAAACGGCTAATGATTTTGTCAATGTCCTGTTTGATATGCACAAAACTCATTTTTTGTCTGGCCGCCTGCCAGTGGTTGGTGATCTAGGCCTCCACCAGTTGCCTAACCAGGTTTGTCGCTTCGCCATCTTCTATTCGGGCCCGCTCCATCTCCAGGGTGCACCTTTGCCACCATATCGCCCAGAGGATAGCCCGCCTTCCTAGTTGGAACAGGTTTTCTGTCAAAGATTCTTGCGGGCATTGAGGCCAATGTCTGGTCAGCAGCGTCCTCCAATCCCAGGGCCAGCCGGAATCCACTGGCTGCCTCCATATTTGGTCCCACCATCACCATTACGATACGGGTGAAGGGCATTGCAGGAAGAGGTGCTCTATTGACTCCTCTCTCTTCCATGGCAGGTAGTTTTGCAGACATTTCTTACACCATGGTGATGCCCGTTCCTGCTGTTCCAACTTGGTCTGGTCAATCAACCAATTCTTGGTCGGGAGGCACCGATGGGGGATCGCCCACTGTAACGCCGAGATCTTGGCTGGTCTGAGTTTGGATTCCCGAAACCACTTTATGGGATGCAAGAGGTGCAGGTCCACGTCGAGGTCGCGCTGCCATCTATCGCAGACTATATCATGCGTTTGGTCTCAGCATCTGGTATGATGTTTTAGCTTTTATGTCTGCGAGAGTCAGTGGCTGCTGTGCCGCCCTCAACTCCCTCCTTCCCTGGTTCCATCGTCATTTCCAGGGTCGATTGGCAAGTCCGCAATTGGTGACATCGGCCGAAAGGCTCACCCTAATGCGGTATATGGCAGCTTTGTGCCTCCAGAAAAAGGGCTGCCTGCTTCCTCTCAGGTTATTTACCCTCCCCAACCTGTATCGTTCAACGAGGACCTCACCACGGTCCACCATATGCACCAGCCCCACCTATTCCGGCTCGGTAGGTAGTCCAACCCAGTCCCCCTCCATCAAGGGGGGCCCTTCCTCAGAATGGAGTACCATGCCACTGGGAAATTCTTGATCACCTCTTCCAGGGCCTCCTCTGTAAACTGGCGGTAGGGCAGCCATTTTTTCATCGTTTCCGCACTCTTCCATTCTTTGGCCTCCTCCTCCCATAAGTCCCCCACCCGCAGTGCCCCATGTCTGACCCACCCACAGGGCACAATATTATTTTTATGTTGATGATTCGCATTGTGTTTGAATTGGTTCTCTTCGCTATCTCCTTAAGGCCCTCCTTGGCCTCCTCCTCCCTTCCCTTTCTTTCCTCAGCTGATTACACTAACTTCCAGGTTGTAGTTCCATAAGAAGAGCAAAGGGAAGCTGTAGGAGTTGGTTAGTCTCTGGTGCTGAAGAAGTCGATGACTGTTTCATGAATTGTTTTCAGCTGTTAGTTGGAGATACAGGCAGAGAACTTCAAGAAGAGGACAAGTATGGCCCCTCAATATTGGTCTGTGGCTACCTGAGAGGGTAGGAAGGCTCCTCTATCAATCTAGCTTGTGTAAGAGTACGAGTATGATGCGACCTAGGAGTGCCCACTGTTCCATCGGATTCAGTATAAGCGTAGCTGTCACTGGATTAGAGAAGCAACGATATGAATTGAGCAAGAGGTAAAGTCTTTAGTCTCTTGACAGACGGCACGTACAAGGCATGCATTACCTGGAAAGGCAGTGCTGCAGTTGCAGCACGCGAGTGTTCTCTTTGTCTATTTGAACCCAAGCTACAGGCGAGTTGCATGGAGAGAGAGAGAGAGAGAGAGAGAGAGAGAGAGAGAGAGAGAGAGAGAGAGAGAGAGAGAGAGAGAGAGAGAGAGAGGGACCCCAAACTAACTATCCGGTCCCCCAAAACGACAACGGCAATGACGATCAAGTGTCTGCCACTCTCCGCTCCTCTGCTGGACGACGACGACGATGACGATCAAGTGTAGTATCTGTTCCGATCAGTTTGAAAAACGGCGCACACACGTGCGCGCGCACCAGAGAGAGAGAGACAGACACACCCCAAGCTAACTAACTATCCCGTCCCCCAAAACGACGATGACGATGGCGATCAAGTGTAGTATGTGTTCCGATCAGTTTGATATCTGACCCGTGGATCATCGGGAGATCTTTATTTAAAAAAAGAAAAAACCATGGAAAAACAGCGCACAGCACAGAGAGAGAGAGAGAGAGAGAGAGAGAGAGAGAGAGAGAGAGAGAGAGAGAGAGAGAGAGAGCCCAAACTAACTACCCGGCTCATCCCCCATGACTTCTCTGCTTGTTGCATACTCGTGAAACACAGTCATAAGTATGGTGCAGATTCCCAGAACCGTCCAGATAATACAGAGTTGATACCAATTGCAAGCGGAAGACTTGAGATACATGGACTGACCCTGACCTGACTCGGACTGCAATCGAACACTCTCAGTCATACATCGGGGGTGTGAAAGCCCTGGCCTTGGAAATAGACGAAAGGCCAGGGTCTGAGATCATCCACGGACGATGGAGGGAGGAGAGAGACGAAGGGAGGAGGAAAGGGAAGATGACGTCAACTGAATGTTTCCAAAGATAGTATCTTGAAATGTCAGAGATGGCGAAAGTCCGAAATGTCGCGAATACAGTGTCCCACAAGGTCTCAGATATTGATCTCACAATGTCAAGTACATCTCCAGAGGAAGATGAAATCAGATCCCACAAGTAGTCCTCAACCTACAGCCCCAATGTCGCTGTCTCCAATGTCATCAGAATTCGTAACCATCTTTCATACTCGTAGTAGTCCTGTAGGAGAACCCAGAAGTAGACTTATACTGCGAAGGTAGGAGGGGAGAGAGAGAGAGAGAGAGAGAGAGCGGTGGAGGAAGATGAGGGAGAGAAGGTGAAGCCTTCCTCCCTGGTATCTGGCACAGTCTTCTCTCCCTGGTACCTGGCACGGTAGCTATTGCGCTGCAAGGGGGCTGGGCCGGTAGCTGGCGCTGCGCCCAATGCTGCGCTAATCCTCTCGGCCGCTGAGCTCCTGCCCTCCTCACTGCTCCTCGCTATGCTGCAGCACTGCGCTAATCGTGAAGACTAACCTTCTGTCCATCCTAACCTCCTACTGAGGCTGGTACCCATCCTTTTGTAGTGCTGGGCCGGCCTCCGACCTGCTGGTACCTACCGGCCTGGAACGGTCCAGTTTTAAAACTGGACTTGGCGCGTAAATGCGGCAGCCTCTGCAGCGCCGCCGTTAGGTCCTTTGCTGGACCGGTACCGGCCTTGTGGCCGTTGGCCTGGGCCTCTACCCCTGGCCTGCCTGAACCGCCGTGGTCTTGGCCTATCTGGGCCGCATCTGAACTGTCATCCCCTTAGGCCTACCCTGCCTATTTGAAACCGGGCCCTAACTGGGGCCCGTGTGGCTCAGAATGCCACACTGCTCCTGCCGCCCTCCTCCGCCTTCTTCCCCCGCTTCTTCACTCTCCCCGCTCCTCCGCCTCACCTCCACAGCTCGGGGAAAAAAGGGCGTGCCTCCCCTCCGGTCTTTCTCTACGTGCCTGGCGCCAAGCTTGCCCAGGAAGGTACATGAGGGCGACGGGGATTGAACGCAAGACCTCATGAATGCCACTTGAGTGCCATGCCAACCAAGGTACGCCGCTGGATTTCACTCTAGAGTCGGGGGAAGACAGTAGGGGTAGACATAGCATGCCGATTTCCAAAGCCAGCTGTTGCAGAACCTCCCCAACTAGCAGGAGGTGCCGCACACATATTGCCATAGCTGTTAGGGCACAACCCCCCACGAGACCATGAGTCTAAAAACACCCCCAACCACCACCCTAAAACCCATCGAACCCACCACCCCGCCTCGTTTCTCCCATTTCCCGCTCAATCCCTTGCGAGCGAAGCCACAACAGGTACCCTTGTGGTCAAGATAGGAGCCAGTAACACCATCATTTCATATGGGACTCACTGGTTGTTGACAGCAAGGGGGGCAACGATACGGAAGAGAAGTCTGCCATTGTGACATGATGCACGTGCAAATTAAAGTTTCATAAAACTTATATTGTGTGTATCCACTGAAAACAAAGGTTACGGAGGCCGAGTGCAACAAAAGTCTAGGTTCACTGAAAAAGGCGTGACCAAAGTCCTAATGCTTGCTGTAAAGGTATACAATACTATACATGGTATCCTTTTGTCGTGTGGTGATGGAAGTTATAACCAGGAAAAACCTACAACTGTTCACACAACTTCACAGTCACAGGCGTATGTGCATATTGTTTGGCCTCAAGCAGATGTAAAGCAAACCTACTCATTGCATGTGTCCTACTCATTGCACGTGCAGTGCTCTCAGATCAGAGAATCGGGAAAACAAAATGCCACAAACGACCATATGTGCTGTAAAAGCTCACGATGTCCTAAAATCTTATTCATTGATTTTATAAAAATATGAAGGTGAATCAGGTGATTTAAAGTTCGTGTAAGTTTTGCAGGTGTGCTGTAAGTATTCTCGGCAGCCTTGGGCAACCACGTGACTCTGTGTCTTATGCAATGTTGGGTGTTTCTATCACTGTGATGAATTTGTGTGACTTTACAGTATCTAGACATCCATGGGGAAGCATTCACACTTATGCAAAAATGGGCTCGCAAGACAAAGCTAAGGGTGCATGCGCTTAGCCTAATGCAGGTGAGCATATACACCTTCATGTGGAAAGCACCGGATAGGATGAAAGAGGACCAATGTCCGCCTGACTGCTTCTCTGACGGATAAGCAGGGGTCATTGCTCTGTGACGATGTCAATGTAGCAAAAGCATGTATTGGCTTTTGCTACTCCTGCACGAGTTATCAGGTTGATTGGTAATTGTGCTCTGCATTTGCGAACTTAATCTGAAAGGGTCAGACACTATGCATATTCGGTTGCAGAGTTTTGTGTAGTTTTTGCCTCCAGGTGTTGAGCTGTATCGCCTGGACTTAATGGCAAGTTTTCACAATCACTTGGAGAACTGAGTTTTCCTGATCGATAATGTGACAGTTTCTTCTCTTCATCTAGTGTGGCATGTTCTCTTTATTCATGAATGCTTTGGTGCCTCTGGCAACATGACCTATGTTACTTCTTAAGTTCTTAGCTGTGGTTTTGCCTGGCTCTTAAACAGCCTGTACGTAAGCTGGAGAATAACCAAATGTGCTTCGTAGCCCTGTGAGCCAAGGCCGAAGGTGTTTGCACGAACTCAACTCTGTTGATGGAGGGAATTTTCTTGCATAAACAAGGCTGAATACCCGGTCCCACCGGGGCCACCTTCCCCCACCGGAACCGAGCTGGTTTAAACTTTAAACCGGCCGGTGGACCGCGCTGGTTCTACCGCCTGGTGGACCGTGCCGGTTCCCCCCCGGTTGCAATTTGCGCAATTTGATCGCGGGGGGGGAGGGGGGGGGTGTAACGAGAGTGAGGCTGAGGGTGAGCCGAGGGAGAGGAGAGAGAGGGAGAGAGTGAGAGCACACACACACACTCACTCACTCGACACGACGGACTCGGACTGAGGATCGGACGCAGACACATTGGCAAGGCACAAAGTCGAAGTCTTGGATTCCGAATGCCGAAACAGCAAGTCACACTGAGTACTAGTAGAGCAGCAGAGAACTGGTACGAGACTGGTCCCCGTACCGTACGGGGAGCCGGTATAAGTACCGGTGACACGTACGGTACCAGGGGCATTTCTGCAAAGGCCCCGAGGGCAGAACTGAAAAATGCAGTATTTGAAAGTGGCGCCCGAATTGCAGCATGGCGCCAGTTGTCCAAAATCCTACGGTACCAAAGGAGGAGTTTGGAAAAAGGGTGCCAGGCCGAAAGCGGGATGCAGCTGAAACAGCAAAAAGATAGACCAGGGATCGAGCCCCGGCGGAGTCCGTAACAGGGGGGGTTCAATTTTTTTTGGGGCTGGGAGGCCTTCATGGGGGTCGTGGAGGCCTCCCGGCACCAAAAGAAAATTAACCGGTCCGGTAGGCCCGCCAGAATATTGAAAAACTGGCGGCCTATCCGGTCCGTCAATCGGGTGAGATCTGTGGCCCAGATAGGCTGCCCGTTTTCGAACATTCGGGTGGGAAGCCACCCGAACATCGGCCTGCCATCCATACGTTCCCCAGCCACCGCCCCCACCATCCCGCCTCCCGCCTCCAGCTGCTTTCGA
Organism: Chara braunii; assembly: GCA_003427395.1. Lineage (NCBI taxonomy): Eukaryota > Viridiplantae > Streptophyta > Charophyceae > Charales > Characeae > Chara > Chara braunii. The sequence goes on along the minus strand of BFEA01000020.1, from coordinate 2,997,005 downwards.
GCAGCACAACCCGTCACTTCGACACTTCATCGAAAGTGGATGAGGTCGAGACTGCGTCGACCCCCCCATGTCCGCCCCGGGCTTGATCGCCGTCGCCCCGCCCCGCTGTCCATCGGGAAAGGTGAGTCTTCCTACTCCTCCTCTTCTTCTTCTTCTTCTTCTTCTTCTTCTTCTTCTTCTTCTTCTTCTTCTATATATCATATATAAATATAATTCGTGATCTTAAAGAATCAATTCTTTAGCATCTGTCTAATAGATTCAGAGACATAGACGTAAGAATATCAAGACTTACTCAAAAACAAAAAAAAGTTTTTTTCGAAGGCTCGAAAAAAAACAAACAAGGCTGGTGAATTTTC
>BFEA01000020.1:2939026-2956947 GCA_003427395.1 Chara braunii | reverse complement strand
GAGAGAGAGAGAGAGAGAGAGAGAGAGAGAGAGAGAGAGAGAGAGAGAGAGAGAGAGGGAGAGAGCATAAGAGGGCATTTGACTGTCGTTAATGACAGCACACGTCCCCCTGCAGTGAGAGGGATGAAAATGGGAGAACAAAAGAGAACGGGAAAGTGAGGGAGGAAGAGATGGCGAGAGGGACAGGCCAGAGAGTGGGATGGGGGTTCAGGGGGACGGGGGAAGTGCATGACAGGGCATTGGACTGTCGTTAATGACCGGACACACCCCCTGGCGCGTTCGAGAGAGAGGGATGGAAAGGAGAGGGTAGCAAGAGAACGGCAAGTGAGGGAGGAAGATATAGCGAGCGGGACAGGGCAGAGACACATCCCAGTTGGATAGCACTCTGCAGTCCCTTATCTTCTTTTCATGAAGGCACTTCCGTCCTCACTCGAAGTTTCGCCCTAGATGAGTCTAAAAAAGGGGGGAAAAGGTGATGACTTGATATTACTACATCTGTTTGAGCACTTCGTCTTTATCATGTACCCTTCTCTTCTTTTTTTTTTCCCTTTGTGAGCTGCTATGCCATCGTGTCTTTGTGTCTGGGGCTGCTCCCGTCACTCTATTGCTATCATCTGTTTTTGATTTTTTTGTTAGTGTTACGACCCTGGCCGAGGGGCAAAATTCACGAAAAAGCACAATGCCATCCAATTGCAAAAGATGAACTTGAGCGGAGGGAGAGATAAAGTAGAAGAAGAAGATGAAAGAAAGAAGACAAAGAAGATGTACACCAGCATAAGACCAACTCTTATTCCTTCCGCACTCTTATTCGAACAAGAAATAATAATAATAATGGTGAATGGCCGAACCACAATCAAAGTCCGAAACCCACTTCTAGAGCTTGGCATCACTAGAGGTCCACCATAGCCATGGCCTGCATCTTCTTCTTCCTCAACCAGGCCGAGGCTATGGTGGACTACTAAGGGCCTAGCCCTGCTGTGCAAAAGACGACACAAAGCAGCTGTCTGCTGCTGCTCAGGCCGCCATGCCTGAATCCGCCTTGAAGCCTTCTTGGTGTAGCACAACCCCCACTGGGGCCTTCCAGATGCAGCGCCTAAGAAAGTCATGAAGATGGAGTCCACCATAGCCGGGTAGGTACCTCGCCACTCCCCTGCCTAGTCCCCTCTTCCTCTTCCTCCTACCCATAGAGCTCCTCCATAGCCGGGGTGGGAGCTCCTGGCCTTCTTCCTCCTCCGAGGGCTGTAGTGTCCATTGCTCTTCCTTCCAGCAGCGCCCTGAAGTCCAGTGCTGGCTCAAGAAGCACAACTTCCAAACTTGCACACCACAACTGAGGCAGAGCGACTTGCTCTGCCTGGAGATATAGCGGCCTACTTGCCTCTTGGGCGGTGACTTCCAGGCCACGCAGCCTCCAAGCAACCGGTACCTCCTCCCTTTCGGAGAAAAACATCATTGCAGGCTCTGATATCGTCCTCACAGGCCCTAGACTCAGGCTACTTGGACTGGTACCCGCCTAGACGTAGCCTACCAGCTACTGGGCCTCTAAAGGCCAACTTTTTGTCTTCTCGTGTTCTGCCTCCAGTCCCCGACACATCCACCGCTATTTTTAGTGCCGCAGGCCTACCCCCTGCACATCCACCGCTACTTGAGTGTTTTCCCCACTCACATCAACCGGTATGTACCAGCCCTGCAGGGCCGCCAGACAAAGAAGTGCCCTTGTGGGTGACACACATACTCAGACAGGCACACAGACCAGCAAGCACGCACACACACAGACTTAGAAAACTCAGCAGAAAGCAAGGCATTCATTCCAGCGGCAAAACTCAGAAATGAGCTGTGTTTTCAGTCTGTGTTTTGACGGGTCATAATATAAATTTCAATCTCAGTTCTACTGGTGGGGATGCTGCCACACCGGATGCTGCCACACCGGATGTATCACTGCTCTTTCATAGTTTGTGCGAGCCGGCGTTGTTGACACCAACAGATGCAAGTTATCCTGAATGAACATAAAGTACCTAAACGACTGAATAAAAAAGTAACAAAATGCTAATCAGCTCTGATTTTAATCCCGTCAGGATGTTTGTCAATTCCGCTCAGTGGAACCGTCTTCTGCTCATCAACGATGGATTGATTTGAATCGGTCAAAAAGGGATGAACTAATTAAAATCGGAGCTGAGTAGTGTTTGGCATTGGCGTCACCAACACCGCCATGCACCAAAAATGCTCACGGCCACAAAGTTTGATTTTAATTCTCCGTTTCCTGCTGTTCGACTGGAGCTTTCAAAAGTTGTTGACATGATACAGGTTGTGGCTTGAAATATTAGTTAATTAATCGGAGTTTTTTTTTTTTTTTTCGTTACAACAACTTTACTATAGTAGTATAGTTCTGGGATAATCGATCAGAACAGCGCGGGCATAGCCGCACTGGCTTTACTTGTCTCCTTTACAGACAGGAGGAGGATAGGTGAGGAACAGTGCTGCAAGAATAACAGACATGAGAGGGAGAGTGTGAAGCGGGTGTTCCAGGATGCCTTGATTTACTTGCGAGAAGAGGGTGGAGTCTCTAGATGGGCTGAAAGATGCTTTGCAGGTTGGGGACAAAGGGGAAGTAGTATTGAGGAAGATTTGATGATGCTGTACAGGCTACTCTCGGAGGGGGGGTGTCAAGGGTGTCACAGGGTGTTGGCGAGTTAAAGAGGTAGGGGGCTGGCAGGACACGCAAAAGGGAAGTGCAAGGTGATTTGTACCCTGATGAGGGAATGGGGAGTTGGATGGGGGCTACAGAATGCTTTGCAGGCCGCCTTATGGGGGATAAAGTCTTAAGTAAGGGTCTCAGGATGGTTATCAGGCATAGGGGTAGGGAAGTGTTGAGATAGGTTGCGTGATGCTGTATGCACAAGTACGGGACAGTAGGGGGGAGTGTATTTTTATTGTTCATTTAGAAGATAGTTTGTAGCTCGTCTCTAACCATCAAACTAGTTATCATAATCGAATGTATTATATAGGAAATTGTTATTTATTCGATTCTCTTATTCGTTTTTTTGAACATCATTGATATTAATATCATAATCTAATTATATCAGCAATACTAAGATCATAATATAATTGCAATAACTCAGCTCAAATCATGCGCAGTCGTGGGCTGTGGGCTGTCATTTTCGTCAAAGGGCCGATATAGGGGTCAACGGCCACGCCCAAGTCATGTAAACTGCCTGAACAAAGGCCTGCTACTGTGGGGTACCCGAAGCAAGGCCTACAATTGGCCTTTTGAGGCCCAACGTGCCATAGTTGACCGTGGAAAGTCAAAGGTCAACATTAGCTCGAAAATTCAGGCCCATGAGTCAAAGTCAACATGGACCCAGTCCAGGCTGCTGATCAGACACACACACTTGGTTGCTTGCAAGTATCTGTAAGGAATCAAGTTCTAGTGGGAATCTGCCACTGTACGGGATCCAAACCATTGGCTGCGAGACAATTTGGGCCATCATATCTGAGAGACCAGAGGCTGGTCAACCGGAGGCAACACTACAAGTTGACCCAGCCCCTGCTGACCGACACTCAGTCTTACATATGCTACTTGACGTTGGCTTGATGCTGGTTGGACGTTAGTTTGACGCTGGCACTAAGTTGGCTGGATGCTAGCCTTCTGCGGCGACGCAGGACTGCTGATGCTGTGTGCTGGCTCCTTTCTCTGTCTTCAGCGCCAACTGAACATTTGATTATGCTGATGTGGCTCTCGCCACACTAAGTAGGACATTGAAGGGGTACTGACGAGGAGGACAAGGATCAGGGATGTGAGATTGATCAATGTGGAGGAAGCTTACTTGTTTGCGTTATAGTCAACGTTGCACATTGCTGTCCGTCTTCATAAGGTGTCTGGCACTGTCTGCGCTGACAAGCGCCATGATGAGATGAGCTCGTTGTCAGAATGTGCCAGAGAGAACTTTCTTGATGTGGGAAGAGGGAGATGCCCGAAGGAGTGGGATTGAGAGGGAGAACTTTCGCTTCCACTCTCTAAGTCTTATCTCCCTCCCGCCTCCTCCTCCTTTGATGGCCAGACATTGGGCTATGCGACAACATATACGATTTTGGAGACATTGAAACTGCGCTGTGACATTCTGTGTTCCGACGTTGGCGAGCTTCTCTTCAGATATAATAATGATATAATAGAATTGATCATAATGCGATATTCATAATACGACGTATATCAATAGAATATGCAATATATATGCAATTTATTATATAAATATATGTACTATATGTTGTGAGGGTTTGTGCCTCGGTATAGGGCCCTGCAGCAGGTGCGTGTTTGCCCTAAGTGAAGGCAGGCCCCCTGAATCTCAATGCGCCCTGAACTTGTCAGTTTTTGCAAATCGTTGTCGGTGCCAGACAATTGTCACGCGCCAGTTGGTTACAATTCGCCTTGCTCTTGAGAATCCAAAATATTTGTGAGGCTCTTCCAGCAACGTGGACGAAGCAGGTAGCATCACACGTGCCTGGGTGGTTGGCCATGCCTGACCAATTCAGTCGCAGGCCATTGTCTGAATCGGGTCTGGGCGCAGACACTTCAGCTGAGACTGAAGCTACACGAAACTCGGTCTCGGGCGGGGAAGGCAAAGGAAAGCGCTGGCCTCTTTCCATGTAGGAAAGGGCAGGGCTGAGGGTTGGAGTGGGGCACTTGCAATCACATGCAGCAACGTTGTTGGAGGTAGTGCTCGGGGGGATGCTGCTGCGCGAGAGTGGGGGCTAGTGTGCGCGCGAATGTGCGGTCGTGCGAGAAGGTAGGGCGCTGCTGAGGGCAGTGCCATAGCCAGCCCCATGTAGTCGGGGCTCAGCTTAGACATAGCCGGTGGAGGTGGTGGTGGTCTTCGTGTATGGGAAGGAAGACGTGGGTGATGAAGACAAGGGTGAGAGAGAGAGAGAGATAATGTTGCTGATGTGACGGCATGTACCAGGTCTTGGCGATGGTCTACAAAGTCTACATCTTCATGCACTTTGGTTGTTGCTGCTGATGTCGACTTGATGCGTTGTCAATTTGTAGGCTGCTAGTAGTTGTGTAGAAGTAGTCTGGGCGGTGAGCACCGAGTAGGAGGAAGGGCTCTGGATACATATGTTGGTGGTGGCAAGATTATGCTCTCATTGACATTCAGATTCAGTGCTTTGGTTCTCCGTTGGTGGAATATCAGAGCATATCTGCTTTCTGGACAGTGTGGGACTTTCTGACTTTAAATGTGAAACTGCCTCCTGGAATTTTTTCATTTCGCTATCGCTCATTTTCCTTGCATTTTGGTATTAGAGCTGGTTTGAGCTGCTCCGCTGGCTCCTTCACAATAGCTGTTTGGTGCTTCGTTGGATATGGTGGGGTAGTGATAACACTTGTCTGTGGGAACAGTGGTGGCGCAATCTCGTGTGGGTGCGCCCGGAAGGCTATGTGGTGACATAGGGGTGCACGCTGGATGATGAGAGCTTGTTGACGTGGCAATTTAAGCCGAGGTGGAACTGCATTGTATTGTGGGTTGTGTCGAGGCATTGATTGATCATCATAAATGCACGTCAGGTTACTGGTGATAAATTTATGGTTGGGGGCAACAATATGAGGTACATTCTCCTCACCTTATTTATCCTCTTCGTTGCTTCGTACCGTGAGGAAGTGAGTTTTGTCTAGAGAATCCTCTCATTGTCAGGTTTTGCGAGCGCTCAACCTTGAGAGTTGACATTCTTCCTGGGGAGCAAGCTGGTGGGAGACGGGCGTTGCCTCTGAAGGGCCGTGGTGAAGCATCAGGTCACAGTCACCATGCCTACCCGTTGGGACTAGTACACACATGCTTTGTCGCTTGTCCTTTGTCTGCTTGCTGCGCTGACCAGTCCTATGTGAGACGTCTACCAGACCATCTATAAATTATTTTTGGCGTTATCTGATATGAATGCTGGCTGTGATCGTCGTCCTATCTACGACGTTAAACAATTCCTGAGAACCTTGGGGGTTGTCCTTAAATTGCCTTTTGATCAGCTAGATCAATTGGATGGAAGGCTCATTGCACGCGAGGATAAATACCGGGCAGAATTGGGCGTAAGCAATTTGCTAGGCCCAAGGGTGGGCTGATTGCACACCTTCATACACGCCGCTGAACGAGAGCTTCAAGGCGTTGACATCAAGTGACTACTCGAGAGGGATACAATGGGAGGGAATATTCCAGTGAACAGCTCAATTGTTTATTAATGTAAAATTCCATTCCGTAGGCACAATCAGCACGTAATTTTATTTTTATTTTTGATTTGTTAGTTGTGACAGACAATTTTATTTTTATTTTTGATTTGTTAGTTGTGACAGACATATCTAACAATTGACAAACAACTGCAGATAGGTAGTCATCATTCCTTGCTGCATTGCAATCTGTTTCAGACTAGTCCAAAGTAGGAATAAAATTGTTTGTAGGAATATGAGATTATCGGGTTTTACCGCTTGACAACAGCAACCCATGTCAGATGAGGATCATGAGATCCAGCAAGTGGATGCTCTCCACATAGAGTTACAGCGCCAGCTGCGGGAAGTAGAGGGAAGGAGATAGAGAGCTAGGATTAGAAAAGTCAGATTAGAGGCGAAGGGAGAGGAGTTAGGCAAGTTAGAAGTTAGAGATGAGTCGACTCTCGATCCTATAAGGTTGTCCGTTTGGAACTCCCTATTTGAGTGTAGCCGAAGTGCAAGTTGTGCAGCAGGCGATGTTGGCTGCACTGATAGAACCAGATTCTGACCACATTGCGGGAGCCTCAAGCACCAGTTTGGCAACCACATTGCAGGTCCAGTGATGAGGGTGTCGCCGACAGGGCAACCCTTTTTGCCCTCAATTTGGCATACCCCCATCAGGCGGACTAGTAGTATGTAGTAGTGGGCAGATTCCTGTACAACCTTGTTCGTTTCCCCAACCGGTGGTTGCCACTACAAGGCGGCAGCCCTTGCAACAGTCAGCCGCAGCAACAACTACAACATTAGCAGCAAGTCCGCCGCAGCGACCTGTTCCCTTAGTTACTCAATCGGTGCAGTATGCACAAGGTGTTGTACAACCTATGTCGTGGACCCCCAGGTTAGCCTTGTTGAGTCTTAATTCCTTCTCTGATGACAAGAGGAAGGATGAGGACCTGGATACCTGGGTGAGGGTTGTGCCTACTTATGTGAGTCACAAGCTCACTGGGACAGAGGAGGAAGTCATTGTCCCGGCGTTCTTTCTAGAAGGATCTGTGACTAGGTGGTTGAATGGGTCAGTACAACAACAGGGCTACAGTCAAAATTTCGATGGCTGGGCACAGGCCAAATCATTGGAGGAGTTTGTACGGTTAGTTTCCAGCAGGTGGCATGATCCCCAAGGGGTTGGGAAGGCCACTGACTCGTTGGCTAGTTTGGGATTGAAGAGATACCGGACAAGTTGCAAGGTAACAAATGTCTTTGAGTGGCTGATCGTTTTGCGGTACGAACCGCAGGTCCTATTGACAACTTATTTGCGATATTTGCCTACATATGTCAAAAATAAGTTGGTCGACGAGGCTTCCATCGATGTACATGACTTTGCTTCTTTCAGGAAGAAAGCCTTGAGGCTAGGCCTGGTAGTGCCCAACAGGGAGCGGTAGTTGGGAGAAAGAAGAAGCTCCCTCAAGATTGAAGGAAGAAAGGCAATCTCATGTTCGTTGACCATGATGGTCAAGCGACTGAGATTGATGACTTCTCTAACCTTGGGGAAGAAACAGCGATAGATCGGAGTGTAGATACTTCAGATGGTGGAGTAGTCGCTCCTATCAAGGGAAAGGCTAAGTGGGCCGAGAAACAAAAGGTAGGACGGCCCAAGGGTCAAAGTGACCAAGGACCACCCATATGGGTGGCGCTTGGTCTAGAGTATGAGGTGTGGCGAGACCGTGTTGTGTGAGGTGCTTGCCTGAATTGTGGCCAGTATCGACACACGATGGCAAAGTGCAAGAGTAAGTGGGTCGCTTCAAAGGTCATGTCCTCAATAGTGGCGGTTGGATCTTCTAACTCTAGTGATGCTTCTGCGAGCACTTCCCAAAGGAACTCCTCGGGCCAGTAGGGGTGTTAACGGCTCTTATGCTGAAGTGGTAACCGTACCTTGTCCATTCCAGACGATGGTCGAGCGTAATGACCCCATGATCGCCCCACAGACAGATCTGGACCAATCGATCCTCTGTTCAATGGATGTGTCTGAGTCCTTAGAGGAGTTAAAAACTGAGTGGTTAGAGAAAGATCCTAGAGAATCCTTGGCGATGATGAACCAAGGTCCAAAGGGTGAACATTTTGTGGTAGAAGTCAATGTAGGTGGCCGAAAGGTTGGCACCTTAGCAAACATAGGTTCTACACGAAACTTCATTAGTTGTGCTTGTGTGGATAGGCTGTGCTTAGGAGACGAAGTGCAGCGGCTTAGCAGATCTGAAGCATCTACCTTAGCCAACAAGCACTCCATAGTTTGCACCTGCTCCTATGGAGGAGGGGATCTGAGACACAAGATCTCATTCCTAGTTAGCGACGAGCTGCCATTCGACATGTTGCTAGGCATGCACTACCTTAAGGTTGCTAAGCCGCAGTTCGATTGGGATAGAAAGGTGATGATCCACAAGTTGCCAGATGGGAGGACTGTTAGGCTCCAAAAGTTTAAGGCTTGTAGACTAGTGGAGAACTATGGTTGCATACGTGCGTCGTCTTTCTATAACTACTACAAGCAAAATCGCGATGAAGGTATGTACTTAATCTTTGTCTTTGGGAAAGGGGAGGCCGTAAAATCACCCCCTGAGATAGAAGTAGTTGTTGCGCAATATTCAAACCTCGCGATAGAAGTCGTCCCCGATAGCGAAGTACTTAGACGGCGGATCTATAGAATGTCTCATGCGGAGTTAGATGAGCTCCGCTGCCAACTCAAGGAGCTCATAGAGAAGGGCTGGATACGGCCAAGTACGTCCCCCTACGGAGCACCAGTTCTAGTTGTCCCAAAGAAAGTGGGGGCCCTAAGGATGTGCATTGACTATAGGGGCCACAATGCCATCATTGTTAAGAACACGGCGCCACTATCACTCATTGACGACCTCTTGGATAGAGTGCAGGGATGCCGGTACTTTGCAAAGATAGATCTGAAGTCCGGATACCATCAGATTGCTATTAGAGAGGACCAACATAAAACCGCCTTTCGGATGCTCCTGGGACGAGTTTATCATCGTGTACCTCGACGATATCCTTATCTCTAGTAGGACTGTAGGGGAGCATGTTGAGCACGTGAAAATATTGCTAGGGCTTCTAAGACAGCTTTGTGTTATGAGATTTAGGTGGATGGTTTGAGGCTGGATTATGCTAAAGTGGCCAGCATACGTGACTGGCCCAGACCTCATTTTGTGACTGAGGTGATGTCGTTCTTGGGATGACAGGCTACCACCTCCCATTTGTGAAAAATTACAGCACGGTAGCCTCCCCTCTAATTGACCTCACACGCCTTGACACCCCACGGGAGTAGACTGAACTCTGAAGTCCTCAAACTTCCGGATCCCGAACAGCCCTTGTTGTGACCACAGGCGCCAGCCAGTATGGCATAGACGAGGTCGTGGCGCAGAAGGAGGGGAAAAAGTCGAGGCAGATAGAGTACATGAGCAAAAAGATGCCATCGCAGAAATTAGAGAAGTCCACATATGAGCATGAGCTCTATGCCCTCTATAGAGCGCTGTTCCATTGGAGGCACTACCTCCTAGGCAGATTCTTTTATGTGAGATCTGACCATGAGACGTTGCGCTGGATTAAGACATAGCCCGTGCTCTCCGACACACTCAAGATGAGGTCTTGGTGCAGAAGGAGGGGAAAAAGTCGAGGCAGATAAAGTACATGAGCAAAAAGATGCCATCTCAGAAATTAGCAGTCCACGTATGAGCATGAGCTCTATGCCCTCTATAGAGCGCTGGTCCATTGGAGGCACTACCTCCTAGGCAGATTCTTTTATGTGAGATCTGACCATGAGACACTGCGTTGGATTAAGACATAGCCCAAGCTCTTCGACACGCTCAAGAGGTGGTTGAAGTCATAGACATGTATGACTTCAAGCTCGACCCTCTAAAGGGAGAGTACAACAAAGTGGTTGATGCACTGTCGTGTAGGGCAGACTATCTAAGCGTTCTAGTCACTGAGTTTGGAATCTCTGACAATGTAACTCGATCTATGGTGGAACCCTATCGAGGGGACGTGGTCATGTTTGAGATCATTCGCAAATTGGAAGCTAAAGGCAAGGCTAATTTCGATGAGTTTGTGCTGGTTGACGACTTGCTGTTCCTTGAGAAGGCTGGGAGTAAACGATTGTGTATTCCGTATAGAGAGTCCTTGTGTATTCTATTTTTAGGTGAGTGTCATGATGCAACCGGACATTTTGGGTATAAAAAAACAGCAGCTAAAATTTTGGTGGCCCACAATGATGAATGATGCGAAAATGTATGTGGAGACTTGTCAGGTTTGTTAACGTGACAAGCCAAGGACGCAGACATCGCTTGAGCTTATCAAGCCCTTGCCTATCTGTGCTGGACCTGGTGAGAGTGTGTCCATGGACTTCATGGATACTCTTGTGACCAGCAAGAGCGGTAAGAGACACATCTTCATCATTGTGGACAGGTTCAGTAAGTACGCTAGACTTACCGCCCCTGAGACAACAGGGGTTGACCATGTCATCAAGCTATTCATTCACAACTGGGTACCTGACTTCGGTCCCCTAAGTCTGTTGTGAGTGACAGAGATGTGAGACTCGCTAGCGAACTGTGGCAAAAAACAAGCCAACAGATGGGCACCCGACTGCAAGTATCATCAGGGAACCGCCCTGAATCAAATGGGCAGGCCGAACAGATGAATCGTGTAGTGCAGCACTTGCTTCCGCATTATATTATTGAGAAGTTACCTCTCATCACCAGCCTATACAACAATGTTGTGCACAGTACTACCGGTAAGACCCCCAACCAGCTGCATCTTGGTTGGAAGCCCAGATCTGCTCTTGACTTTCTGTTACCTGAAAACCAGCCAACTGCAGCACCTGGAAGCTTAGAGTTTGCTGTAAAGTACGAACAGATGCTGCAGCAGGCTGTATAGCATATTAAGAAAGCACAAGATGCCATGGTGACACTGAGAACAAACACAGACGACTGTCTGCATTTCAGGGAGGTGAACGAGTCTGGGTAATATCATCTGAGTTGGGCCAGGAGTTGGTTATTTCACACAAACTGATGCCACAGTACTTTGGGCCTTGGGAGATTCTGGACATAGTAGGAGATCAACCTGATGGCCCATCATATGTGATTCACATACCTGGTCACCTCTGTACACACCCTGTTTTCCATGCATCCAAGTTGGCACCCTTCGCTGAAACTGAGCAGTTTCCCTCGAGAAGATCTATGCTGCCCCCAACCATGGACGAACATGTGGACATTGACGACATTGTCGAGCACAAGCTCATGCCTGTCCCCAAGCCTCCAGGCCGGGGACGCCCTCTGAAACCGCAGATGCAGTGCCGAGTGTGGTTCAGACACCATACGGATCCTAAAGAAGATCAGTGGTTCACAAGAGGAGTTAATGAAGACTGCTCCCCAAATTATCTCAGGCTATGAACGAAATTTGAAAGGGAAGCAGCCTGCTGTGTAACGACTTCTCAGAGGACTATCAAAGTAAGGGACGAGGGAGTGTGAGGGTCTATGCCTTGGCATAGGGCCCTGCAGCAGGTGCGTGCCCGCCCTAAGTGAAGGTGGCCCCCCTGAATCTCAATGCGCCCTGAACTCGTCAATTTTTGCAAATCTTTGTCGGCGGCGGACAGTTGCCACACGCCAGTTGGTTATCCGCCTTGCTCGTGAGAGTCCAAAATATTCGTGAGCCTTCCAGGCTCTTCAAGCAACGTGGTCGAAGCGGGGAGCATCGCACGTTTGTGCCTGGGTGGCTGGGCATGCCTAACCACTTCGGTCGCAGGCCACTGTCTGAATCGGGCCCGGGCGCAGACACTTTCGTGGAGACTTAAGCTACGGGAAACCCGGTCTCACGTGGGGGAGGCAAAGGCAAGCGCCCACCCCTTTCCATATACTAAAGGGCAGGGCTGAGAGCTAGAGTGGGGCACTTGCAAGCACATGCGGCAGCGCTGATCGAGCTAGCGCTCGTGGGCCGCTGCTGCGCTAGAGTGGGGGCAAGTGTGCACGCGCATGTCCAGTCCTGGGAGAAGGAAGGGCGCTGCCTTCATAGCCACCCCCATGTAGCCGGGGCTCGGCTTAGACATAGCCAGTGGAGGTGGTGGTGGTCTTCGTGTATGGGAATGAAGACGTGGGTGATGAAAAGAGGTAAAAAGAGAGATGAGCTTGATGATGTGAGGGCACGTACTAGGTCTTGGCGATGGTCTACAAGGTCGACATCTTCATGCACTTCGGTTGTTGCTGCTGACGTCAATGGGATGCATTGTCAATTTATAGGCTGCTAGTAGCTGTGTAGTAGTAGTCTGGGCGCTGAGCGCCGAGGAGGAAGGGCTCTGGATACATATGTTGGCGGTGGCGAGATTGTGCTCTCATTGACATTCGGATTCGGTGCTTTGGTCCTGCGTTGGTGGAATATCAGTGCATATCTGCTCTCTGGACAGTGTTGGACTTTCTGGCTTTCAATGTGAAATTGCATTCTGGAATTCTGTCATTTCGCTATCGCTCATGTTTCTTGCAATATAATATAATTTCTAATGGATTTTGTAACTACAATATCTGTAAAATGACTTCAAAATTCAAATAGACGAATGTATTTTTGCAAGAAGTTCCAGAGTGATTTACATGCAAAACGGCTTTCGGGGGAGTCAGGAATGAGAGAGTCAAGGGGTCTGTAAGATGCCTTGCGTGCATAGAGGAAAATACTGAAGTTTTAAGGTGTGAGATGAAAGGCAATGTGGATGAATGGGAGAGAAGACAAGCTCCTCTGAATGCCTGAAAGTGAGAAAGTTGAGGTGGGGCATCAGGAGAGGTGCGGGAAAGGGAAGTTCTTAGTATGCTTTATGCACAAGCTTTGGGGAGATCGGGGAGTCTGGGAAAGGGTTGTAGGAGGCTTTACACACAAAAGGCTTGTTGGTGGAAGTGAGTGGGCGGGGGGGGGAAGGTAGAAAAGATGCTTTGCATGCGTAGCAGATATTGGGGAATCTTACGGGAGTCTGAAAGATGCTCCACATGCAGTGGAGAGGGGGCTGAAAATATGTTGTGCATGCATTTTTTTTTGGGGGGGGCTTGGAAGAAGGGGGTATGCCTGCGGGGAATGAGGGATGGGCAGTGCTGAGGATTTTCACACATTGAGAGAGAGAGAGAGTTGCACTCCATATGAAGGTATTCAATGATGTTTGTATGATGTGGAGTCTATGGAGACGTGATGCGGAACTTTTGGAATGATTTGTAGGTGTGAAATCCCACTCTGATGTTCTGCGCCGTGCTGTGGAATGTAATGAAGAGTTTGAATCCCTTTCCTATGCTGAGGTCTCTGAAGGAATTCACTGTGCCGAATGGTTTCTCTTTCTGTTTTTTTTGTTCTGTTTCAGATAGTGGCTCTTCGGGCGCTGGCCAGGTAATAGAAATCTGTTTGTTTTCTCGTAGTAGCCTCTTCTCATGCCCTTTAAGTGACCACGTTGCACAGCGTTGCGTATTGCTTCTCCTTTGTTTGACATATCTTTATCCACGTTGTTGTTACTTATTTAGTTGTTTCAAGTGAAAGTTTGGATGATTGGTTTATGGGGAATATCAATCATAGTCAAGTAATTGCAATTATTGGATATCAGTAAGGAAATGAAAGTGAGCAGCTGCTTTCTGAGATATGGTGAATGCTGTTACAGCTCCCTTTTATAACAGTGGAGATCCAAGTTTCCCTTTCCAGGTGTCCTTTGTTCTGGCAAACTTTATAATATGTGCCTCCACACTTGTTATAATTTTTCAGCTGTCTGATTTGTGGGAAAGAGTACTTGGGCAAGTGACGAAGGTTATTTCGAATAACAGGCAAGAAATGACATAAACCAGTATCCTTGTCCACGTGGGCCAGGGCCCCCCATCCCTTCCCTCTCATGTGGATGACTGGCGCTTAACTACACAAACGTGGCCTACCTTGCATGCAGTTTCTGTGGTGCATATGGCCATTTCAGCCCGGATGAATGCTTGGGGGATCTTTCCAGTGGTGGGTTTCAGCTTTTGGCCATCTGTGAGATCCTCACGATGAGCCTCAGGCAGTGTTTGCTTTGGGTGTGATTCCTGTGCAGCTGCTGCTTCGAAGCACAGGGGGCGGGCTGTGGGCTTCAGTTCCTGTTTCCAGGGTACCATGCGTCACACTGTGTTGCAAGGGGTCTTGTAGAATTTGGCATGACTAGTGGAGTATTTTTGGGTGGGCTAAGGGGACTCTTACCCTTTTTCGGTTGAACCTAAGGAGGTGCTTAGGATGCCATGGCTGGTGAGGGCTGTGGTGTTGTCTCATGCTTCTGTGCATGCATGCTGTTTTCATATACCGGTGGGGATGACAATGGTACTTACATGTCAGCATGATAGCATGGTCAGGCCTCTGTTATAGGATACGAATCTTATACTGCATTGACAGGGAGACTTGGTCGAGGTCAGCGTTTGTGTACTGCATTGATGGGTAGACTCGCTCGACCACGTTGGAGCGGTTAGGGAGGTTGGAATGTTATGGCTGTTTTCAATACAGGTGGGGATGACGGTGGTGCTTACATGTTAGCATGATTAGCACGGTCAAGCCTTCGTTTTAGAATACAGTACTTCGTTGAGTGCATGCTGCATTCGTGAGAAGACTTGGTCCATTAGCCATGTTTACTGGGTTGATGGGGAGACTTGGTTGATCACATTGGTGTGGTCATCCTTGTACCCAAGTTGAAACTGTTGTTTTTTCAGGTATTTGGTGCTGATATTGGTGATTTTGCTAGGCTGGACACTCGTTCAGGTCACCTGATCATCAGGCTGCAAAATCTTCACCTTATGTTTTTTCGTTTCAGGTGGTAGAGCATCTATGCACCTACCGAGTTCTGTTTGAATTGTCTCTTGACTCTCTTTTACGTTTTTCAAATGGTTAGCGAAATTTGGTTGGGGAGGGCCAAGTGGGGGTTTGGGGGAGAACGGGTAGATGATGGAGGAATCATCATCATCTTCAGTATTACAACACAGCGCGGGGAGGATGGCACAATGGAGAAATCATCATCATCATTTCATCAATATCACGGTTATCATCATCATCATCATTTTTTTTGAATGTGCCGGGTGGGTTTCAGGTCCGCTGGGCTGCCATCCGGGCATGAAAACGCCACATCCACAGCATAGTTTATGCTCTGACACCCAGTGTTGCATACCCTGATGGTCGGCACCCCTTGACTGGTTGGCTGCTGACCAGCCAAGCGGTCAGCTGGCCAGTCAGGGATCTTCCAGAACCCCCAATTAACCCCACAAGCACCCCCATACAGCCCCATACACCCCCATACACCACCAAACTGCCCCCGAACACCCTCATACCACCCTCCGCCCCACACACATACCCCCTATACCATCCCTATACCGCCCTCCAACCCCCCCCATACCTCCCCATCTCCAAAAGTTTCTCAGCGGATTCAGGCTTTACTCAGCAAACGCAGTACAGCCCCCAACTCAGATTTGAAAAAAAATCAGTGGATGGCTGTTTTCGAACTGGTTGGAAGACCGCCGACCGGTCGGCCTTACTGGTCGGCTGCGAAATGGTCGGCGGTCGGGGTCGGCTGTTGGCAGGTATGCAACCCTGCTGACACCTACGAAGGGATGGTTGTCCTTAGCCTCTGGCATGAGAACTCCGATTTGTCGTCGTTGTGCAGGGGCTACATTAATATTCTCTGCAGCATTCCACTTTTAGTGGATGTCTCAAAGGACAAGTTCACTTGCTTATCCTATCCACGCTAATTGACTGCCCTATTTGGTATCACACCCTTGACATATTTCCTTTAACTCTTGAGTGGGGGTTACATTACTTTTGGCATGCCAACAACATGCTATGCCCTTAATGTTTCCTGGAAGCTGCAAAGTGGACTGATTTCTCTGAGCTTTGTAATTTATTTCAGGAGCACTGGAACAGGGAAATGGAGACAGTGAGAGCACTGCTTATGGTGAAGGGGTCCCGGCTAGATTGCCGTCATCTCAGGAAACTAGCTGAGCTTTGTAATTTATTTCAGGAGCACTGGAACAAGGAAATGGAGACGGTGAACGCACTGCTTATAGTGAAGGGGTCCCGGCTAGATTGCCGTCATCTCAGGAAACTAGCTGCACATAAATGCTCATATAGGGTTGCATTTTATTTGCGGTTGCTGCTGCCAGCGCTGCCATATTTACGTGCTTATGCAGTGAAGGTCGCTTCTCATATTTATGTGCTTATACAGTTTCCGGTTTCTTATGTGTATGGAATCTTGCGACCTCCAAAATGGCCTTTGGGATGATGGCTGTGGCAGAAGCATGGCAGAATGATGCATCAGCAAGGACTCTTGATATGGAAGCGACAGGCGATTGTACTGTTCCGGGTTTTCTATGGATGCCCTGTACAAGTTGAACGGGAGACTTTGTGTGTTGTACTGTTTCTGGCAGAGTAGTCACGATGACGGTCGACGCCTCTGGATTTGTCGGGGGCCGACCAGCCGACCGTCTGATTGGTCGGCACCTACTGGTCAGGGGTCGGTCGTCACCCCACAAAAAAGGGGGTCCAGAACCCCAAATAACTTCATCAACACGCCCATAGGCCCCCCCAACACCCCTATACACCTCCCCCAACACCCGCATAGCCGCCCCCAACGCCCCCCATACACCTCCCGGACACCCTCATACCCCCCCCAATACCCTAATACCCCTCCCTTACCCCTCTACAACCCCCCATAACCACCTTATAACCCTCCTATACCTCCCCCTATAGCCCCCATTGGTAGACGCCAAAACTACCCTGGTATCTGGTTAATGAGAATGAGATTCAAAATCTTGGTAGACGCCAAAACTACCCTGCTATCTGGTTAATGAGAATGAGATTTTGCGAAAGGAAGATTTTGTTTGTGTATGGCATCTTCAGTGCACTGATAAGAAATATGCGAAAGCTAGAGCACTGTTATGGTGTTCAACTGACCAGGAAACACTGGTTCGCAAGTTGCAGGGGTGATTGTGTGTGTTGCATAAATCTCACTTGTGGGTGCTGATGTCTAATGACCATGAACTTCAAAATCTGCTGCAGAAATGTCGCTTCTGGTCTTCTATGTTCTATTGGGGATTGTTGTTTGCTTGCCAACTTAACTGTGTCTCACAGGACTGCTTTCAAATGTCACCTGCTGTGTTTCAAAGGTTACTGCGCGATAACCCACCTTTGGAGATTGGAAGACAGAAGGAAGAGCTGATAACCATGGTAAGTATTCGCTCGAAAGTGGAGGTTGGATTGACAGAATATAGGGGGGCGTGTGATGAATGGGCTACAAGGGGAGATGCATGTTGCAATACTGGGGCACTGTCACATACCGAGATGGTACAGACCAGAACCAAGAACCAACCTCTCATAGATAGAGCAGGATAGCACAGCGGCAAATTGGAATACCAATGATCAGACCCAACCAATGTCGAAATGCAGACTGGACATACATCATCATCATCACTTGGTGTGAATGGCCTGGCACCACACACAAGGATGAAGGCTCCAGGCACAGCTCATACACAGATGAGGAGGAGGGGGAAGAGACGAAGAAGAGGGGGAAGGAGATGGAAATTTCGTCAACCCAAATGTCGCTGGTATCAATCCCAAATAGTCCCCCAAAACGTCTGTCCAATGTTGAGTCTGAATCCCAATGTCGTCAATCCGCCCCCCCGTCTCTCTCTCTCTCTCTCTCTCTCTCTCTCTCTCTCTCTCTCTCTCTCTCTCTCTC
>BFEA01000020.1:2905225-2918871 GCA_003427395.1 Chara braunii | reverse complement strand
ACTCTCTCTCTCTCTCTCTCTCTCTCTCTCTCTCTCTCTCTCTCTCTCTCTCACGAACGCGCGCCTACCGGTTGCTGGCCCGGTACTGCTTCGCAATCGGACAGGCTCGAATCTTAGATGAATCTTGTCCCCCTTAGCGCCAGGTTCATAGAACTAGGCACTGGCCTCTCTCTCTCACTATCTCCTTCACTCTCTTTGTCCTCTCTCATGGTCTCCCTCACTTACCCACCTGTGTGCACATGCTGTCTCGTTCGTTCCCACACACTGTTACTCTCCCTTTCTCACTTTGCTGCTCGAGCACTCTTTCCCCACGTTCCCTCGTACGCCTAATGAGCAAATTCACTCACGCACCATCTTGAATGTATCTGTCCACTGTTGGGATCAGGTGCATGAAAGCCACGTTTCTCTTTCTCACATACACGCACATACTGTTTCACTCTCTCTCTTGCCTGCCGTCTTTCTCTCACTCTGTTTCCCACTTCACTCACTTCTTGCCCGCTGATGACTGCCCATGAGAGCTGTGCTGACTGCATCCAGCACACTAACACGAACGGGTATGAATGAGAATGGCGGCGGGCTCTGCTGTCCTGTTGGCCCCGGACTCCTTGTTCCAAGACTCTCCCGTACCTGTTCTGTCCTCCCCTCGTATATATTCCACAAGGCCTTTCTTCGATCGCACAAGTTGAGCTGAGCAGCCTCCTGAAATTTCGCTGGTCCCGCCAACATAATTTCTCGACTCAGTTTTCCAACCAGGTTTGACCCGTAGTGCAGCAGCAAGATGTCACGACCGGTATTGCATTTAGGCCAGCAGCACCGAAGTTCAGGTACCAAGTCTGGCACTCTCTAGGTCCGGTGACTGGTCCTAATCCATTATCCCAATGAGCCTGCCTACAGTAACGGGCCTAACGGCCAAGGGCCCCAAAATACGTGATTCGAAAATATAAGCCCGGTGTAACCACCGAGCCTTGTTGCAATGTCTCTGAAGTCCACTGATCCGTCCAGGAAGCGTGCCAAATCGGAAATCAAGGTCCGTATTCCTGGTGACGAACTTGTGGCAGCAGTAGATCGTATGCTGGTTTTCCACATTTTTAAGATCATTGACTTCCTTGAGGTGTGCACCATTATGAAACGGTATTCACCTGTTAGCAGTAGCGAGTGCAGATCCCAGGGCTCGATCGCTAGTCCTTACCTTACCTGTGTCGACCCCTAGAGTTGAACCCGTGACCTGTGTTATGAACTTGGTTGTCTGACGATTTTTACCGCCACTCACACACAGACAGTCTCATACACGCCCATACATGCATAAGAGAAGGGGGAGAGGAGACAGAGTCCAAACTGTACACAGATCATAGTATGTAGCGGAAGTTCAGCCATGCATAGATGGGGAGAAGACACTGCGTTGTCGGTGCAAATACCCTTACAAGGGTATCCGCCCTGGTTTTTGCAAGCGACAGAAAATAAGTTTGGTTTAAAGTTTAAGTATTCCGCGCGAGGCGCGACAGCATCTATGGTTCACGTTGGCTGGAGGGTTGGCTAGAATAAAGAGTGTGTGGGCGTGCAGATTTGAGGCGAGCGTGATTTTTTAATTGTTGATGATTGAAGAGTCAGCGTGATCGCAGGCCATAATGTTTTTCTCTTGATTAAACAGGGATTAAAAAGATTACGTCTCGTTGATTAATGTGCTTACATGTGACTTGTGCTTACGTACGGAGGACGGCATCGACAACAATGTGACTTCTGAAGGCGTTTCGGTAGCTCGACGCGTCGCGCAGTGTCCGTTTATTTAGGCGTCCCAGACTCGGGCCTAGCACTGTTAGTTACTGCGTCGGACTTTTATCTGAGACGTTAAGGAATCGAGGTCGAGTGGCGACGACGCGGGAATATCCGAGTGGTGCGAAGGGGCCGAGGGGGTCGAGGGTCGTTGGGCTATCCCCCTTGGTTTTGCCGTCGGCGGCGTCCGATCGGTGGTGGCACTTTCTAAGTATTTCTTTTTAGCATCGTATTCCTAATAATTCTTGCTATACGCCGGCGTGTCGTTGACCTGGAAGGGACGCCGGGCTTAATGGGCGTCGCGACAGTCGAGAACCTTGAGTGCGGGCCCCATTTGACGGGTCCGCGTGTCCGGGATGCAGGCGGAATTTTACTTTTCCTTTTTGTTTTGACTGTTTTGAAACACAGACTGAGGAAGTCGACGCGTATGAGAGTTGATGGGTGGTTAGCCCACGAAGCTGAAGAAGCTTGACTGGCAGAGTTCGCCGCAGGGCGCGCCGTTCGCCACCCGCAAACTGTTGAGAGAGGTTTGAGCGTGAGCATGCCCATTGGGGGCTCGAGGCGGTGGAGAAACTCCGCAATGGCTGAGAATCGCAGTGGTGTGGTGTACGACTGTGGAACCGCGCGCCGAGGCGGGGGTTACAGCCACCGGCAGTACAATACCTGCTGCAGCAAGCAGGGTGTACCGGCCAGGGGCCAGTCGGTAGTTCAGGGCTGATGGGCGGACCGCTCGGGGACGCTGTGCCAGGGAGGCCGCGACTCTTATTGCAGAGGTCGGCCGACGATCCCCGGGCATAGGGACGAAAGACTAACCGTCTAAGGAGGCGGCACCTTCGGGAGTTTCCCTTAGGATAGCTGGAACTGTCGAGGCGCTAACACCCAGCGCTGGACGACCTCGAGTGTAGCTGGCAAGGGGCACAACTCGGCCGGGCAGCGCTGCGCAGCGGCGGGCGACGGGTGTCGACGTGGAGTAGCGACGCAACAGAGGCAAAGCGAGCGGGGGAGACAGGTAGCACAACACTGGCAAGCGAAGGATGCAGGGCAAGGCAAACCGAGAAGCGAGTGAACTTGGACGAGATGTTGCGGCAAGTGCATGAGGCGCGAGGGAGCGAAGATGGCAGCGAGTGAGCCGGGTGCAGGCGGAGAGAGAGGGGGCCGATGGACAGACTGTTGCGGGGCGACTGTCGGACGGGCGTTGAGGCAGGCAGAAGGGGAAAGCCGGGAAGGGGGGTGAACGAACGAGGCTGGGGCTCTGCGCCAACCATAGTTGAGATGGCGGGAACACCAGCTGAGCGCAGCTGTGAGTGGGGTTGTTTGCCCAATCCTCCGCGGAATCGGGCGGGGAAACGCACGTGTGAGGGGTTCTTAGAATGGGTGAATTCAAATCTGAGGTTAGTTTTAGTTAGAAGTTGGTGTTTTAGAAGCTAGGAAGAAAAAGACGTGCGTGTAGATGGCGGGAGCGAGGAAGAAGACGAGGAAAAAGAAGGCTCTGTTTACTCGTTTGAGGATGGATTTCAGCGAGTGAGAAACTGCCTCGGGGGTTTTAGACCGGGGCCGATTTCAATTCCGTGGTAAGTTAGGGAGGGAGATTAGTAGAAATAGAGTTAGTAAGAAAGGATGATTGCGGGGAGTTATGGCGGAGGGGGAAAATGACGGGAACGAAAAACGCTCGTACCTCGCCCGATCCTCGATGGATTCGAGCGGGGTAAGATACTGTTCGGAGGTTTTTAGATAGGGTGACCACGGCGGTGAAGGCGGTTTTGAAGTCGGGGTAGTAGGCCTTGTAATATTAGATGCGAAGACTGCGCGAGGGAGAAAACTTTTTGTGGTATGAATGTATCTGCCCACATTCTAGTGGGAGATTCATTCGAGAGTTACTCAACACTATCCAAGGATGCGGTGTTGGGCCAGTCAAGGAGAGGGTAGAAATGAGGAAGAACAAAGTAACGAAGAAAGAAAGAGCTTACCTGAAGTTCGCAAGTTCCCAGGATTGATGGCTCGTCACTCATCTCGAAGGTATGTGACCGGGCGGAAGGATTAGTGGGGAAGGAGACAGAGAAATCAGAAGAACGGGAAACTGAGGAGTTTTGCTACGTACGTGGTCGGGGGTGAGTGGAGCTGCAGGATACAAGGCCGTGTATGTTCCTATATTCTAGCGGGGAGTTTCATCCCCCTATAATCATAGAGAGGCAACCCCTGTAGTAAGCCGGTGTGCTGCTCATTCGCTACTTTGAGAGTGGTGCGGCACGGAGCTACGGGACCGGAAAGGTAGTTGCCGGATGGAACGGTGAGAGGGACGGGCGTGAGCTGGAGACTTACCTGTTGGCCGGTGCCTGGCCTATCCTGACGGAGGAAGCGGACGGATGCATCGGGCATGAGACAACTGATAGAGAGAGAGAGAGAGACAGAGGAACTACCATTGAGGTAACAATGTCGCTTGGATGAGAATCGAGCTTTAGAAGCATACTGCAGGCGCAGGGTAGACTGGAAGTGGCAGTTTGAAGACTCGTCTGATGGCCACCGCACCATTCACCGTACCAGTCGGCGTACGCTGAGAGGCCGAGCCGCAAAGACATAGGTTTAAACGTTGACTAATGCACTGATTGTCCTGCCGACCGGGGTGGCCGAGGGAGAGCCGCAAGCTAGTGAGCTTACCTGTGACAGGATTGGGCTCGGAGAAGGGAGATCTTTGTTGAGGGCAGCAAATGGGTGGTAGTTTGACTGCAGTCGGCTGGTTAAACTGCGTTTTGTTGTGTGCCGTTACGCATCGCCGGCATTCTATTGAAGAAAGAGAGAGGTGGCACTGCTGTTTTGAGATCGAGGTACAGGGACCGAGTGGCACACTGATGCTTGTGAAGGGGGGTTGCCGCTACGACTTCAAGCCTCGCCAGAGAGAGTCAACAACGAGCAATTTGACTTTGGGTTGAGCAGGCTGCTGCGTACCTTGGTCACCATTTCGGGGCCCTCAGGCGCACCAAGGCAACAAGGCCCTCTCGCGTGAGCCTGAGAGCACCTTCCTTGTATCTGAGAAACTTGACCTTTCTACTTCTGCCCTTCAAGTCTAGTCCTGATCTGAGAGGAAGGTTGCAGGCGGGATTACAACTCGTAGGACCGCAGCAAGACTCTGTGGGGAGTCAACCCACCGATTGCGGGAGCTCTGCCGGAGCTCAGGAAGGAGTTCTGGAGGCAGGGAATTGAAAGGTAACCGTTGCTTTCCTTCTATAAACCTAGTTATAGCCCCTATCTATATCCCCTTTTCTTACTTTGACTGAGTATACTGCATGCCCCTCTACTTTGACTTTCAGCTTGACTTTCAAGACACAAACTAGACTAAGTAAAGGAAAGCATGTGCAATGTCAGTTTCAGTTTCATTGTTTGACTAAAAGCAGATTGTGAAAAAGGGGTTTGCATCAGGGGGAAGGATGGGAGGAAGGCAGTATTGCTTTAGAGTTTGACTGGGTCGTTAAGGCTAGGAAAACCCCACAAGTTTGGGGAGACCCAGTGCTATGTTTATTTTGGATTGCTTGGAGCGTTAGACCATTCCATAAGTTTGGGTGGTCTGATTGCTCTGGAGGCTGGGAAGTTCCCATAAGTTTGGGGAGACCCAGTGCTATGGAATTGCTTTGAGAATCGGACCATTCTATTAGTTTAGGTGGTCTGGTTGCTTTGACTTGCGAGGGCTAATTGTGCTTGACTTTTTCAGGGGCCAAGTGCATTCTGTAAGTTCAGGTGGCTTGGTTGCCTTGTCTACTTGGGCTTTCTCAATTTATTTGGTTTTGAACGAGGAGGTATGAGCCATTCTATAAGTTTAGGTGGCTCAACCTCTTCCTGCTTTTATTTTGAGGGAGTAAGTTTGACAGAGGGCAGACCATTCTATATGTTTAGGTTGTCTAGCCTAATGCCTCGCACAAGGTGAATCAGAGAGGAACGAATCATGCAGAGAGTCAGACTGATCTGCAAGTTCAGGTGGTCTGACTCAAAGCCTCGCAGATGCTGGAACCCAAAGGTTATAATTTGGCTATATTCTATTACTATTTTTATCTATGAACAGGTTAGTCAGGTAGGGTCCCATAAGTTTGGGTGACCTGACTATAGCTTATCACAAATTGAAGAGTATTAATTAAGAGTATAACTGAGGGTAACTTGGGCCGACTGAGCATTGTTTATAAGATGAATGGCTCAGTCCTACACCCGCTTTTGAAGATTAAGTTCAGAGAGAGATATACAACCTGGCTATTAAACAGTTCAGGGCGACTAGAATGGCCTAGTCATATGCCCAAAGAAGAGAGTAGTTGTGCCCCCTGTTTTGTGTATATCTTGGCTAAGTTAGGCATGTCCCATAAGTTTGGGTGGCTTGACCTTATGCCTTATGTGAGCTGAGTATAATGGGGCAAATCATTGAAAGACTATGAACTATTGTTTGTTAAGTTGACTTTGGGATGGTGAGAGTACTTACCTTTGTGGTTTGGCCTGCATGTGACTGAGTGAAGCTACTACGTAGTTTGAGTTTCAATTGATAGGTAGTTGCTTTAGTTGCTCGCCACGTGCTAGAGCCATAGGAGTTAGTTTCAATTCCTGCTGAGCTAAGTTTTTTTACTTAGGTCAATTTCTGCATTTTCTGGGATCATTTATTATACTTGGTCTTGTATAATCTTGGTAAGCACTTTCTCTACGGGAAGCGCTGCCAAAATTTCTACAAAACCAAGGAGTTAGTCAGATTGTCTTTAAGGTCCAGTTTTTTTGATTTTTTGGCTTAGTAAAAATCTGAAAAGCCTTCTTTTCTAAAGGGAGTGCTGCCAAAATTTTTACTAATTCAGGGAGTTGGACAAAATTAGACATTGAGAAGTCAAAGTCATTTTAGATTCTGAACTTAGCTTTGTATAAATTTTGGAATAGCACTTTCTCTATTAGACATTGAGAAGTCAAAGTCATTTTAGATTCTGAACTTAGCTTTGTATAAATTTTGGAATAGCACTTTTTCTACGGGAAGCGATGCCGAAATTTCTACAAATCTAAGGAGTTAGTTAAATTTTGTTCTAGTTAAACTCGGGTCTTGTTTTTCGAGTTCATATCCGATTTAGTATAGATTTGGAAGATTTGGAAAATCTCCCTTTCTAAAGGGAGTGTTGCCCAAATTTTTGCTAATTGAGGGAGTTGGACAAAATTTGACTTAAGAAGGTTGAAGATGATTTTTGCTTTTATATTTAGGCTGATATAAATTCTGAAAGGGCACTTCTCCTACGGGAAGCGTTGTCGAAATTTTCTTAGTTTAGAGGAGTTGGATTATATTTTGACAGGTGGCAATCCTAGAGAATCCACTCTTTAGAGAGGAGATCTTGCCAAGGTCTACCTTTCTTTTGATACTTGCTTAGAGGTAGACTTAGGCTTAGTTAATTAGGATAATTTAAGTGAGATCATGATATGGGGATTATTCTCCATGGACTTATAGATTTAGCTTGGGGATTGACCTGTCTTGTCTTACAGATCTTCTTGATCGATGGATTCAGGATTTGGGCTAGATACAGCTTGATCCTACGAGGATCATCTTCTGTTATCATTGATAACAGGTCGGTTGCCGATTCGTCGGTTTACGATTTAACTTCAATCCACTCCTGTCACTCAACCTAAAGGCTTCAGCCCTGTGATTTGAGATGTTTCATTGTGTTTTTACACGGACTTTATTGAATGGGCATTTAACAAAGGTACTGAGTATTTTATTGATGGAGGGGTGCGCTAAGGTTGAGGTTTGTATGGCTAAAGCAAGGGGTGTGAGCGTCGAGAATGGTTGAAGTTGACTCCGTGTAGTGCATGGACTTTTTGGTTGAATCTTTGATGTGATTGCATGTATGTTTGGTGATTCGGACTTTGGATTTGACTGCCTGCGTTCACATACATATATACATGGCTGAGAGGAGCCCCACTGTGACTGTGAGAAGTGATCGTCCTATACTAATAACCCTTTTTCATATGTATATCTGTTATCATTGATAATAGGTCGGTTACCGATTCGTCGGTTTACAATTCAACTCCAATCCACTTCTGTCACTCGGCCTAAAGGCTTCAGCCCTGTGATTTGAGATGTTTGATTGTGTTTTTACGCGGACTTTATTAAAACAAAGGTACTGAGTATGTTATTGCTGGAGGGGTGCGCTAAGGTTGAGCTTTGTATGGCTAAAGCAAGGGGTGTGAGCACCGAGAATGGTTGAAGTTGACCTCGTGTAGTGCATGCACTTTTCGGTTGAATCTTTGATGTGATTGTGAGAAGTGGTTGTCCCTCATCTAGGGCCTGGAAATAAGTCGAGGGGTTTGACTTTGACAGCTGCCACGGACTACAATGTCCAACCATAGAAAAGCTAAAGAGCAAAGGCTAAAAGAGGATCCCCCTCTTCTCTCAAATGCATGATCAAAATTATGGCTTGAGTGTTTTCGCGCGGCCTACTGGGACCGTGCGTAAGGGTTAAACAAATTGTGCATTTGAGAGAAGAGGGGGATCCTCTTTTAGCCTTTGCTCTTTAGATTTTTTATGGTTGGACGTTGTAGTCCGTGGCAGCCGTCAAAGTCAAACTCCTTGACTTATTTCCAGGCCGTAGATGATGGAGCTGGTCTCCAGGGCCATGAGGGACGATTGCCACCACATGAATGAACCTGTGTACCACCCACTCTCCGTAGGGTGCAGAAGAAGGTGTGGCTTTCAACCGCACTTGACGATTGTCCAGCGTCGAGAGATTAACCCTCAAGGCGCGTGTCAGCCGACACTTAAGTGTCGAATGCGACCCTTGAGATTAATGAGGGCCGCATGAGTATGGGTACTACATAGTTCGCCATCATTGAGACCGCTTGCGTACGCTTGCATTGCGAGTTCGCCCTGTCTGCGCGGTTTTATACTAAGTCTCTCGTGCTACGCCCATCCGATTTTCGCATTGGAAAGTTATGGGACGGCTACTAAGGGACTAGGAGTGTTGTCGCGTTGTTTATTCAATGTCGTTCTCTATAAGTACTCGTATGTGTGCTGTCTCTTATACACATCTAGATGTGTATAAGAGACAGGTTTTATACTAAGTCTCTCGTGCTACGCCCATCCGATTTTCGCATTGGAAAGTTATGGGACGGCTACTAAGGGACTAGGAGTGTTGTCGCGTTGTTTATTCAATGTCGTTCTCTATAAGTACTCGTATGTGTGTGTGTGTGTGTGTGTTTTATTTTTATGCTCTTTATAGTGGTTTGCGCGTGGTGTGTGGGATGCGTCCTAGTCGACCGTTACGAATCGCGCTTGGGACCTCAGCCCCCCAAGATGCCGGTTCGCGCGCGGGTTCGATAGAGGCGTAATACCGCGCGTACCCCCTATGCTACATCGAACGAGAAACGCCCTCGGCTGGTCCACCTCTGCGATTGCAGCTGATCAACTTTCGTACTGTGGACTGGTAGCTCGACGGGGATACGCCCACCGAAGGGAGGTGACAACTCCCGTAAGGTGGAGGTAAGTTGTGCCTCGCGTAGGCCATATCCTGTCGTAGGGGCTCGCGAGAGGTATGGCTGGCGCACTCGGCCGGAGCGGCTTGCGGAAGCTCCATGTGTATTCGCGACGAAGGGCTAAAACCAACTCCTGTGTGACGCGGCCGGGAGGGTCCCGCGCTGCCTTGTGCGGTGCCGGACCGATGCGCTCGACAACGTGATTCTCACTCTCTGACAAACTCACAACTTTACACATATCAGAGTACGTAGCGGAAGTTCAGCCATGCACAAATGGGGAGAAGACACTGCGTGATTCTCACTCTTTGCAACTCCAGGGGTGGAGGTAGATGGTTCCTGCCCTTCTACCTTCATTACCACTTCCACCTGTGGCTGTTGCTAAGCACCTTGGTCTGCCATTTTCCACTTTGCAGCGATGTACAACTTACTTCAGACACTCTGAAATCGCTGCTATCTCAGACACAGTAGGTAGGTGGGCGTGTGGGCAACAAGCGGTTTGGGTTGGAACGGTTCTTTGGGGTCAGGTGTCAGACAGACAGATAGTCCAGTAGAATCATTCACACGATTTCCTTTTACTGACCATGCACCACATTGGAGTTGGTAGACACAATCCACTACTCTTCCAGAGAAACACTAGATTTCCAGAGCCCACTAGAAAGCAAGAGTGGTTAGTGAGAGTGATAGAACATTGCAAGTACAGAGAGAATGATCAAACAAACAGAGCGATCCAGTCAGAGACCCTGAATCTTATCCCAGACTCCAATTTCGACTTTGATGACTCTGGCGGCCATACTCTGGGGTATGGCGAGATACAGTATTCACTGTTTCCAGTGAAATACTGCAAATCCAATCAAGGCCTCCTGCAATTCTGACTATTTTTTAATTGCGATTCACTGACAACTAATTGAATTGGAGTTATGACTGACCGTAGCTCGCACAGGTTATAATTAGACTCCGCGCAAAACTACATTTCACAGTATCTCTACTTTTCCAGTATAAAATTTACAATCTGGGCATCCCAGATGAACCGCAATACAGTCAGGCAGTCACATAACAATTTTGGATGAAAACGAGTCAGCAGAGGGTAAGAAATTAGCAGAGGAAGGTAGGAGAGTGATGGCTATGGCTGTCATGCAGTTTGCGATTTTCAAATCCTGTCACTGACAAACAGATAGACCATGAATACTAATTAATCCAACCCTATCTGAATCGCTATACAGGGGTGTGCATGGAACGGACTCACTTTCAAAGTTTCTTGCGGATCTGGGTGAAGATCTGGCTATGGTAGACCGAAACCCTCATTTCGCGAGTTTCTTCCAGAGCTTCCTCCTCTTTGTTCCACGCACAAAACTTCTTCAAACTTGTTGATCCTCTTCAGGATCCTGAAGCGTTGCAAGCCGTTTAGTAAGATTCCCTGAATCTGACCCTGTGGCGCTCAAAAAGGCAATAGGAAATTATCTCGCCACAGTGCTTGACAGCCGCTGATGCTATAAATAGCCCCAGATGGTGTTATCTTCACCAGAGATTGACACAGACTGTCAATCTCCCTCAGCGCTGCCCAGGGATGAAGCCGCTTAGAGATCCCTGAAGTCCCCAGGGGTAATTCGCCACTCTGAGGTAATTCGCTATGCTGTCCTCAGGGTTGGCTATGGCGAATTAGCCTTGTGCTCGCCACTTCTTAACAAGCGCCCTGACAGGCTCAGTGTCTGCTCAGTGCAATCACTGAACTCCTGATTTCACCGCTTTAGATCTTCTTCCCTGTTGACTCAGTATTGGGGAAGATGAATTGCCATGAACCTCTTGCCAGTCTATCGCAAGATGAAGAAAATGCCCCTTCGCACTCAACCCTCAGTGCTCCAATTCCAATCCTGCTCTGATACCAACTGTTATGAACTTGGTTGTCTGACAATTTTTACCGCCACTCACACACAAACAGTCTCATACACGCCCATACATGCATAAGAGAAGGGGGAGAGGAGACAAAGTCCAAACTGTGCACATATCAAAGTATGTAGCGGAAGTTCAGCCATGCACAGATGGGGAGAAGACACTGCGTGAATATCACTCTCTGACAAACTCCCAACAACCAATCACAAGAAGAAACCTGTGAGGATAACAATTGGAATTCACACTGATGATGAGCCAATTAAGACCAGATATCGTTACCGAGTTTGTTCCAGTATCTCGCCACTTTCAGAACCCCATACTTCACTCTCTACCCTACACCCAGTTAGTAGCGCACAACCGAAACAGCCTCCCAGAGGCCAGCGCCAACCGCCTAGATGAAGAACAGATCCTGCGATGAAGTCTTCAGTGCCGCTGAAAAACTCTGACGAAGGAACAGGCAGCTATGGCTGCCGCCACCCACAAACACTTAGTGAAGAGCCTCGAAGTAGCCTGGCCATATGCAGATACCCTCAGGGGTAGATGCGCTGAGGATGTCCCAGCGCTGACAACCTTCAGGAGGGCTGGCTATGGCTGCTGTCCGCGGCAAGGGTCTCAGGATGCCGCTTGTAGACAATTACCACCGCCAACTTGCTTGGCTTCTCCAAACGCTGCTTGGCGAAAATGAACAGCCAAAAGTCATGAATCGATTTTCCTAAACTATTAATAGACCTCTACTACCCTAGCCTAGACCTAGACCAGACTGACTGGACCGATCGGTACTATTCCAGTTTCGGCCTCTCGGCCTCTCCCTACCCGGCTATAGGTTATAGGACCGTCTATCGGTATAGGCCCTTCGGGCCTGTCCGTACTAGGGGTAGCTCGGGTCTTCTATATGCAGTAGGGGTAGCTGTAGGAAATACGGGTTAGTGTTGGGCCTATATTTCCCATATTCGCAGATATGTCCCTCACGAATTTTCCGTACAGGTAGGTCTCTCGGTTAGCCCTCAGCCAAACAAAATAACGAATCTACCCTACCGCTGGTACTGTACAGCCTCGCAATCAGTCTCGGCAGTCAAAATCAACAAGTCATTGCACTTGTGTATTTGTAACAGTTGGTAGACTGTAGTAGGGTCCGTAGGTTGTAGGGGTTCGATCTGTAGACCTGTCGAATAGAGGTCTTAGTGAGTTCTAGAAGTCGCACCTGTAGGATTCCTGAAAGGTCAAGGTCGTAGTTGCTACAGCCCCGAAGGGTCAAGGTCGTAGCTGCTACAGTGACGAAGGGCCAAGAGTATAGACTTTCGGAAGCTTCGGAAGTGGCCCTTCACACGTTGCTGACAGTAGTCCAGAGGCAAGTGGGCAAGTGGTGGAGTCCACATGTGTTGAGTCAGCGGTACCAGTCCCAGTCAGTCCTAGTCCAGTCGAGCAAGTGCCGTATGGGACTGTGTGCTCCACGGGCATGGGGAAGGGGCAGACCAACGAGTTACAAAAGTACAAATCAAGAGGCAGCGCCCAACCATTCATTCATTCCTGCGTAAGCCATGCGGGAGCACTGCCACAGCGACTTGTGCGAGGTGGTCTGCTGTATGCCCGAAGACGAAGTGGGCCGAAGGAGAGCTTAGCCATAGCGGTAGAGGTAGTAGCGGCCATAGCCGCCATAGTTGGGAGAAGAGTGCAGCATGTGTGTGCGTGTGTGTACAGTGAGTAGCGTGTGGGATATCCAGGGTGATCCTGTGTGTGAACAATGCAGTTGGGACACGGTAGTGAACAGAGAGTTGTTGGGCGCTGATGCGCCATACAGGCATCTGAAGGGAGCTTGTACCTGAACTGGATTCTTGGTTGCCATATCTTTGAACTTTGAGTGGGCGCTTGTCGCCAGTTTGCTGTGCTTCCTGTTTACATGTATGTGAAGTGTGGAAGAAAGCGAGTCTGATTGCAATTATTTCCAAATTTTGATAATTTGGAAAACGAAGCGGTCGAGTTACCTGGGCTGATGTCACCCTTAGCCCCGCTGTGTCCCATCGTCTATTCCGTGTTTCGACTTAAAGATATAGCCTTTGATCAGTGATTGTCTTGAATACCCACGCAGAAATCTTTCCAGCCCTGTCAGAGGGTTCAGCTTCGACACTCCGGACAACCTCGAGCAACTGAAGTCCCTAGCCGTACGCAACAACAAGAAGAACCCCGTGAATCAGCCAGCCTCGACCAGCAACCGATAATGCCCTATATGAAATTACGAACAGCACAAGAATGGACTAGTCTTAATGGGGGTAGCGAAGCAGGTGAAATCGAGGTCCGTGCACACACAAAAATAAAAGTCCTAATAGGGCCAAGCAAAAGGGGTTGGATGGGGTTAACATTGAGAGACATGTTACATACTATGGGGCAGAACCAAAGATCAACCAATATAGGATGAGTATGTATGCAACGGAAGTCTGATAAACGGACTGACTCACATAGACAGACTCACATAGATATCACTCCACACACATACAATCGTGAGATGGTGGGGTCTGAGCCAT
>BFEA01000020.1:2871998-2884661 GCA_003427395.1 Chara braunii | reverse complement strand
GCGCAGTACAGCCCCCAACTCAGATTTGAAAAAAAATCAGTGGATGGTTGTTTCTGACCGGTTGGCAGACAGCTGACCGGTCGGCCGTACTGGTCGGCTTGGATACGGTCGGCAGTTGGGGTCGGTGGTCGGCAGGGATGCAGGCCTGGAGCAGGTGACAATTTTTTTTCTGCAAGGCTGGTGCCGTGTACTAGCGGTTTTAGACAGCAGACTCATGTATTGGTGGACCTAACACATTTTTTCTGGTACACGCGTCAGGACCTTAAATGGGAGGACTTTAGATTGAAACGGTTTCACCCAGTTGACCTCACATTGCAGTCACAGAGATTCGATCCCTAGACCTGTGCCACAACCCTGTACATTGATCCTGTGTGCTGAGTGAGATTCGATCCCTAGACCTACCCTATACCTGTACATAGACGCTGTGTGCTGAGTAGGATTCGATCCCTAGACCTGTTCCACATCCCAGATTAGTCTGTAGTTTGGGCAGTAGGACTTGATCCCTAGCTCTGTAGATTAGCAGCTAGGTCTGTTACCGATAGGCTTAGGAAGTCTGTTCTAGAAGTCTCTGCGAAGTCTGTTGAGGACTGGGATCTGTCTGTAGGTCTGTATAGTCTAGAAGGTCGTAGGACAGTCCAGCCAGCGGGTACCAAGGGTAAGGGCTGCACGTGGGGAAGGTTCTGGAGCACGCTGTGGGTTTCACACGTTTTGGCCCAGAAGGCCAAACGTCTGGAAACTTCCCTGGGCCACACGTTTTGGCCCAGGCCCACACGTTTTGAGGCAGGCCCGGGTACCTCCAAAGAGGTATAAATAAAGAGGCAGCGTCCAGCCATTCATTCATTCGCCTGTGAGCCATGCGGGAGAGATGCCTTGGTATCTTGTGCGTGGAGGTCTGCAGGTGCCCGGAGAAGAAGTGGGCTGTGAAGAAGACAGCGGCCATAGCGAGCCAGCGAGGGAGACACCGACGGCCATAKCTCGGAGGAGGAAGACGACGGCGGCCATAGCCGCCCAGCTGTTGGTGTAGACAGTGTACAGAGTGTGAGTGGCTGTGCAGCGTGGACATTCAGGGTGATCCTCGTACGTGTGTGCATGCGAGAGTGTGGGAAGTGAGGCTGGTGGTAGAAACGGTGTTTGGTGGCCATAGCCGCAAGGTGTACAGCTGGTTCAGATTGAGTTTAATACGAGTTTATTGTTGTTTCTGAGTTGAAAGCAAGTTTGATTTTGCCATTGCTGGTACCCGTTGTCCATGCCGGCGGAGCTGCAGCAAGTGAAGAAGAAGGTAGAGACCGCCATAGCTGAAGCTCGAGAGAGAGAGAGAGAGAGAGGGGGGGGGACGGCAGCCATAGCTGTCAAGCTCGGGGCAAGAGTCGACCAGCGAGAAGAAGAGAGACGCAGAGAAAAGGAAGAAGAAAGTGACGAAGAGGGAGACAAAGTCGGCCATTGCCGAGGTGAAGAAGACGAAGGTTTTGACGACGAAGAAGATCCACCATAGCTGGAAGGTTGAAGGGTTGACCAGGAGAGTTGACCAACGTTGATCGGGAGTTGACCACGGGCGTTGACCGGGTGTTGACCGATGTTGATTGAGAGCTGACCAAGGATGTTGACTGGGCGTTGACCGAAGTTGACCGGGGCGTTAACCAAGAGCGTTGAGCGAGGAGTTGACCAAGATCGTTGACCGGAGTGTTGACCCAGCTGGAGCGAGAAGATTACCGGTACCATCTCTCCATGCCCTGACCTACCCCTTACCCCGTGGATGTGCACCTTCACCTTGGTACCTGCTGACATTAAGTCTGCCAAAGTAAGTGAGTCCTATCTCCCTGTCACTTCTGTCTAGGTCAAAAGAATTTTGTGTATGTGGTCGTAGAACCGTAAGTCCAACCAGAGTAGTGCATAGAAGTCCCTTAGACACGAGGTAACCTGGTCGGTCTATGTGTTGAGGCGAGAAATCGTTGTTGATTGTGCGCTTACACCATGGTGATGACCAGAACTGGGTTTAGTACCACCCCCTACAGCAAGGAGCAAGAGAGCCGCCACCCTTCTGCGTGAAAGGAATGAGAAGATGGAGAAAAGGGAGTTAATCAAGCAGGCCAAGATGCTGGCCCTGCTGGAGGAGCAAGAGGCAAGGAAGAAGCAGATGGAGGAGGAGCTGAAGAGGGATCCGAAGGAGAAGATGGCGGCTATACGAGAGGAGGTGGAGAAAGAAGAAGAAGAAGGGGAAGAGATAGTAGAGGAACAAGAGCCGTTGGAGAGAAGGAGAGGGGAAGCTAGCACAAGCAAAGAAATCGAGATTGCTTGGATTGCACAGGAGTGGGCCGCACGTTTGGAGTTGGGGGAAGACAGGGAGGCCGAGATGGCCGTACCCCAGGAAGAGAGAGAAGCAGCAAGGAGGCAAATTGAGGCAGAAAGCGACCCGGTGAGGAGAAAGGCGAAAGAGGAAGAACAGCGAATGGCACGGAGATACCGGCTGTCCCAAGAGAGGGTAAGACGATTGGAAGCGGTGGACAGTGCAGAGAAGGACCTGAAAGCGGCTGAGACCAGGCTGGGGAAGATCAGGGAAGAGACGAAAATAGCCACTAAATACCTTGACCCAGGGTGTAGAGTCTTTACTAACTGCACATCATGAACAAGCGCAATACATCTGCAGCTTAGAAGTAAAGATAGATGCAATGTGTGCTGGGTTCAAGGATTTTGCGAGTGACGTGATAAAGTATTTACTGGCTGAAGTCCATAATGCAATTAGTAAGACTGGAGAGTTTTGTATCGGCGCCATTGAAGGCGCCAAGTTAGAGCCGGCCCCACCACGCCGTGAGAAAGGTAAGGTTCGTTTTCCCGAACCCTTCAGTGGAAAGAAAGGTGAAGATTTCAATATCTGGGAGGCCAACATGCACTCCTACTTGTACCTGCAGGGAGTCACTCCTGAGGACCACGTTTTGGTGGCCTTCCAGGCCCTTCGAGACAAGGCGACTAGCTTTGCTAGGTCGCTTGCTCGTGCTGCAAATTGCTAGAACGACATGGTTACATATTGGAGACTGACACCCCTCTTTGAGTTCCTGAAGTCACTCAGAGAGTGATTCTCAAATGTGACGCAGGGGCTCAAAGCCTCTGACAAACTCCAAATGATACACACTAGACAGTGGAAGAGTGTGCACACCCTCAAGTCCGCCATGGACGAACTGATTGCGGTCCCTGAGCATGGTGGTTAGAGCAAATGGCTGTTAAGTGCGCTGATTTTGACTTCTTTGTGGAGGACGTAGTTTGAACTACGACATTGTTCAGAACATGTCTAAAACAATACCTTACCTTATCAACCGATGCCCAACTCCTTAACGCCTTCTATCGTGCCCTGCCTGAAAATATTCAGAGACACTTCTTCGAAAAGAAGAATCAGCAGGGCAATCATT
The DNA here is from genome assembly GCA_003427395.1 of Chara braunii. Lineage (NCBI taxonomy): Eukaryota > Viridiplantae > Streptophyta > Charophyceae > Charales > Characeae > Chara > Chara braunii. The sequence goes on along the minus strand of BFEA01000020.1, from coordinate 2,881,260 downwards.
ATGGTACACTTAGTCGGAAGGCAGTTGCATTTGCCGCACAAGCATCGCCAGTTACCACGTTCTGGCACAAAGATCTGTCAAAGGGAAAAACGTGGAAGGGACGCACCATCTCGGGCCAAATCAACGCCAAAGATAGTTTAATTCTGACAATGGAGGAAGGTGGTGCTGACGAGGTTCCGTACTCTGACATCGAGTGAAGACTGGAGTAGGAGAACAACGGTGCAGGCTAGGGGAGAACCTACGCTGCTGGTGCGGCCGGAGGGAGGCCGCAAGGAGGAGGACAACGGTCCGGCCAGAATGGTCGGGCCCCAGGTGGCCGAGGACAGGGCGGCTAGAGGGTTGGCGGCAACGGTAACGGCCAGAGGGAGGAAGGGGAGGTCCCCCGCCTGACCGTCCGTGTTTTAGTCGGTCACCCCCAAGACAGGGAAGGTGGCACTAAGGCCGGCCCGAAGGCAGACCCTGGCTAGATCTGGGTATACATCAGGGAGTATGGCAAGCATGCATTGACAGTTCTCAATGCATATTCTGCGGGGACCTAGGCCACATTATCAAATTTTGTCCTAAGTATAGGGACCGTGTTGCGTCTGGGGCAGCAAAAGACAGTCGCCGGTAGGGGTCGCAACTGCACCTACCCCAGGAGTATGTGGATCTGAGCGTGCGCGTTCGCGCGCAGTCTCCCACTCCACATATCTCCATGGAAGAGGTTGCAGGCCAGCGTTTAGTAAGTTGTCCAGAGACTGCTTGTGTTAGGGTCTCTCTAGACGCTTTCCTCATAGGCTTAGCCGAGGAGTTGAGAGAGGAGGCAAGCCTGGGCCAAGATGAAGAAGGATATTAAAGGACAACTATCTAGAGTTAGCATAGGAGCCCTAATAGACAGTGTGGTGACTAGGTGTTATATCAATTGTAAAGCGCTGAAGAAGTTAAAGCTAAATCTAAAAGTCCAACGTGTAGAGGAACCCGTAGTCAGCATCCTTGCAGACAATAGCAAGATGTGTGTTGAAGAGTATGATGGGGCCAACACCTACTTTCGCCTAGAGAAAGATGGGAAAGTAGAGAAGGTACTGCACTCCTTGACCCTCCTTGTAGAAGAGAGTCTTCTGTTTGACATTGTTCTAGGTACGAATTGGGGAGAGGCAGTAGGAGCCGCACTGCACCTTAGAGAGCACGAGTGTAGGCTCCCTAGCGCGTCAGGCGAAGTCAAGCAAGTCTGCCTGTTCCACGAGTCTGGGGTAGATAATCCCCTTGCCCATTGCTGCCTCAGCGCTCCTGCATTCGACAAACTTTTGCGAAAGGAGCAGCGCGAAGAGCAGGTGTTTGTAGCCTATGCTAGGCCGATTTTTGACCAGCCCAAGGAAGATTAGAAGATCCATCCTACTATCGCCAGTCTGCTGGAAGAGTACAAGGATTTATCTGAAGCACCTTCAGGAGTAGTGCCCAGACCAATCCAACACCGCATAGAGATAAACCATGGCAGTAGAACGCCTAAGGGGGCAGTCTACAGGATGTCTCCCAAGGAGTTAGAGGAGCTTCGCAGACAGTTAGATGAGCTCCTAGAAAAAAGGATGGATCAGGCCTAGTTCATCACCTTTCGACGCACCTGTTCTATTTGTCCCAAAGAAGGAGGGAGAGCTACGCATGTGTATAGACTACAGGGGACTGAACGCCATCACCGCCAAGAATGCAGAGCCATTGCCGCGTATAGATGACTTGTTAGATCGCGTGCAAGGATGCAAGTATTTCTCAAAGATAGATATGAAATCAGGATATCATCAGATAGAAGTGCACCCTGACGATCAGTATAAGACGACGTTCAGGACGAAGTATGGGCATTATGAGTTCATAGTGATGTCGTTTGGACTTACTAAATGTATGAACGACTTGTTTAGACCGTGGTTAGATAGATTCGTCGTAGTTTATTTAGACGATATCTTAGTATTCAGCAAGACCCTCAAGGAACATGAGGGCCATCTGCGGCAGATTCGAAGCAAGCTGAGAGAGTCTAAGTTCAAGATTAACCTGAAGAAGTGCGAGTGGGCCAAGACAGAGGTCCTTTACCTAGGCCATATTGTAGACGGTGATGCTATTCGGCCTGAGGACAACAAGATTGCATCCATTAGAGACTGGCCAACTCATAAAACGTTGACAGAGTCGCGCTCGTTCTTAGGACAGGAAGTTTGTGAGGAACTTCTCCACGATCGCTGCTCCCCTTCGTAGACTTCTGAAGAAAGAGACTATCTAGAAGTGGGACCAGGATTGTACGTAAGCCTTCAAGAAATTAAAGAAATTGAAGAAGGCTTTGATAGAGTAACCTGTCCTCAAAGTTGCTGATCCATCATTACCATTCGTTGTTACTACAGACGCGAGTCAGTATGGCATAGGTGTCGGTCTACAGCAAGATACGGCAACGGTTAAGGGCCGTAGAGTTTATGTCAGCCAGGCTGCCCTCAGAAAAAGTCGCAGCATCGACATATGAAAGAGAACTCTACTCTCTCAGGCAGGCTCTAGAGCACTGGAAACACTACCTGCTTGGGAGGCTTTACTCAGACCACGAGACTCTTAGATGGCTAAAGACACAGGCCAAGATGACGCCCAAGTTGACTAGATGGGCTGCTGAGATAGACCAGTATGACTTTGAGTTGAAACCCGTCAAAGGCAAGTATAATGTGGTAGCCGATGTGCTAAGTAGGAGATCTGATTACTTCGGCGCAATAGTGCACTACCTAGACATAAGGGCCGATCTGCAGCAGAAAGTAAGAGAGGCCTATGCACAGGACCCGATCTACAGTGAGCTGCCGAAAAGAGTAAAGGAAGCCCCAGATGGTGAGCCACACTACCGAATCACGAACGGGCTACTGTTTGAGAAGACTAATGTCGCTGACAGACTGTGTCCCCAATAGTGAAGAGATCCGTAGTCTGATCTTAGGGGAATGCCACGATACGGAAGGGCACTTTGGATGGCAGAAGACTTTAGCTAACCTGATGATGTCATATACATTGCCAGGAATGAAAGCAGATTGCATAGAGTATGTGCGCAGCTGCAAGGTATGTCAACGGAATAAAACTACAACCAGAGCCCCGCTAGGTCTTCTGAGACCCTTGCCTATTCTGTCAGCACCCGGAGATTCAGTTTCCATTGACTTCATGGATGTATTTGTTCCCTTGCCTTCAGAGGCACGTACAGACTTAGTCATTAGTAAGTTTTTCGACTTCTGGGTAAGCGATCATGGTATGCCGCTGTCCATAGTCAGTGATAGGGACACGCGGTTTACTAGTCAGAATTGGCAGGATCTTATGAAAGTATATGGGTCTAAGTTGTTGATGTCGTCAGGCCGACACCCAGAGACTATTGGCCAGACAGAGCAGATGAATAGGATCTTGCAACAGCTACTTAGAATGTATATTAGACCAGATCAGATAAACTGGGATGAGATGCTTCCCAAAGGAGCAAGTGCCTACAATAATAGTGTTCATCTAGCTACCTGCAGGACTCCTAAAGAGCTACATAAGTCCTTTAGACCAACGCGACCGCTTGAGGGACTAAACCGGGACCAGATACACATACTACCACCCGGCACACGAGAGTTTGCGTTACAGCATGAGCAGGAAGTCGCTAAGGTCATAGACAATCTGAGAAAGGTCCAGCATCGGATGATAGAGCAAGCTAACAAGCACCGCCTACCTTCACAGTTTCAGGTAGGCGATCTAGTCTGGGTCAAGTCAAAGGAGTTCGCACCAGAGGAAAACATCTCGCAGAAGCTCTTACCTGCGTATAGAGGACCGTGGCCTGTCCTAGAAGTCAAAGGAGGAGAGGACGGCCCGTGATATACTATAGAGATTCCAGCACACCTCCACACGTACCCAGTCTTCCATGCATCTAAGTTGTTACCCTGCAATCTGACAGATTCCCTTCTAGGAGATCGACGATTCCGCCAGACATGGATGGTGCATATGATATAGATCACATAGTGGAAGAGGACGTGTTTAGGACAGGAGGTCGAGGTCGTCCCCAGGAGCAGTATAAAGTTCGGTTCGCATACCAGGAACCCAAGGATGACCGATGGTTCACAAGAACAGAGCTTTTGGAAACCACTCCCGACATAGTACACGCGAATGAGAGGGAAAGAAAGGGCAAAGATCCTGCCTTGAGTTAGGGTGTTCTCGGAGGACCTCAAATTTAGGACGTCGGGAGTGAAACGGTTTCACCCAGTTGACCTGACATTGCAGTCACAGAGATTCAATCCCTCGACCTGTGCCACAACCCTGTACATTGATCCCGTGTGCTGAGTGAGATTCGATCCCTAGACCTACCCTATACCTGTACATAGACCCTGTGTGCTGAGTAGGATTCGATCCCTAGACCTGTTCAACATCCCAGATTAGTCTGTAGTTTGGGCAGTAGGACTTGATCCCTAGCTCTGTAGATTAGCAGCTAGGTCTGTTACCGATAGGCTTAGGAAGTCTGTTCTAGAAGTCTCTGCGAAGTCTGTTGAGGACTGGGATCTGTCTGTAGGTCTGTATAGTCTAGAAGGTCGTAGGACAGTCCAGCCAGCGGGTACCAAGGGTAAGGGCTGCACGTGGGGAAGGTTCTGGAGCACGCTGTGGGTTTCACACGTTTTGGCCCAGAAGGCCAAACGTCTGGAAACTTCCCTGGGCCACACGTTTTGGCCCAGGCCCACACGTTTTGAGGCAGGCCCGGGTACCTCCAAAGAGGTATAAATAAAGAGGCAGCGTCCAGCCATTCATTCATTCGCCTGTGAGCCATGCGGGAGAGATGCCTTGGTATCTTGTGCGTGGAGGTCTGCAGGTGCCCGGAGAAGAAGTGGGCTGTGAAGAAGACAGCGGCCATAGCGAGCCAGCGAGGGAGACACCGACGGCCATAKCTCGGAGGAGGAAGACGACGGCGGCCATAGCCGCCCAGCTGTTGGTGTAGACAGTGTACAGAGTGTGAGTGGCTGTGCAGCGTGGACATTCAGGGTGATCCTCGTACGTGTGTGCATGCGAGAGTGTGGGAAGTGAGGCTGGTGGTAGAGACGGTGTTCGGCGGCCATAGCCGCAAGTTGTACAGCTGGTTCAGATTGAGTTTAATACAAGTTTATTGTTGTGTCTGAGTTGGAAGAGTTTGATTTTGGCATCGGTTCTCAAGTGTGCATGTTGAAAGCAAGTCCAGAGTCGAGTCTGATTGCACGATTGTCGTCGTTGGATTAGACCAAGGGTAGCCTCGTTGAATAGACTCACGGAGTTCATTCTCCCATAGAAAATATGGAGGGAACACAGAGAGTTGCTATTATTGTTAACAGCTTGCATTGTGCAACGAGCCCAGTTTTCCTTTGCTGTTATTGTTAACAGCCTCTGTTTTCCTGAGGGTCTATGAAAATCATAAGAATCCGTTACTAACTATTTGATGGAACAAGGTCAGAAGTAAATGGGTGTGTGAAGAGCATGAGGGCCCTGTGGTTCCATGTCATTGAATATCTGGTATCCCTGTGTCCAGGAGGGTAGGGGAATGAACAGCTTTGGTTATTTCATGTTTAGGGTTGGGCCTTCGGGGGGACTAGCATGCTCTTTGATGTGCTGGTGCTGGAAAGGTTGGAGAGAAGAGTCCTTGCTGAGAGAAACCACCATACCCAGGATTGATGTTAAGTGGTGATTAAGGGTCAAGACTCCGGAGCAGAATGGAGAAGGGTCTCGAGAACATTCCATGTATTGTTATTACTCATTTTTAAGAGTTCTTTGAAGGTGTGGTTGTGTGATTGCATCAGTCACCGTTTCTCATTTTCTATGAGCATGTTCTCACTTTTGTCGGTCCTGCAAGGTTGTTTTGGAGGTTTTGTCTTGGTCATAGCCAGGACTGATGTTCAGTGCTGATCAAGGGAGATGATGCTGGAGGTGAATTGGAAAGAGAGGGGAGGACATTTAGGGTCTCGTGTTGGTGCTCGTTTTCAGGAGTTACTTGTGTTTGGTTCGTTCGCTTTGCTATTTGGGTGATGTCATTTGCTGGTTCCATTTTTTATTGGTCTTATTTAAGCCTTGAATACCAATTCCTTGAAGTTGAATGAACTTCTGTTGAACTACCAGAGCAGCGCTTTTGTCATTGCATTTGTGACAAACCATGTTTGATGAGCATGTCCTCCCTGTCTGCTATTCCTGTAGGAGAGCGTTTTGGAGCTTTTGTCTCAGTTGTACAAGCGAACTCTGGCAGACGCATATCGTGCTGGGCCTGTTCCTGTTCGCAGGTGAGGATGTGGGTTCCTGATATCTGGCTTGTTTCAGGATGTCACATAAAAAAAGCACCATTGCATGTCTTCCTCCGTGCTTCAATCATCCAGAGATCAGTAGGGAAAACAGGTTTTATTAACTTTTATGTTCGACCACAGTCATAGTCAGTTGCCACCTGTTTTGAGTGCGCTCTGATCTGAGGTGCAGGCACCACTGGGCTATGTGCAGGTCTACGTTTTGAAATCCTATGCCTGGCATTCACAGTCAAATAGCCATGAGATATTTTCCTGCGATGACCTAGACATCATCCAGTAGGGCCTGACTGTGCTCTGCACTGAGGGGTAGGCGCCACTGTGCTATGTCCAGCTCTACGTTTGGAAATCCTACGCCTGGCATGCCCAGTAAAATATTGCAACATGCAATGAGCTTTGAAATCAAATATGAACCGAAAAATCTCACAAGTCGCAACATGCAATGAGCTTTGAAATCTTCCTGCGAAGGCTCAACACTGTCCATTGAGGCTTCACTGCGAGTTGCGTATGTGGAGTAAGTTTTGAGTGAAGAAATGCATCTATATTAGTGATGGGTAACATTATTTGGCCGAACAGGCTGTAGGGGTAGCAGGTAGGCAGAAGGTCAGAGTACCAGTGGACTGCTTACCACTAAAGCAACAACAATTCCCAAATTAGTAAATTAGCAAGTTGGGTATCAACTTGGTGTTCGTCGCTGTGGACTGTGACCACCAGGATCATGTGCTCATCTTCATTCTCCACCAGATGGTTCTGCTAAACGATATGCTTGGGATCATGTGTTCATCAGCTGCAGAAGCCGCCAACAGATCTAACCCGCACATATGTGGACATTGGATGTCCTGAGATAATTGCACGTGTTTGGTTTACAACTTTACATGTACTTTTTGTCAGCTGATACCCCTGTTGACAGCCGAAACAAAGACAATTCAAAGTGATAGTTCCGTCTGTGGACAAAAATGTTCAGCAGGCCTTATGAAGTTTTCCAGGACAGAGAAAGCCGACCCTTCAAATTTTTAGCAAACTCTCTGGTTCAAAACAAGCTCGGATGGCTCACAAGGCCCTATCCGCACCATTGAACCTGCAGAGTGCCGCCTTTCACTCAGGCAGTATGGCACATGTGGTGCACCAGCCCGAAATTAAAGACTGGATTGTCGCGAGTTCTCTCCCTCTTTCATGTCACGGCAGTTGTTGTTTTGAGAATGCTCAGTTAGGTCTTCCATGCGCTCATCCACCCCATCCTTACAATGTGTGTCCTTTCTGTCGTCAAGGACAGCCTCATTCTTGAGCTTTTCCCTGTGTTTAACACCTTCCCCTTCACTCTGCCTCTCTCACAGCATGCAAGTGGGCTGTTATGGCATACGGGGATGGGGGCAGCTCACGCTCAACTTCATCAACGTGGCGAGCCTTGCACGTGAGAGGCACAGTGGAGGTGGAGTTCAAAGAAGAATGAGAAATTTAATGGTTTCAATCTGCCCTTGTTTTTTCTTTTTGTTTTTATTTTTGCATGTTATCACTGTGCCCGTTTTTTGCTATTATTCTTTGTTCCGCAAAGTGCGCTCTTTTAGTTTGTAGTGATGTGACAATATATAACTATCCCTAAGTTCCTGCGTGTGACAAGCGGACGATCGGGGCCCTCCGATTTTTTGCTGCACAACGGTCCCGATAGTCTGCTGATGTTTTTTCTTAGAAGTTGAAGCGTCGCCAGGGTCAGTACCGGTCCCGCATGCCAGTGCCGACACCATGCTTGGTACCGGGCCTGCGCACCGGAGCTGGTACCACACAAGGTACTGGGCCCTGCGCTAGCAACGGTACTGTTGGACATTGCCGGGCCAGCGCCAAGCGGCCACACGTAACAAACGTTTTCCGACTTTGGGAGGAGGTGCAGGAAAAACTGCGTGGCCCCACACCACAGCTGCCCTCCAATTTTTTTGACTTTTCATACCCTAGGCTACAGCGCTCGACTCCGACTGACTTCTACGCTGCTATGCTTGACTAGGACTTCGCTCTACGTTGGACACACGAGCATGCTCACACGCACACCAACACGCGCACACACGCACACCCACACACTCAAGCACGCACGCACACACGCACGCATGCACACACACACACACATGCACGCACGCACACACACACACACACGCGCGCGCGCAACGTGGTGAGTCCTTGACCATCAGTACAGTTCGTCTTGAGCGGACTGTCGGGGTTCAACCTCCTGATGAGTCGGTGGAAGTCCAACGAAACAGTCTGGCTGAGTCATTTTATGAGTTCTGTATAGCGAAAATAACAACACACACACATACTCAGACTCACCCACACAGAACAAACACACCCACACACCCACACACACACACACACACACACACACACACACACACACACACACAGGACACACCGTGTCGGCATCCTGAATGTTGGACCCTGAGGCTTGAGCTGTGCAGCCTCAAGGCTTTCGAACGACCGCACCTTGATGGCTGACAGTGAGTTTGTTATTCGTGTCTGTTGCGTTCATTTTTGGTGGGCTTGGAACTATGAGAGAGAGAGAGTGCGTATGTGTCCTTGTGTGTGTGTGTGTATGTGTGTGTGTGTGTGTGTGTGTGTGTGTGTGATAGAGAGAGAGAGAGGAAGAGAGAGAGAGAGAGACCGACAGACAGAGAGAGAGAAGGAAGTACCTGTTGAGAGAGAAGAGAGAGAGAGAGAGAGAGAGAGAGAGAGAGAGAGAGAGAGAGAGAGAGAGAGAGAGTCCATCAACTTCTTGGCAAACGTTCCCATTTTTATTGCGGGCGTAGCCGCAACAGGTCCCCTAGTAATCTATTAATCTAGCTTTTCCTCTCTCTCTTTCTCCCTCTGCCCTGTCTCTTGCTTTCTCTCTCCCTTTCTTTTCCTCTCTCTCACGCGCTCTGCATTGTCATGCAACAAATCACCCTCATCTCTCTCTCTCTCTCTCTCTCTCTCTCTCTCTCTCTCTCTCTCTCTCTCTCTCTCTCTCTCTCTCTCTCTCTCTCTCTCTCTCT
>BFEA01000020.1:2836355-2866690 GCA_003427395.1 Chara braunii | reverse complement strand
GAGAGAGAGAGAGAGAGAGAGAGAGAGAGAGAGAGAGAGAGAGAGAGAGAGAGAGGGGCAGAGAGTCGGGTTGGAAGGGGGATTAAATATTGCTAGATCGTGTCACATGAGAGAGAGAGAGAGAGAGAGAGAGAGAGAGAGAGAGAGATTGCATTGGGCAGTTGTAAATACTGTAGTCCTGGGATGAGTAAGCAGAATTGTGCGGGCATAGCTGCACTGCGTTTACTTGTCTACTTCAAGTATGGTGCTTATCGCCCTTCGTCTTCAACCTCAATCGGACTGTCCAATTCAAGCGCTACAGCAGATGTTTGGCAACATGCGAATCGACAAGTGACCCGATGAAGCACTGTACCAGCTATAAATAGCAGCTGAAGTGGATCTTTCTCGGTTCCAGATGCGGCCTGTCGGGTGCAGTTTGGCAGTTCCGGAACTTACATCTGTCTGGATGCTGCTGCAAAACTGGACTTTGGGATTTCGGACTTTTCTTGTCTGGTAGCAGGCCTATGACTTCTAACCACCTAACTGTTGGACTCTACGGACCTACGATGCTTCGGCCCCTAGGCCCTACCGGACTACTAGGACCTGGACCTGGGACCTACCAGGCCCAGCTGGACTGGTCCCAGGTGGGACTCTGGGACTATGTTGGGACATGTAGACAGCTTGAAATCCTTTCACAATAAAAAAGCCACTTCACCTTCGAATTTTAAGAACGAGTTGCTTTCAAAAATCACAAGTGGCATGGCGTTTTCTTTTGAAGTGAAGATCACTAAAAACTAGAGCAGCTCGTGCAGCTTCACCTGCGGAAGACATTTTTGGAAACCCTGATTTCTTTGAGTGACCTATAAAATCTTGTTCTCTGAGTCCAACGTTGCTCGACTTTATTTGATGCAACTGTTACGATCCTGGTCATTCCCAAAGTGCAAATTCACAATGAAAGACAATGCCACCCAGTTGCGAAAGACATGAAAGCACTTGCAAAGAGATAGAGACCAAAAAAGAGAGAAAGAAGAGAGAAAGAAGAAGAAGAAGAAGAAGAAGAAGAAGAAGAAGAAGAAGATGTACACCGGCAAGTCCAATGACAAATCCCCCTTCTCCGCCACCTTCCTCCTCCTTCACTTCGCCAATCTTTTTCTTCTTCCAATAATAATAATAATAACAATGAGTGGATGAGCCAGAATCAATATCCGAAGTTTCGTCTTACTGCTGACATCACCATAGGTCCACCATAGCTATGGCTTCCCCCCTTCTTCCACCTCTCACAAGCCTAGGCTATGGCGGACAACTGAGGGCTCTGCCCTCCTGTGCAAAGGACAACACAAAGCAGCTATGTCGCTGCACTCCTGTCCAAAGGACAACCCAAAGCGGCTATGCCGCTGCTGACTAAGCCGCCATGCCTGACTCTGCCTCGAGCTTCCTTGGTGCTGCACTACCCCAACTGGGGCCTTTCAGATGCGGCGCCCAACAAGGTGATGAAGATGGTGTCCACCATAGCCAGGTAGGTACCTCGCCACTCTCCTCCTTCGCCCCCTTCTTCCTCCTCCTCAAGCTGGGCTGCTCGCCATAGCCAGGCTGAGCGCCCAGCTGCTCTTCACCTCCAGGCAGCGCTGCACAAGTCCAGCGCTTGGCTCAGCAGCATGTCGCCAATCCCCATATCGCAAATGAGGAGGCGCTGTTTGCTCCTCCGGAAGATATGGCGGCCTACTGGCCTCTTGGGCGGTGACTTCCTAGGCCGATCGGTCTCCCAGCAACTGGCACCTCCTCCCTTTCGGAGGGAAACATCATTGCAGGCTCTGCTATCGTCCGAACAGGCCCTAGACTCAGGCTACTTGGACTGGTACCGGCCTACCTCTAACCTACCGCTACTGGGCCTCTGAAAATGCCAACTTTTTGTCTTCTTTTGCTCGGCCTCCATTACCCGACACTCCTACCACTAGTGTTCCCCCGCTGCTCTTAAGTGTCGCGGGCCTACCCCCGTTACTTGAATGTTTTCCCCGCTGCAACCCTCGAAGTCACTGCCACAGGTAAGTAGCGGCCCTGAGGGGCCTTTCAACCAACAAGTACCCTTGCGGGTCACACACACACTAAGCCGACAAGCACTCAGACAGGCGTTCAAACCAGCAGGCACGCACACACACAGAGACTTGGAAACCACAGCAGAATGCGGGAATCTCAGCAAGGCATTCATTCCAGCGGCAAATCCCAGAAATCAGCAGTGTTCTCAGTCGGTGTTTTGGCTGGTCATTACACTACCCCCCTATCAAGAGCGAGGTCGCTTCGAGCGAGTAACTCATACAGAGTCAGCACAAAATGCGTCGTAGGCGTAGATTAGAAAGAGAGATTTAGTAAGACCGTGAGGAGTGAGTTTTGCAGAAAACTTAGCAGTCTGTCCATCAGCGATCTGTCGTTCATAAGCGTTAACAACATGGGGAACATTCTTTAGCAGCTCTTTTCAGTCACTCCAGAAGAACTCTTTCAACGGGTGATAGAGGAAGTGAACCTTGTACTCTCTGTTCCTCCCTCTTCCTTCATGGGAAACAATTTTGTCTATCTCATGGCCGCCATCGATAGGACAAGGTATCATAGGATCTCGGAAGGGAAAAGTCTCATCAGTGATGTGTGGAAACAGTTTGGATGCGTGAAAGACCGGATATGTGCGCAGACGAGGAGGCACGTCAATCACATACGAAGGACCAAAATCATCCCCAACTACCTTTAGAACCTGCCAAGGGCCATAGTAGAGTGGAAGAAGCTTTCGTGATATGCCCTCTTCGACAGAAAACTCAGCCATTTTGACCCAGACATAACTTCCTACTTCGAAGTTCCCTTCTTTGCGCGACTTGTTAGCATGTTTGATCATGGCATGCTGGCGCTTGTTCATCGCTGCGATAGCAGCTTTGAGCAAGCGTGCATACTTGGCATTGTAGCCGGGCATGTCAGGTGTCAAACCAGAGGACCATTCGGGGAACAGTTAGGAGAGAGGATTGTGCAGCTGCCAACCATATTGCAGCTGATTCGGCGCCACGCCAGTCGCAGAGTGAATGGAGTTGTTGTACAACCCCTTCACTTTGTGTTGCTCCTTGTCCCACGTGTTCTCATCTGGAATAATTAACGCGCGAAGTAGTTGGATGACAGTCTGGTTGATTTCCTCGGCCAATCCATTGGCTTCGGGGTGTCGACCATAAGTGTTGTTGAGTTTAGTGTCGTAGATTTGAGAAGTGAAGTCCTTCCAATCAGCACTAATGAACCTGGTGTCCCGATCACTCACAAGAGTTTTCAGGGGTCCATACTGCAAAATGTACTGCTGGTGAAATTCTTCGATCACAAGCTCAAGTGGTGCATGATTAGGTAGAGGAATCAAATTTAGAAATTTGGAAAAACGATCCACGATGACCATGACTTGTGAATGTCCTCCCGCACTCACCCTCCCTATGTCTGTGAAATCGATAGATACCGACTCACCGGATCCATCAGGAATGGGGAGGGTTTCGTCAGACCATAAGGCTTATGCCTATGAACCTTGGTTCTTTGATAGACTTGACATTCAACAATAAATTTATGAGCAGATCCCTTCATTCCCAGCCAATCAAACTGCTGCAAAAAACTTCCATACGTCTTCTCAAAGCCGAAGTATCCACTCCGACCATGTGCCAAATCCAAGAAATGAGTCCGGAGAGGCGCAGGGTTGGGTACACACAAACAATCAAACTTCCCGTATCGGCGGAATACAAGACCCTCGCACTCATGAAAATAAGGCTGACTGCTAGGGTCAACCTTGAGCTGCTCAAGGATGGGACTAAGGTCTGGATCCTTGGCAGTGTGTTTGACCAGATCCTCCTTCAGTTTCCTTCGAAGGTCATACGAACCCACGAGGCAAGTCAAGAATTCAGGAAGGCGAGACAGCGCATCAGCAACCCAGTTATAGCAACCTTTCTTGTGTTTCAATTCAAAGCTGTAGACATCAATGTCATGCAACCAGCGGGTCAATGTTGGAGAGAGTTCAAATTTTGTCTGAATCCACTGCAAGGTCTGATGATTTGAGTTTGCTGTAATATTTGAGCGGACGTAGGCCATCGCCATCATCTTGTTGCAGCACTACACCAATCCCATACTGGCTCGCGTCCGTAGTGACCACGAACGTAAGGTTGGGATACGCAACGGAGCACAGGGTAACTTACCAAAGCCTCTTTCAAGGCTTGGAACGCAGTCTCGCATTTCTCACACCACGCATAGGCAACATTTTTGTTTGTTAGTCTCGAGAGTGGGTGAGCAATGATAGAAAATTTGGGCACAAACTTCCGGTAATACGAGGCTAAACCAAGAAAAGAACGCAGTTCGCGTACGTTCGCCAGCTTAGGCCACTTTCGTATGACCTCAACCTTGGTTGCCTCCGGCTCAAGGCCGTTTGCAGACAACCGGTGCCCAAGATAGATGACACTGTCCCTTCCAAACTCAGATTTCTCTAAGTTGAGGTGCAGTTGTGCCTCTTTGAGGACTTGCAAAACATCCTCAAGGTGTTTGACGTGCTCTTCCATGGACTTGCTGAAAATTAAGATGTCGTCGAGGTAAACAACAACAAACCTGTTGAGCTGATGGCGGAGAACCTTGTCCATGAGGCACTGAAATGTGGCTGGTGCATTCGTAAGACTGAAGGGCATAACGATGAATTCATACTGCCCATCGCGTGTTTTGAATGCAGTTTTGTGCTGGTCGCTCGGATCAACTTCAATCTGGTGGTAGCCAAACTTCAAGTCGATCTTGGAGAAGACCTTGCACCCACCTGCAACATCTAGCAGATCATCTATGCGAGGCAAGGGGTAAGCGTTCTTTCGGGTGATACGGTTTAGGCCACGATAGTCAATAGACTCAATACACATCCGGAGTTTGCCTCCTTTCTCCGACACAAACAGGACAGGTGCACCGAACTCAGACTCACTAGGCCTAATCCCTCCACGATCAATCATGTCATTAATTGAACTCACCTTGTCCCATACGGTAGACGCAACCCTTTGGAGGAACACTCCCTTCTATTATCTCGATCTTGTGTTTGATCGGACGCTCTGGAACTCCACGAGGTTCAACCAAAACTTCAGGAAAATGATCTAATTGACAGCGAATGTTTGTTGGGACTTCCGGTGGAGGATCATCCTCATCAGGAGAGAGAAAATCAGATTGAGAATTTACAACCATTATAATCGAATTCGAAGTACTTGGATCAGAAGTAGAATGATTCTTTACAGTGGAAGTAGATGGAATAGAAGTAGAGGTAGTAGAAGTAGAATTACTTTCCGAGGTAGGAAATGGAACAAAAGTAGAGGGCACATGGAGAGGCTTTACAAGAGCTACATGCACATACTCAGCTTCCTTGCGCCTGCTGACTGATTTGCGGAATTTGATTGCACTCAAAAGAGTCACAGGGGACTCGCGCGTCTCGTCCAATACAACGGTACGCTCGTTCCCCTTGGCATCACGCACCACGAACTGAGTATTTGCCCACGTGGTCCTTGGACAATGAGCCTCTAACCAGCCCAAGCCAATAACTGCGTCGAAAGGACAGTTGTCCATGACATAAAAGTTCAGCTTGTGTGACAGTGCCATCCTTGTCAAAAGTGACGCGCACACCTTTGACAGCATGTGTTGAGGTGACAACCTCTTGGTTGCCTACCTGGGTCTGACAAGGGTTCTGCAATTCCACTTGCTTCATTCCCATGCCCGCCTGACGAATCCCGTTAGAAGAAAAAAAGTTAGTCGTTGAGCCATTATCAATCAGCACATGGATGTATCGGCGGTTAATGAGCAGCTTAAAGAAGATCAGTTCCACACTCCCTTGAACGACGTTGATGTTCCAGGTGCGAGTGGAAGTTGACTTCCTTAGTCTCCTCCCAAGGCTCAGTGTAAAGTACTTGGATCGCAGCACTTTGGTTTAAGCATCAGTTCGGGCTTCAAGAGCAGGCGGTTGATCAGATTCAGGCTCCTTGGAGGGGCCTGCAGCTGATTGTTCAACTTCCCTTGTTGTAGAGAGTGTTGATGACTCTTCTACGCCCTTTGCCTGTTTCCCTGCAGACGCTAATATTCCTGCACAGCGTGCCCAGGCTTTTGACAATGCAAGCGCACATGTAGTTTGGATCTTCTCTCCCATTCTTTTTTACTAATGCGGAGGGCTTCCCAAGGCTTAGTGGAAGCATCCTTCGACTTCTAAGGGATCTTTGCATTCTTGGGGGGGTGTGCTATAGTTCCCTTACCTAGACCACGGTTAGGCCCCTTGCTTGAAGTAGTCTTTTTAAAGGCATTGCATTTTTCTTCGGTATTTATGTCATATTCAAGGGCTGATGTAGAACAGCCCACGTCAGAGTCCGGCTCTAGATCGACATCTAGAGACAGATCATCCGCATAGGATTGAACCTCAGCCTCCCGATGTTCATGCAGGGCAAGCTGGTTGCTGCTTCGGTACCGCTTGTGTCGTGAGGTTCTACCTGCAGCGGGTGTCTTCGCACGCCTGGCGAGGTCCTTGGCTTCTATGTTGACTAGATCCGTCAGTAGCTCACGCCAGGTCGTATGGTCCTTGAGTCCTAGCCGGGAGACATAGTCTTCAAGGGCCACTCCCCTTACTACATCCATGCAAGACACGTCGATCCATCCCAGGTTTGGAGTGGTGAACAGACTTTAAGTGCTGCTCCAAAGCCTGCATGGAAGTCCTCCACTTCTGGCCCTTGAGGGCCTCAAGCTTTAGCCTTGCCTTGAGCGCAGCGTGCTTATCTTGATATTGTGCGACAAGGAGCCTCTCAAGGGTATGTTCAGGAGTTACTTTCAGCCACTCAGTCAGGTCAATCCCCTCATAACCTGTAGTAACAGTCTGGAGTTCTATGAAACTCCGTACGGCGGGCTCAGTATTTGTGCCCATGATCATGCTTCGGTCTTCCTGCGGTGTTCGCAGTACCTCGAAGTATGAGCGCATGTAGCTGATCCAAGAGGTGATGTCCCCCTTCCCGTCGTACTTGGACGGCATTGTCGCCGCCCTCTTGTCCACTACGGGACCAATGTATTGTACGCTAATAAGAACTGCGGCGTTTTGAGCTGATGTTCTTGTATTTGGGACTAGGACCAGTGCAGGCTGCCGGCGATGTCGCTCGAGGAGCTGGCACCGGGTTTTGCGCTCGTCACAGTTCCACTTGCTCTCGATATGAGGACTGTGTTAGGGTGGGAGACTGGGACTGCACCAGGTCGAGGATTAGGAGGACGGGGGGCAGACCGTTCGGACTGTTTGAGGCTGACTATCTCAGCCTGCAGCTCTTGGTTCCGCTGCTCTAGAGCTGTCCACGCGGGACTCAAGATCTTCCAAGGTCCGCAGTTGAACCAAGGCTGCTACGACAGCAGCTAGCTTATCTCAAAACCGGTCATCACTAGATTCTGGAACCTCGAGGACGGCCACTTGTGTAACAATACTTGTGGTTTTGGCTGCTGCCTCTGCCTCCCTCTCTCTGTGCATTGCGTCCTCATAAAGTTTCTGAAAGAAAGGTTTCTGGCTCTCGGTCGCTGCGTCCAGCGTGGCCTTCCATTGCTCGAATGTGATGTCTAACATGCCGGAGGATAGGGTGTCAGTAGATCTCTCAAGAGGGGTCCGCACTTCGCTTACGTTTGGACGAACACTCCTCTTACCCCTCCTCACACTCTCAAAAAGAATACGTTCACTCTCCCTTCTCTCTCTTTCTGCTTTTTGTGCACGCGTCTCAATGTTAGACATAGGTAGTTCAGATAAAAGAAAAACAGATAAATCACAAAGAGCAGAAGGTAGAACTCCTAGCCGGAGCGGCAATTCATTTGGACTTAGAGAATAACATTCACGCAGCAGGAAAAAAAAAATAATTAAACAAAAACAAATAAAAGAGAGGACTGACTTAACGAACGGCCCGATCAGATTAGTCGGAGATCCCCTCTTGTCTAATCTGACAAGGAACATGTACCACAATAAGCTAGCCGAAGAAAACTAACTGCAGCAATGGAGATTTCAAGGGGTGCAGGCGGTCGCCGAGCCAGACGCGGGGCAGTATGTGAGAGCATGCAGTAAGACCAGTCAAGATCCCCTTGAAAGGAATGTCCTTACTAGTCGTGTGTCCCTCCAAATTCAGCACGGCAAAGAGATGCGTTGACGGCAACAAATTTGGGTCTTTAAAGGTCCTGTCCCATCTGGCCTGGTCCCACTGAGTCCCGAAGGTCCCAAGTAGGTCGTGGACCAGGACCAATGAGATAGGTGTACCAAGTGAGTCCCAAACTGCCTCTACTGTACTGAAAAGGAAAAGATGTTTACGAGTATTCCGTTCAGCTGAGAGACAACAAGAATCTGGACTGGAGATAGACAAACAGGTAAAAGACTGCTACTTTCAGCAAGAACTTACCCCTACAGTCATTCAGAAGTGAAAAGACGATGCACCGTAGAAAGATATGTCATTGAGAACAAGATACATCATCCATCCATCCATCAGGTCAGAAAGCAATCCACATGCTCACACACATAGCCAAGACCGCAGAGAAGAGGAAGAGAGCCCAGCACACCCCAACAGGCCATGAAGCACCAATCAACCTCCCACGGACATAACCAGGTCACACGACACTTACCTGTGAGGCCCGGCCTCCAAAGATGGATAACGACTCGCCCCCCTCTCTCATAGGTCCTCCTGACCCCTAGCTACCACCACACGAAGTGTCCTAGCATGACTAAGAGGGCCTCCCTACACCCCTGGTACAACGTTGGATCCTCCGTCGATGTCTGAAGACCGAAGTAGCAACTTGCAGCTCTTCGATGCAGATATGGCAGCCTCCGATCAAGTCTTCCTCTTGAGGGGAAGCCCATAAGTCACTGAATGTCTTCTTGAAGTGCAGATTCCAGGCGCGAGTACCTCTCACTCGCTACTCCCTCTCGCTTACTCCAATCAGCCTCCTTTGTGTCTCGCCACCCCATTCAATCACACAAGCAACCTGGTCAAGTCTGATGTCGACCCTACATGACCTAACCAGGTGGGGGCAGTATCCACATACGTCACTGCCCCTCTTAACCCTAACTTCCAACCCTAATCCAAGATTAACACGTCTCGCCAACAAGTAAGTCCGCTCCTATACCAATTGTTACGATCGTGGTCATCCCCAAAGTGCAAATTCACAATGAAAGACAATACCATTCAATTGCGAAAGAAATGAAAGCACTTGCAAAGAGATAGAGACCAGAAGAAGAAAAAAAAAAAAAAAAAAAAAAAGATGTACACCAGCAAGACCAGTGACAAATCCCCCTTCACTTCGCCAATCTTTTTCTTCTTCCAATAATAATAATAAGGACAAATATATTACCGACTCTGGTTCGGAACAGAAGAACTCAAAAAGTTTCTTCGAATTATCT
The DNA here is from genome assembly GCA_003427395.1 of Chara braunii. Classification (NCBI taxonomy): domain Eukaryota; kingdom Viridiplantae; phylum Streptophyta; class Charophyceae; order Charales; family Characeae; genus Chara; species Chara braunii. The sequence goes on along the minus strand of BFEA01000020.1, from coordinate 2,857,305 downwards.
TGCCATATATTCCTGTTCAAAGTAATAGTTGCCCATTACACGGCTCACTAACTCTACTTGCTTTAAGTTCTCTTACCTATTTGGCGGGGTTTCACTGGATCAAGTGAACAGTTTCCCCCGTGGACTTCCAGGCAACCTCAGGACACTAAGTGGGCGAAGCCGAAGGCCTGACTTTAGTGAGTCCACGCGTGTTTGCTTTTTTTGGGTGGTTTCAACAAGTTTTTAGTTGGTTCTTACGTCTCTTTTGAGATGAATAAATAGAAAACTCAATAAGTAAATAAAATACAATCGATTAATACAAGGAGGATGTATAGCCAATACGGGGTCTTGTAGTACAAGGTTGAATTCTTTTCCCAAATCAGTGCTTAAAAAGGAAATTCGAAGAAAAGGATTGGAGGTTAAACATAGAAAAACATAGAAAAATAAAGCAATCCATTTGTGAATCATATCATGTACCAAGTTACAAATTTGTTTAGCCAAACAATAAGGTCCATTCACACCGAGAATCCAATCTCTCTCATATCGAACATAATAGACTCGGACTTGTTCAATTATGAAATCACTACAAAAGTACGATAATTTTGTTTTATGCGCTTGAATCAAAGTTTGTATTTTGTTTTGAGAAGCTTTGCATACCTCATTCAATTGAATGTCTAATTCAGCCATATCTGTACGGATTACGAAATGAAATCGCTACTATTGATTTAGAAAGAACACTAGAAGAATAGTGGCTAATATGCCATAAAGGGCTTGTTGTTTTAAGCCAACTAATATAGCATGATGAGCCCAAGTTACAGCAGCTCCAGATGAAAGTAGAATAAGAGTATTTAGAAAGGGGATTCCCCAAGGATCTAACACATCAATACCTTTTGGAGGCCAAATAGCTCCAATTTTTATGGTAGGCGCCATACTTGAATGAAAGAAGGTCCAAAAAAAACTATTATATATTTATTGTCTATTCTATATAAAATATAGATTAAAATATATCAATTAGAAATTAATTATATATTGTATCTATCACTTTTTATTTATTATTTGTTTCTTTATATTATATTATGTTTATATTCCCTTATATCCCATATTATTTATTATATATTTTTTAGATGTATTCTATTATCATTATTATTATTATTATTATTTTTTATTTTGTTTTTGACAAACACACCCCTGCCAGTGTTAGAGGTGCTGTTAAGAGCAGACACCACTAACACCTGGGGAGAGGCTCCATCTATTGGTGGGGGAGCATCACCTGCTGGGAAACGGGCCCAGCGTCCCATATACAGATTGAATTTGCAGCATGTCAGAGTCAGAAACATTGTGGAAGAGTCCTGCCAGCATTGATTACCCTGGCATCCAGGGGATTGACTGAGCAGGAGGTAGGGGAGGGGGGGAACCTCTACACCTTGAAACCGGCGCCGGATACCTACTGTAACTCTCTAGTTCCTCCCTTCCCCCACCCAGTCTGAAATGTCGCTTCCCACCGCTGGAAACTGGGTCCAGCGTCCCATTTATACATCCTGTAGCACTTTTTTTAATAAAACCTGAGTTTCCGCCAGCATTGATTACCCTGGGTTCCAAGGGCCGCCTCTGCAGTCAGCCTTATCCGGTTCCTCTTCCTGTCCAATCAGTGAGCACCGTACCATTGCATATCCACCATCGCCAGCTGGTGGGGCGGGAAGGGGTCGGGGAAGTCTATGGAAGGTCGCAGCGGAATCTCCTGGCCCATAGCAGTCCAGTCTCTGAAACGGATGCAGTAGTCTCGTCTAAGTTACATTCATGTATATTCAATTTGTCCATTAGTAGTCAACATACCCATCGACAACATAGTCCAAGCAAAACCACTTAAAATCTTCACTAAATTATGACCAACCATCGTATTGGCAAATAAACGTATTCCTAGACTTGGTGCCCAAAAACAATAAGAAATTAGTTCAATACGAGCCCAAGTTACAGCAGCTCCAGATGAAAGTAGAATAAGAGTATTTAGAAAGGGGATTCCCCAAGGATCGAACACATCAATACCTTTTGGAGGCCAAATAGCTCCAATTTCTACGGTAGGCGCCAGACTTGAATGAAAGAAAGCCCAAAAAAAGGCTACACCGTGAGGTGTGAAGCTTACTCGTACTAATTACGATTCTGACATGGATGTATTAATAAAGGGTGGAAAGGTCGTAAAGTTGCTTTAATAGGCCTATTAGGATTCTTTGTTATATAGGTTTGTTATCTTGGAGTTGAGTTATAGGGAAAGGACTTCATAGCTATGGATGGTTTAATTAAAAATAAAGGTTTGTTTTGATATAGATAGGAACATAATTACATTATAGGAGAACAGGGCTTCGAACCCTTAACCTACGGTTTTGGAGACCAGTGTTCTACCATTGGAACTATTGTCCTCACAAAACGAAGTGTGATTGGTTTATGGAGTTTGCACCTATTTGTGTGTATTTGGGTAGGGTTTCCTTCTACTTTTCCCATCCTTACTTTTGTAGGTTTGCTGGTAAAAGGAATATCTGAAAAAACTCTCACCCATATTTTACCATTTCTCTGAAATTTCCTGGTGATGGCACGACGCGCCACGTTATGGTATGATTTTGTTCATTGTGTCAGAAATGTTTTTGTAGCTTTTTTTTGGGCTTTCTTTCATTCAAGTCTGGCGCCTACCGTAGAAATTGGAGCTATTTGGCCTCCAAAAGGTATTGATGTGTTAGATCCTTTTTTTTTGGGCTTTCTTTCATTCAAGTCTGGCGCCTACCGTAGAAATTGGAGCTATTTGGCCTCCAAAAGGTATTGATGTGTTAGATCCTTGGGGAATCCCCTTTCTAAATACTCTTATTCTACTTTCATCTGGAGCTGTTGTAACTTGGGCTCGTAAGAGCTTGTGGAGTTCCGAGAATATGCACTTTGCCTACATTGGTTTTGTATCCCGCTTTAAGCGACCCTCTTGCTAATATTTATCAAATCAAAAGTGAAGGCAGCTTTATGGGTCTCTACTGACGCTGAGGTGCGAAAGCATGGGGAGGCTTTGATTGAATTGAAAGCCCATCGAAATTGGTTGTGAGATGGCGCACCGTAAAAATAGGGATAAAAAGCTATTTTTATGTACAGAAGAGTTTATGCCCAATGGATTATTGGAACCATATTGATGTAAAGCAGCAATCTCAAGAATACTAGCACCTGCAATTATAAAAGGAAGTAAGTAATGAAGACTAAAAAAGCGATTGTTAACCTAAACCATCTGGATGAACCAGAATCAATATCCGAAGTTCCCTCTTACTGCTGACATCACCATAGGGCCACCATAGCTATGGCTTCCCCCCTTCTTCCACCTCTCACAAGCCTAGGCTATGGCGGACAACTGAGGGCTCTGTCCTCGTCCAAAGGACAACACAAAGCAGCTATGTTGCTGCTGACTAAGCCGCCATGCCTGACTCTGCTTCGAGCTTCCTTGGTGCGGCACTACCCCGACTGGGGCCTTCCAGATGCAGCGCCCAACAAGGTGATGAAGATGGTGTCCACCATAGCCAGGTAGGTACCTTGCCACTCTCCTCCTTCGCCCCCTTCTTCCTCCTCCTCAAGCTGGGCTGCTCGCCATAGCCAGGCTGAGCGCCCAGCTGCTCTTCATCTCCAGGCAGCGCTGCACAAGTCCAGCGCTTGGCTCAGCAGCATGTCGCCAGTCCTTGCATACCGCAAATGAGCAGGAGCTGCTTGCTCCTCCGGAAGATATAGCAGCCTACTGGCCTCTTGGGCGGTGACTTCCTAGGCCGAGCGGCCTCCCAGCAACGGACAGGCCCTAGACTCAGGCTACTTGGACTGGTACCGGCCTACCTCTAACCTACTGCTACTGGGCCTCTAAAAATGCCAACTTTTTGTCTTCTTCTGCCCGGCCTCCGGTACCCGGCACTCCTACCACTACTTGAGTGGTACCGGCCTACCTGCTACTTGTGTGTTTTTCCCCTGCTGCTCTTAAGTGTCGCGGGCCTACCAAAGTCACGGCCACAGGTAAGGACCGTCCCTGCGGGGCCTTTCAACCAACAAGTACCCTTGCGGGTGACAGACACACTCAGCCGACAAGCACTGAGACAGGCATGCAAACCAGCAGGCACGCACACACACACAGACTTGGAAACCACAGCAGAATGCGGGAATCTCAGCATTCATTCCAGCGGCAAATCCCAGAAATCAGCAGTGTTCTCAGTCTGTGTTTTGGCGGGTCATTACACAACCTTTGTTCTCGAGTTTTTGAATTTGAGTTTTTTTGGTGCGTAGACACAATGTCCTCTGCATGCTTCGCTATTTTGGTGCACATGGCACCCTGCATTTGTGTTTTAAGATCGCCATGTTTGCTCCTTAACTAGGAAAAGGAATCGTCATTGAGGCATGTGGTGAATGACCGGAATGCTTTGCGTGCTTTTGGCATTTTGTCAGTGCTCTTGAAGAGTTTGTCAGTCAATGGGTTCAAGACCAGGATGACTCACGTTTTGAGAAGCTCTCATTGAAAGTTCGGATTTATGCCATTTCGATGATTGAGAACTATTTGCTGTACACCACAGCCTCACTGAAAGCTGTCGCAAGCCAGGTATGCAGAAATCTCATTTGACATTTTTTCCTTCTGTTTTTCCCTTTTCACAGTGGTATGATTGTATCAGTTTTGCTTTGAAATCCACATTGCCTGGGCTCAAATGGCTCACTGAAGTGAGGATTGCATACAAAATCAATGCTGCAAACAGGGGGCTCGCCTTGCCTCCCTCACCTCGTGACTGATAGAGGAGCTGAGTGCTATTGTTTGCCATTGCTCTTCAAGGCTAGTAGCGGAATGTTTTGTGAGCCGGAGGAAGTTGTTTGTGAAACAGCTGGAGATATCAATAGGGAGAATGCTGATGTGATGACAAAAAATAGGGCGACAAAGTTGGGCAAACATTATCAAGGGTCTCTTTTTCAGCCAGTCAGCTGTGAACTGATTCCTAAGGAAACCCTAAATGTCCCTTGGGACATCCGTTAGCATTGGAAAGGTACAGAGAGGATTAGCATGGTGTAATGAACCCAGTCGTATTGAGAAGCCAATCAGTGTCGTGGTACAAGTCTGAACCCAGCAGACAAAATTATCTCTCCAAAATCGATAATGTGTCCTAGCCGAGCATATGTGCACTTTCCGAGAGCATGGTAACTTCAGAGAAGAGAATGAAACAGTGGGGAGAAGAAAAAGAGGAGGAGAAGAAGAAGAGTCCCCGTCAATCATGCATGGAGTCTCTTCCTGCCCACTTCCTCTTTGGGCAATATCCCCCCTGTTGCCACCTCAGCAATGCAGCCCTCTCTCTGACGGTCTCTGACATATATAGTGTGCAGGTCACAGTCAAGCGCCCATCCTCCATCCACATCAGCAGCCAATCAGGGAGGATGGTGCACATCATCCTCACCTTTCTGAAGACAAGCAGCAGATCACATGACATCACCATGTAAGTCCAGGTCAGCTTTCCCTCAAACCCTCGCCAGTCGGACAGACCTGATCCTCCTTCTCCTCGCCCAACCTCAACACCAATGTCCATAGGTTGAGGTAGGCCGGTACGAGTCCAAGTAGCCTGAGTCTAGGACCTGTCCGGACGATATCAGAGCCTGCAATGATGTTTCCCTCCGAAAGGGAGGAGGTACCGGTTGCTGGGAGGCCGCTCGGCCTAGGAAGTCACCGCCCAAGAGGCCAGTAGGCCACTATATCTTCAGGAGGAGCAAGCAGCTCCTCCTCATTTGCGGTATGCAAGGATTGGCGAGATGCTGCTGGAGCCAAGCGCTGGACTTGGGAAGGGCTGCCTGGAGGGGAAGAGCAGCTGGGCGCTCAGCCTGGCTATGGCGAGCACCCCAGCCTGAGGAGGAGGAAGAAGGGGGCGAAGGAGGAGAGTGGCGAGGTACCTACCTGGCTATGGTGGACAACATCTTCATCACCTTGTTGGGCGCTGCATCTGGAAGGCCCAGTTGGGGTAGTGCCGCACCAAGGAGCTCGAGGCAGAGTCAGGCATGGCGGCTTAGTCAGCAGCGGCATAGCTGCTTTGGGTTGTCCTTTGGACAGGAGTGCAGCGACATAGCTGCTTTGTGTTGTCCTTTGCACAGGAGGGCAGAGCCCTCAGTTGTCCGCCATAGCCTAGGCTTGTGAGAGATGGAAGAAGGGGGAAAGCCGTAGCTATGGTGGACCTATGGTGATGTCAGCAGTAAGACTGAACTTCGGATATTGATTCTGGTTCATCCACTCATTGTTATTATTATTATTTTTGGAAGAAGAGTAAGATTGGCGAAGTGGAGGAAGAGGAGGGTGGAGAGAGAAGGGGGATTTGTCATTGGTCTTGTTTCTTCTTCTTCGTCTTCTTTAGTAACTAAGAAATGCACTATAGAATAAGAATTAGATCTTCATTACTACAATATTCATGAATATATTTATTACCATAGAAGAATATATATTTTTCTATTTCCTAGGCTACCAGTCGGGCCGCCCAGATCCCGGGTGGCCAGCCCGTGCAAGGACTAGGGAAGGTCCCAACAAAATAATAATAAAAAAATAACAATAGTAAATCCAAAAAATCCACAAAAAAAAACTATGTTATGCAAATAAATAAACTGAACAACTTTTGCCTTAGGGTTGCATGGAAATTGTTCACCAAATTTAACATAAAAATAAATTTTATTTTTTTTATTTTTTATTTTTTATTTTTGAAATGTTTTTGGCCAGGCTGGGTCAGTGACCCCGGGCCACTATGGTAGCCTAGTCTATTTCTTAGTAAATTGAATTTGAGTATTAGAAAAAAAATCTACTCTCTTATTTCGATTATCATATTCCATGAGTTCATGGAATATGATAATCGAAATAAGAGAGTAGATTTTTTTTCTAATACTCGAATTCAATTTATTAAGAATCCATTATCATTTTTTCTGCGGCTTCTAGTTCACTATTGTTTTACGAGATGAACCTGGTTATGGTAAATCGAAGCATCTTTCGGAATTGCTCAACCCCCCAGATAATAGATAGCGCGCGATCGTACGCTGAGGTGCCTCTTACCGGGTGGTGGATATGCTCACCTAGGTTTGAATTGAAAGAGGCAGATTACCCAATTAATTGGGGACAGGAGGCGCACCAATGAATATGATTTTGTCACATGGAGGAATCAAATAAAGACTCTAGAATAGTCGATTTCGAAGTTGTTCCAATTCCACCTGTTTTTATACATTCTTCAACTATTAATGCCTATGAGTTTTACGGAGGGAAGTAGATATTGTTCCCATATCTAAATGTTTCAAAGAAATAATGTCAATTATTTCAGGATCATATCCCTTCTCTATTAAGGTATTTGTTGCTTGCAGTACATGATACCGCATACGTGAAAAAGTAAGTATAGTAATTTGATTTCCTGAGCATACTAATTCAACTTTTTCAAGAGGAACTAAGTACTCTTTCTGTGGTATATTTTCCTTAATATTGTAAAGAAGAACCATGTTCAAAAAAAAGAATTGGATTTTCATTGTGAATAGCTGATGTTATTAAACCTTTAGCATTATAAGGAGTAGAGAAAGCTTCTGAAGTCCTGGCATTGATTGAAAATAAGATTCTAATCTTTGGAACCAACCAGCGAATAGCATAAGCCCAGCCATTACCAAACCACCAATTGCAGTAGTATAGAGCTGTAGTTCGCTAGTAATACCACTGGCACGCCAAATTTGAAAAAAAAAAACAGAAGTAATTTGTATACCTTGGAAACGTCCTCCTACATCTCCATCAAGGATTTCTTGGCCGACAAGCCATACTGAATGTGGATAGGATCGTTTAACCAAGCTTCATGATTTGAAAAACGAGCTCCATGAAAATACATTCCACTACTCCAAATAAATATAAATGCTAATTGGCCAAAGTGAGCACTAAAAACCTTGCGAGAAATATCTTCCAAGTCACTAGTATCGATGTCAAAATAGTGCGCATCAGCATGAAGGTTCCAAATCCAAGTAGTTGTATTAGGTCCTTAGACAAATTTCTAGAGAAATGGCCTGGTTTTGCCCACTTCTCAAAAGAAGTTCTTATGGGATTCTTCTCAACTAAAATTTGAACTTCTTGTTCCGATCGACTAATAGTCATAGAGATTCTCCTCTCTTTAGACGAGGCAAAAGATGGCTAGAAATAATAAGGATAAGGAAGACATGCGATGATGTTAATATATGTATATAAAATATAAAATAAAAATATATCAATAATCAACAATTATCTTTTTCCTTTTGAATGTGTCACTAGAACAATTAATTCAAGCAGACTTTCGTACCTGTAGTATGGCATATATATAGAGCACTTAAACCACAAGTACACCCGCACCTAATCTAAACGGAGCTAAATTTCACTGCACGTCGAGTTTTGCCAAGCCGGGGTGCTGTTGTAGTTTATTTTTTGGTGCTCCTCCGAAATGAACAGCGTAAAGAAAAAAAAAAAGAAACAGCAAAACAAAAAATGCAAAAACCCTAAGGACGAGAAAGCAGTCGGATACAGAATCTGGGTTCAGTATGAGAGTATGCCCTCAGTGAGGGCGTTGTAGCTATACGGTCATCACGGACGTTACTTTGAGAAACGGGAAAAAAAAAAGAAGCAACAACAACAATATGGACTTGAAAGTTGCTAGATACCGGATCTGGAATATATGCCCTTTTTGACAAAGTGTCGGTAGTCCATGCAGTGCGCCCTGCCTCGCTGGCAAGGCAACAAAAAGAAAACAAAAGAAAAGAAAAAACAACAAAAGCAACGAAAGCTAATACTGGCCATAGTTGCAGGTAGATTCATTCCCCTGTGCACTTGTTTGAGCACACATCCTTCACGGCCTTCCCGAGCGTCGTTCCTCTCTTTGCAGTTGCTTTTTTTTTTCCCTTGGTTTGAACATTATCTTTCTGCCGACCCTGTCCCGACCCCTGATCTTTTTGGAATGAGTCGTTTTCTTGGGCGGTGTACTTGTAGTTTAATGGACCATTGGTACAAAAATTGTACTCTTTTCTTGATTTCAAACTTTTTGGTTACTATTGATGAAAAGACTGAGCCTTTCAATTAAGTGTTTAAAGCTTCTTTGCCAACATACATAACTTCTACTGTTATCTCATTAACTTCATTTTCTCGTGCAAATTTTTCTGTGTTTCTTTTAATTTTACTTCTTACAAAGCCCAAAATTTTCTTTATTTCGTTTAATCCATCTGCTCTCCAAGTAAGATCACTATTATTATTAGATAATGATTTAGTTATTACTTCTTTAGTATCATGACCGCCAAAAATCTCTAGTAGATGATCTTCCATTCCAAGTGTGAAAGAATTATATACTAGATCAACAATTTGATTAGCTCCTTCGTAACCTAAAAACGGTCGATAACCTAATGGAAAATTTTGAATATGAACTGGAGCAGAAATAACTCCACAGGGTATATCAAGACGTTTTCCAATATGACGTCCCATTTGAGTACCAAAGATTGCAACAGGCTCAATCCTAGCCCCATTTCCCTAGCCAATATCCTAGTCATATAAGCTGCATGATTGCCATCTCCGAAAACAATTGTTTTTTTCTCTGTCAAATTTTGACAATCAATAGATCGAGAATATCTTCCCTTTCAAATTTTGACAATCAATAGATCAAGAAAATCACTTTGCTTGAGATACAAATCGAGTTTGCTTATCTATATCTATGATGCCAATTCCTTTAGGTAATGCTGATTTTTTGGCCCATCATATGCATGCATGTACTATTAATGTGAATGTACTTATTTTGTTAAAAGGTGTTTTTTTTTTCCGAAGTTCAAGGTTGTGCAAGGAACATGAATGTGGACGAAGCAAAGAAATCCCAATTGCAAATCACACTGAAGTCCTAGTCAAAGCAAGAGCAGATAACACGTTGGAACCAAGCAACCAGCCATTTGAGAACGATACACAACAAAAGTCATGAATCAATGTCCAAGCCCAATCGGGCAACACCAACAACATAACCAAAAGTACACATCAGGAAATCTCAAGAGGCAATGATTGTTTCTGAGAACAGACATCGTCGACAGTCCACATTTCGGGTAGGGGAACGTGTCTGGGTCAAGGCTAGTGAGCTAGGACAGGAATTCATAATCTCTCGTAAACTAATGCCACAGTATTTCGGTCCTTGGGAAGTCCTGGACGTAGTTGGGGATGATTTGGATGGTCCTTCCTATGTTATCTGTATCCCTGGTCACTTGCGCACTTACCCTGTTTTTCACGCCTCAAAGCTTGCACCTTTCACTGAGACAGATCAATTCCCTTCAAGGAGATCAATGCTGCCCCCAACCATGGACGGCCACGTGGACATCGACGACATACTGGAACACAGAGATACGCCTGTTCCAAGACCTCTGGGCCGAGGAAGACCTCCGAAACCCAGAAGAGAGTACAGAGTCAGATTCAAGCATCACACGGATCCTAAAGAAGATCGGTGGTTCACCAGAGAGGAACTGATTGAGACAGCACCTCAGATGGCTGAATATGAAAGACAGCTCAAGGGGAAGGCACCTGCGAAGTAAGCATCTCAGCGGACTTTCGAAGCTAAGGGGGATGGAATATGAGGATTGAGCCCTCAACGGGGCCTTGCTGACATACATGTGTTCTGAGTATAGGCCCCCAGCAAGCCTTGTGCCCGCCCTAAGTGAAGGCGGGCCAGAATATCCACGAGAGGCCTTCATTCAGCATTTCCCAAAGTGGGTATCACACAGTTGCCGCAAACCAGTTGGTTGAAGTGCATTGTGAGCCTCCGAACCCTGCAAAGGAAGTTGAGCCTAGGACCGGGGTTGGTTGAGCCCTGGGCGACAGTCTGGGAGGCCGACACATCACACATTGGCCCCTGTTTGTTTGTCTGTGTGAACGGTAGGTCCTACGTCAAGTCAAAGGAGTATTTCGTCGTAGAGGTTGGGGAAGCCAAAGGGAAACCGGTACAGGGCCTGGATCTGGACAACAGCCCTAGCATAAGGGGCGCAACTGTATTACTTGGGCCCCATCTGCATTGGGCATGGGTACAGGTACTGGGGCCCAGGCGCAGGCTCAAGGTAGACCGCCCACACGCAACACTGGCATATAGGCAAAGCGGGCGAGTGGGCAGGCATCTTGGCCATTGCGAGCAAGGCCGGCACGCTGTTGCATTGCGAGTGTGCTGCGTTGCGCTAGGCTGAGAGAAGCCAGGCTGGCGCTAAGCGGTAGGGCGCAGCCTGGGCGCCACACCATACTCAAGTGTGCCCGGAGTTGCAGAGGGTCGGTTTTTTGGCAGGAGGAAGTCCAGCGCTGATCTAGGCTTCCATCCTAAGTGCAGCTGGTTAGGACTGACGCCGGTACTGCTGTGTATAGCGTTGTTGTACAGGCTGGCGATGAGAGACAATTTCTCATCCCAGTCATCCTGGTTGGGCTTAATGTAGTGCCTCAGCAGATGTTGCACAACTCTGTTCATCTGTTCAGCCTGTCCATTGGCTTCGGGATGATTCCCAGAAGTCATCTGAAGTTGACTGCCCTTTTGCTCAGCAGTCTTCTTCCACAACTCACTTGTGAAGCAGACATCTCTGTCACTGATGATTGACTTTGGCAGTCCAAAATCACGCACCCAGTTGTCCATAAACAACTTGATGACGTGCTCAGTCCTCGCAGTCCTTGGCATTTCTATCAGTCTAGCATACTTGGTGATTCTGTCTATGATGAGAAAAATGTGCCGCTTGCCGCTTCTGCTGGTTACTAGGGTGTCCATGAAATCCATGGAAACACTCTGTCCCGGACCAGCGGGAATGGGTAAGGGCTTCAGCAACCCAAGCGGTGCTTGAGTTCTTGGCTTGTCTCGCTGACAGACCTGGCAGGTCTGCACATACATCTTTGTATCATGTAGCATACCGGGCCACCAAAAACGCTGGACTAAGTTGGCACTTGTCTTCTTGTAGCCAAAATGTCCCGTTGCATCATGACATTCACCTAGAAATAAACTGCGCAAATTCTCACTAGATGGAACAACCAATCTTTCAATCCCACCCTTTCTCAGAAAGAGCAACCCATCCACCATCACAAACTCATCTTCTGTGGCCTTATCTTTCGCCTGCAGTTTGCGTATGATGTCCATCGTGACAGGGTCTTCCGGATAGGCTCTCACCAATGATTGAGTTACCTTCTCGGATATGCCAAATTCGGAAACTAGCGCCCCTAGGTAGTCTGCCCTACGTGATAGCGCATCCGCAACCTTGTTTTACTCTCCCTTTAGGTACTCTAGCTTGAAGTCATACTGATCTATGACCTCAATCCAGCACTTGAGTGCATCAGAAAGAGCAGGTTTAGTCTTGATCCATTTAAGGGTCTGATGGCTTAGTTTTCAAATGGAAAAACCGCCCCAACAGAAAGTGCCTCCAATGGACAAGTGCCTTGAAGAGAGCATAGAGTTCCTTTTCATAGGTGGACTTTGCCAGTTTCTTCGATGGCATTTTCTTGCTCATATACTCAACCGGCCTCAACTTTTTCCCATCCTCCTGAGCCAGCTCTGCGCCAATGCCATATTGGCTTGCATCAGTGGTTACAATGAATGGCTTCTGAGGATTGGGCACCATGAGAACCTCATGATTCATGAGTGCATGCTTCAATCATTTGAAAGCAGCCTCGCACTCATCATTCCAGTCCCACAGCGTATCAAGTCCAGTGACATCAGTCAAAGGAGAGGCGACAGTGGAATAGTTTTTCACAAAGTTCCTATGGTAGCCGCACATCCCTAAGAAAGATGTGACCTCAGTCACTGTCTGAGGTCGTGGCCAGTCCCTTATACTAGCCACCTTCGCATCTTTTGGCCTAATCCCTGTCGCGGATTTCTCTAAGTCAACCTTATACTTGTGCTGCCTCAGGAGTGAGATAACAATCTCCAAATGTTGTGCATGTTCCTCGACAGACTTACTGAAGACAAGAATATCGTCAAGGTATATGATGACAAACTTGTCCAAGTAATCATGGAAGATCCTATTCATGGCGTGCTGGAATGTACCCGGCGCATTGCAAAGGCCAAAGGGCATCACCTCAAACTCGTACAAATCGTATCTGGTCTGAAACGCAGTTTTGTGTTGATCCTCCGGTCTTATGGCAATCTGATGGTAGCCGGATTTTAAATCTATCTTAGTTTAGTACGTACATCCCTGCACCCTATCCAATAGGTCGTCAATGCGTGGTAGAGGCTCAACGTTCTTCACAGTGATGGCATTGAGGCCTCTATAATCAATGCACATCCTCAACGACCCCCCCTTTTTCGGTACAAATAACATTGGTGATCCGAAGGGGGAAGTACTAGGCCGTATCCATCCCTTCTCTGTGAGCTCCTTCAGTTGTCGCCGAAGTTCGTCCAACTCGGTTGGAGCCATCCTATAGATCCTTCCCTTTGGGGTTTTACTCCCTGGAATGATTTCTATGGCGTGGACAATCTCCCTTTCTACGACTCCTGTAGGTTCCTCAAACAGATCAGGGAACTTAGCAACGACATGTTCTATCTCCGGGGGTGTTTTAACGGCCTCCCCTGTCTCAGAGACATAGACTAGGTACATACCCTCCTCTTGGTTCTGTTTATAGTAGTTGTCGAACGCTGATGCACACAAGCACCAGTAGGAGTCTAACAAACTACTTGTCTTGTACTTGGCCAGTCTCACGGTCCTCCCATCAGGCAACTCATGTTTGGGCACCTTCTTGTCCCAGTCAAACTGGGGCTTGGCAACCTCAAGGTAGTACATTCCTAACAGCATGTCGAACGGTAAGTCGTCACTAACCAGGAACGAAATCTTATGATTAAGTTCCCCTCCTCCATTGGAAAAGGTTCAGACTACATCCTTGACATAGTCTGACATTACCATGCTCTCCTTGTTGGCCAAAGTAGATGCTACCGGTCTACTAAGGTGCTGTACCCGGTCCTCTAGGTGCAACCTTTCCAAACAGTCGCGACTTATATACTTTCGCGTGGAGCCGATGTCTACGAAGGCACCACATTTGCGGCCTCCTACAGCAACTTCCACAACGGAGTGTTCCCCTCTAGGACCTCTGCTTAGTGCCACCCAAGATTCATAAGGGTCCTTGCTTGACCACTCACTTTCTAAATCTTCTAAGGCCTCAGACACATCCAACGTACATAGCATAGTTTGGTCTAGATGAGTCTGCGGGGTGACTAAAGAGTCATTAGCTATGGCCATCTCATGAAGTGGGGAGGGTATCTGGCCCACTTCACCATGAGTAGAAGTAGCTAAAACTTCCACCGGCCTCAAGTGTTTCCCGAGCTGGAACTAGGTGTGTCCGTATTCACCACAATTAATGCAAGCACCACGCACTCGGCGGTCCCCCGCCACACTTCCTGATCAAGACCTGCCTTAACCCAATCTGCTACTTTGGACTGATTGGAGGCGGCCTGCCCTTGACTCTTTTGATGGCCGCCTTTACTGCAGCCACCAGCCTTTGCCTTGACTACTGCGGCGAGGGTGCTACCCTCAGCGATTTCCTCCCCGTCGTAGTCTGAACCGTCCATGAGGTCGGTAAGTTCTTTGATTTCAGTTTGAGTCCCATCGGACTCAACCATCATCAATCTACTATCCTTCTTTTTCCACTCCTGTGGACTCTTCTTCCTCCTCCCGTCTACTGGAGCAGGTTGAGCACTTCCTAGTGTAGCCTCCAAGTCTAAGGCCTTTCTAGAGAAGGTCTCAAACGAATGATACTCGAGGCGAGCCTCGCTGGCCAGTAAGGTTTTGAGATTCTCGGGCAGACATCTCAGAAACATGGTCAATAAGACCTGGTCATCATAGTGTATATCGGGAACGACGACGAGGTTCTCTACGGTAGACGTTAGCTCTCTGACAGACTTCGCTAATCCAGTCTCAACATCACGTCAGTGGCAATTTGTGCCTGCTGCGGATTATGCCAGGGAACTTCTACCATATCCAAGAACTCTTTTGAAGTAAGGGTTTTACCCCAATCTGCCATGCGTCGTTCGAACCCGGCCTTCGCTACTATCCCATCCAGCCATTTGGCTGCCTTACCCTCAAGGTAAGATGCAACAGTAATCACCTCCTCCTCATGCAACGTCCTCTTTGCCCTTACCCACATCGGAACCATCCTCAACCAAGTGTTGAGTTCCTCATCCTTCTTCTCATCGGAGAAAGCAAGGGCTGGCTTCATCGGGGTCTTTGGGTACCATGGACTTTGCTGTTGTCCCTGAGGTGGAACATATTGTTGCGACTGTGATGTAGCTCCAGCCGCTGGACCAGAAGAAGAAGAAGCAACAGTCTGTGCGGCTGCCGCAGACGTGCCACTTGGCTGTGTGCCAGTTTGTACCGGAAAGGGGCCTGACATCGTCGTTAACGGCAACGGCGACCGCGCTGCTGGACGTAATCCTGGCCTTTGCAAAAGGTCTAAGATTTGGTCCAAGGAGTTTTGCATGAAATCCAGCCTGCTGTCCACATGCGCATGCAGTGACAGTATGCTGGACCTTAACACTTTCATTGCGTTAGACATTGCTGACTCATCTAACTCCTCTAATGCAGCTTTGCCCGCCGTATCTAGCCGGGCTGTTCTATTTCTAATCTCGTTTTCTCTTTCGGTAGCTTGCTTCAGTTCCCTCTCTAACCGTGTGCGGATCCTCTCGACTTGTTGGAGCTCTAGTGGCTCTCTACCGCGTGGGGTTAACGGACTGAATTGTGAGCCCGCCATTTGACTTGTGGACTGACTGGAACCTACTGATCCGGAAGTACCCGTGGGCCCAGGGGGCATCCCCAACTGGGTCCCAGACGAGGATGCAGCAGAGGATGCTGCTGTGGTAGCCATTGCTGTTGCGCTGGCTGCTGCTGCTGCTGAGGCGTTTGCTGCTGCCAACGCCTGACGGGCAGCTAGTGCTGTTTCCCTCGCTGCTGCGTAAGCACGGGCTCTAACTTCGGCACGAAGCCGTCTTTCGTCTCCCGGCCGTAGGGCCTGATACACGTGCGGGACCCTAAGTGATCTCGAACGTGTCAGCCTCGCATCGTCAACTCTACCCTCACCGGCATCCGACCCACTCATCAGTTTGGCAAACACTATCTGCACTACAACTCCCTGCTGGAGTCCTACCACAGCATGTGTCTGACCGACACCTAATTTTCTAAAAATAATTGTGTCCGACAGGTCCCCTACTTAATCGATCAAGTGGCAGCCTTACAACATTCACAAAGACTGTTAACATAATTTAATTATATCAAGATTAGTTCACTTACAGAGGCTTTGCATAGAACTGGCTATGGTAGTATACAACAGTCCTAAACTAAGCTGTCTGTGAGGTGTTAGCTGTCTGTGAGGTGTTAGCAGTCTGTCAACCAACTAATCAACAATAAAACTAAATTATGTTGCAGATGTATGAACAGTGGAAATGGTTGTGTTTACAGTTGAGCACCAATTGGAACCTACCCTCCCCGCAATCCAACATTTTGATGAGCATCAATGAGCAACAGTGTCATAGGTGTGCAATGTCAGCCCACCCCTGTGCCCCAGGTGCATGCTTATGACCAGGCTTGCCCGTTATTTATCCTCGCGTGCAACGAACCGTACGTCCGACTGATCTGGCTGATCAAGAGGCTTATTTAAGGACTGCCCCCAATATCGCTCAGGAATTATTTAACGTCGCAATCAGGACGACGATCACAGCCAGTGGACAGATCGGATCCCCATCCATAAATGTTTATAGACGGTCTGGTAGCGTCTGCATAAGCCTGTTCAGTCCGCACACCCCTCTATCAGCGCAGCAAAAGAGCCCCAATGGGCAAAGCAGCCATCGCATGCGTGTACTAGTCCCATTGGGTTGGCATGGTGACCGTGACCCATGTGCTTCGACCGGGGCCCTTCAGAGGCACCGCCCCTTTCTCCTTCCAAATGCGCCACCGGGAAGATTGCCGTCTCTCAAGGTAGAGCGCTCACGACACCTCACCAAAAGAGAGGACTCTCAAGTTGGACTCACTTCCTCGCTGTAAGAAGAGATTGAGAGGGTAGATAAGGTAAGGGAACAACGTACCTGGGGATGGCTGCCCCCAACCACAAATTTCTCACCAATTGAGCCGAATGTGCATTTGATGACCGGTCGTAGCCTCGGTACCACCCACAACGCAATGCAGTGCCACCTCAGCCAAATGCCACATCAGCATGCTCTCATCACCATACATACATTCTGTCGTCACCACGACATCCCAAGCCGTATAGCCTTCCGGCGCACACCTCTCTACCCAGGTCGTCACAAGAACCAACTGCGAAGAGGCATCGTCAACGCACCAAGTCTATATAACGCTGGCGCACCAAGGTAAGCGGCGAATCGAACCAGCTCCGATACCAAATTGCAAGGAACATGAATGTGGACGAAGCAAAGAAATCCCAATTGCAAATCACACTGAAGTCCAAGTAGTCAAAGCAAGAGCAGATAACACGTTGGAACCAAGCAACCATCCATTTGAGAACGATACAGGAAAAGTTTTGAGTCAATGTCCAAGCCCAATCGGGCAACACCAACAACATAACCAGAAGTAGTCCTCTCTCTTGAATGGCGCCAGGCGCCCTATCTACTCTACAGCCTATCCTACAACTATAGTCATGGAAGCAACCAGACGACTTGGCGACCAGCTAGTGATGACGTCAACACCAATGCCGACCTCCTCTTTCACCAGGTACGTCACTCTCTCTTGTCCCTCACTCTCCCTTGTTATCCCACACAGCGCCCTTCACGTCCCGAAGAACCACCTTCGCCCTCACCTCCTCCAGCGCTCTCATGCAGCCTGGCTATGGCTGCCAACGCCCTGCGCCCAGGCTGCGCCCTACCGCTTAGCGCCAACCTGCCTTCTCTCAGCCTAGCGCAGCGCAGCACACTCGCAATGCAACAGCATGCCGGCCTTGCTCGCAATGGCCAAGATGTCTGCCCACTCGCCGGCTTTGCTTATATGCCAGTGTTGCGTGTGGGCGGTCTACCTTGAGCCTGCGCCTGGGCCCCAGTACCTGTACCCATGCCCAATGCAGATGGGGCCCAAGTAATACAGTTGAGCCCCGTATGCTAGGGCCGTTGTCCAGATCCAGGCCCCGTACCGGTTTCCCTTTGGCTTCCCCGACCTTTACGACGAAATACCGCTTTTCCATAGGCCAGGGACCAATGTGTGATGTGTCGGCCTCCCAGACTGTCGCCCAGGCCTCGACCAACACCGGCCCTGGGCTCAACTGCCTTTGCAGGGGTCGGAGGCTCACGATGTACTTCAACCAACCGGTTTGCGGCAACTTTCTGATACCCACTTTGGGAAATGCTGAATGAAGGCCTCTCGTGGATATTCTGGCCCGCCTTCACTTAGGGCGGGCAGGAGGCTTGCTGGGGGCCTATACCCAGAACACATGTATGTCGGCAAGGCCCCGTTGAGGGCTCAATCCTCACAGTTAATACTCGATAAAGAAAATTTAGGCTTTTGTTTTCCATGTGATGGACCGGGAAGAGGTGGTACTTCCCAAGTATCAGCTTGGGATCATATATTTTTAGCACTTTTTTATGTATAATTCATTATCTATAGCTATTTTTCATTTCAGTTGGAAAATGCAATCGRACGTATGGGGTAATGTAACTGCTAGAGGAATCTCTCATACTACAGAAGGTAATTTTGCTCAGAGTGCTATTACTATTAACGAATGGCTGAGAGACTTTTTATGGACACAAGCCTCTCAAGTAATTCAATCTTACGGATCCCCATTATCTGCATATGGATTAATCTTTTTGGGAGCACACTTTGTATGGGCTTTTAGTCTTATGTTTCTATTCGGTGGGCGTGGTTATTGGCAAGAGCTTATTGAATGAATTGTATGGGCTCATAATAAGGTAAAAGTTGCTCCTGCTATTCAGCCTAGGGCCTTGAGTGTTGTACAAGGACGTGTTGTAGGAGTAGCTCATTACCTGCTAGGTGGAATTGCCCCAACATGGGCATTCTGCAAGGAACATGAGTATGGACGAAGCACAAAAATCCAGAATGCAAAATCACACTGAAGTCCAAGTATTCAAAGCCAAAGCAGATAGCACATGGAACCGAGTAACCATCCCATTGAGAATGATACAGAAGAATCGTGAGTCAATGTCCATGCCCAACAGGGCAACACCAACAGCATAACCCAAATGTAGCTCTCTCTTGTGAATGGCGCCAGGCGCCCTATCTACTTTACAGCCTATCCTACAACTACAGCAATGAACAGCAACCAGACAACTTGACTACCAGCGAGTGATGATGTCAACACCAATGCAGACCTCCACCATCATTAGGTACGTGTCCTCTTCCCCACACTCTCCCTTGTTACCCACACAGCGCCCTTCACCTCCGAAGTACCACCTTCGCCCTCACCTCCCCTGCACCCTCATGCGGCCCGGCTATGGCCGCCAGTGCCCTGCACGCAGGCAGCGCCCTACCGCCTAGCGCTGGCCTGCCCTGTCTTAGCGCAGCGCTGCTCTGCATAGCTCTGCACACTTGCATCTGCGCAGCGTGCCCGAATATGCCAGCATTGGCCAAGATCCCTGCTGCCTCGCCCTGCTTGCCTATATGCCAGTGCATCGTGTGGGCGGCCTCCCTTCAACCTGTGACCGGGGCCCAGTGGCCGAAGCCAACTCGATACAGTTGGGCCCTGGGGCAAATGCAGTTGCGCCGCCTTCATCAAGGCCTGCGGCCAGATTCAGACAGTGGGCCGATTTCCCTTTGGCATTTTCGGCCTCTCTACCCAGCATGCATTGTCGGCCTCACGTTCGAGTGCCCAGGGCCTAACTAACTCAGAGGCCCTGGGCATTTCAACATTTGCTGAAATCCGAGACTCGGTGCACTCCAACCAACTGGCGTGCTGCAATTGTATAGACCCCACTTCGTGAAATGTTGGCACAGAGGGCTCTTGTTGATTTGCTGGCCCGCCTTCACTTAGGGCGGGCACTAGGCTTGCTGAGGCCTTAGCCCAAAACATGTACATCATGGCAAGGCCCCTACTTGAGGGTTCAATCCTCACATTCCATCCCCCTTAGCTTCAAAAGTCCGCTGAGATGCTTACTTCGCAGGTGCCTTCCCTTTTAACTTCCGTTCATAATCTGCCACCACCTGAGGAGCTGTTTCCATCAGTTCCTCCCGGGTAAACCATCGATCTTCTTTAGGATCCGTATGATGCCTGAATCTGATCCGGTACTCCCTCTTGGGTTTAGGAGGTCTTCCTCGACCCAGCGGCTTCGGAACAGGCATATCCCTGTGATCCACAATGTCGTCGATGTCGACTTGTCAATCCATGGTTGGGGGCAGCATCGATCTCCTGGAAGGGAATTGATCAGTCTCAGCGAAAGGTGCAAGCTTTGAGGCATGAAAGACTGGGTGAGTGCGTAGATGACCAGGGACACGAATAACGTGCTTAGGACCATCCATTTCATCTCCCAATACATCCAAGACTTCCCAGGGACCAAAGTACTGGGGCATTAGTTTGCGAGATATTCCGAATTCCTGTCCTAACTCACTAGCCTTGACCCAGACACGTTCCCCTACCTGAAATGTGGACTGCCTGCGATGTTGATTCTCAGAAGCAATCATGGCTTGCTGAGCCTTCTTCATATGTTCAACAGCCTCTTGCAGCAACTTCTCATATTGCACACTGTATTCAAGTGTGCTTGGAGTTGCAGCAGGTCGGTTTTCAGGTAGGAGGAAGTCTAATGCTGATCTAGGCTTCCATCCTAAGTGCAGCTGGTTAGGACTGACGTCGGTACTGCTATGTATAGCGTTGTTGTACAGGCTGGCGATGAGAGGTAACTGCTCATCCCAGTCATCCTGGCTGGGCTTGATGTAATGCCTCAGCAAGTGATGTACAACTCTATTCATCTGTTCGGCTTGTCCGTTGGCTTCGGGATGATTCCCTGAAGTCATTTGAAGTTGACTGCCCATCTGTTCCGCAGTCTTCTTCCAC